>JAAALK010000283.1:97347621-97655518 GCA_019279435.1 Zizania palustris | reverse complement strand
AAGCCTGGAATCCATAGGCTTTGGCCACCTTCGGCTCTTATACAGATGGTTCAAACCCAGAGGATCAGAAATCTATTCTTTTAAAGTCGTTAGACTCTTCTACCACTACTACAAACTGTCACTGTAGTGGCGTTGGGCGAAACCACTGTAGTGGCGGGCCATTAGATGCCCGCCACTAGAGTTGCTGGTGCTGACGGCAGCACCAGCGCCCGCCACAACTGCTGGTAAAGTAGTGGCGGTCGGTGATGACGTCAGCCCGGACCGCCACTAATGTACCAATAGCAGTGGCGGGCGCTGGTGCTGCCCGCCGCTGCTAAGATGGCCGCCACTAAAGTAATGATGACATCACTTGCGACCGCCACTACTATTCTAGCTATAAATGCGCAGCGTCTTCCTCCCCGAGCTCTACTGGAGTTCGCATTCAATTTTGTCCGTACAATGGCGACAAAAATCTAGATAAAGAGGGGGGAGGCTTTGTTTTCGTTTGTTTTGAAGGATTTCATTCTAGGAGGTAAATCCATTCCGAATCTCACATTTATTTTGTATTTAATCATGTATACAATGAGTTATTATCGTTTTTCTAATTTAGGGTTTGTGAATAGAAATTTTCAAATAATCTTCCATTTACGGTGTTACCTTCTCCCAAATGAACAAATATGACCCTCCTCACAATTATTCATCACTTGTATATTGATTTACGTCATTTTAATCTCTTTTTAATTTGATTTATGATTATAGATCTAGAGTTATGTTGTTTGGAGAGAGAGAGAAACCAATATAGTTAATTTATTTAATAATTTTTTCTGCTTAATAAGTAGTTTTAATTAAAGCATTGAGGATTTTTAATTAATGTTGTTATGAGCGATAATAAATCAATATATTTTCAATTTGTAAATTAATAAAATTAACAATAATGATTTTATTAATATTTTTTCAAATAATATATGTTTTAGATGGAGCACAGGTCCTGGATGTACTCGTCCAACGACGGAGATGTGGTGGCATATTTTAACAGAGTAACTGAATTTACTGAAGCTGCCGCACAATATGCTTCCCGTCAGAGTGAAGAGGCAATATATTGTCCTTGTAAAGTTTGTAAAAACGAAGCGATGTATCCGTGTTCTGATCGTGAAACCATACGATTTCACTTGTTGAAAAATGGTTTCGTGAAGAACTATTATATATGGACGAAACACGGTGAGATGGGCCAAAATCCTCCTGAAGATTCTGATGTGCCGCAAGATGCTCATCAACATAGAAGAGGTTGTGATCATACATCCGACATAACACATGATGATGTTGATCAACATGATGATGATGACGCCTTTGATGTGGAGGAACTGATGCGAAATGTTGCGCCTGAGGTGTTGTTGCAGAGAACTACAACCAAAGGATACGATAACTTTGAAGCACTTGACAAAGCATCAAAAAACCTTCTTTACGAGGAACGCCACGGATGCGATAAGCAGTATACTGTGTTGTACACAATTCTTGAGCTTATGAAACTGAAGGCCAGCAATGGATGGTCTGACACCAGTTTTTCAGATCTTTTACAACTCCTAAAAAAGGTTTTGCCAAAACCCAATGGTTTACCATCTGATACGTACCAAGCAAAGAAGATGATTTGTCCGTTGACTTTGGGCGTTCAGAAGATTCATGCATGCCCGAACCACTGTATCCTATATCGAAAAGAGTATGGATTGTTAGAGAGATGTCCGCAGTGCAACGCGAGTCGATACAAACGTCCAAATGACTGTGCGGAGGACTACAATGACCACCAGAAGAAGAATAATAAGAGGTTGCAGAAGAGGAATAAAAATGTTATTGAAGACCATCCTGGAAAAAAGATGGAGAGGAAAGTTCCGGCCTTAGTAATGTGGTACCTACCGGTGATTGATCGCTTGAAACGTATGTTCTCTAATCCTAGAGATGCTGAACTATTAATCTGGCATTTCGCTGGGCGAAAGAAGGACGGAAAACTTCGGCACCCTGCGGATGCTAGGCAGTGGAAATCATTTGACTTGGCCCATCCAGATTTCTCGGACGATCCTAGAAATATCAGGATGGGACTTAGCACGGATGGAATGAATCCCTTCGGTGAGATGAGGAACCCACATAGTACGTGGCCAGTCTTTCTATGCTTGTTCAACATTCCATCATGGTTGTGCCATAAAAGAAAATACCTTATGCTCACTACTCTAATTTCTGGTCCAAAACAACCTGGCAATGACATTGATATCTTTCTAGAACCTTTGATGGAGGATATGAAACGTCTATGGGAACATGGTGTCTGTGTGTGGGATGAGCACAAGAAAGAGCACTTCAATCTAAGAGCCATAATCTTTTGCACCATAGCTGACAACCCAGGACGCATGTCCCTAACAGGACAGGTTAAAGGAAAGACAGCATGTGTAGTGTGTGTGGACCAGACAGAATCTATGCATCTTCCATCATTCGTTAAGACGATATATATGCGACACCGCAGATTTTTACCAAAAAACCACAAATATCGAAGAAATAGGAACCATTTCGACGGTACAATCGAGCTTGGACAGCCTCCACGAAATCGAGATGGCAAATTTCTATTCGAAATGGTAAAGAATATCAAAGTTGTTTTCGGAAAGAAGAGGAAGAAATCTGAAAAAATTTCAAAGGACGCTCCATTTAAAAAGCAGTCGATCTTCTTTAGATATTTGCCCTATTGGAAGGAGTTGGAGATTGGTCATGCTATCGATACAATGCACGTTGAGAAGAATGTCTTCGAAAGCACTATCGGTATTTTGTTAGACATACCGGGCAAATCAAAAGATGGACTCAAAGTACGAAGGGACCTTCAAACTCTCGGAATTAGACCCGAGCTTCACCCACAGGAAAGGGCCAATGGAAAATTTTTCCTTCCGGCTGCTAGCTATAACCTCACAATTGACGAGAAAAGATCAATCTGCAGGTGTCTACATGGAATTAGAGTTCCAACAGGATTCTCAACGAATATAAAGAATATTGTCTCCGTAGCAGATTTGAGGATGAGCGGCTACAACACTCATGATTGTCATGTTATGCTTGGGCTATTCCTCGCCATCGCAGTAAGAGGAGTCAAACATTCATTTCTGAAGATGGTGATAACACGCATGTGTCACTTCTTCAATGTCATATCAAAGAAGGTGATCGACACTGAAGAGTTAAATGAATTACGTAAACAAATGAGGGAGACTATGTGTCAGCTTGAGATGTGCTTTCCTCCTTCATATTTTGATATTATGGAGCACTATATGATACATATAGCAGACCAAATCTTTGTTCTCGGTCCAACGTACCTGCACAATATGTATGCGTACGAGCGTCTAATGGTTATCTTCAAGGGTTACGTACGAAATCGTGCTTATCCAGAGGGTTCCATGATAGAGGGCTACACGACTGAGGAAGTCATTGAGTGCTATGCAGATTACATAAGAGATGGAAGACCAATAGGAGTTCCCGTGTCGCGGCACCATGGAAGACTCACCGGTAAAGGAACTAAAGGCAGGAAAATCATACGAGACAATAGTTATCAAAGAATAAGAGAATCACATTACAGTGTAATGCATCAGTTGGCGATTATGAGACCATATGTTGAACAACACCTACAAGAGCTTCGTGAAAAGAATGAAGATCACGATGAACAATGGATTATGAAAGAACACAAAATCTATTTCACATCATGGCTGAGGGATCTAAACCTTTCGATCGGAGAAACCGACGAAGAGATGATGATAAATAAATTGTCTTACGGTCCATTGAGCATGGTTAAAACATGGCAAGCGTATGACATCAATGGTTTCACATTCTATACCAAAGCAAAGGATCAAAGGAGTCAGCGCCAAAATAGTGGTGTCAGAGGAGAAGCAGAAGATAGCACTGGACAAAAGAATGCTTACTATGGATACATCGAAGAAATATGGGAACTTAACTACGGGAACTCTATAGAAATCCCTGTATTTAAGTGTCAGTGGGTGAGACATCCAGAAGGTGTGGAGGTGGATGATTACGGGTTTACGATAGTTGACCTTAATAAGGTGGCTTATAAAGATGACCCTTGGATACTCGCTCAATCCGTGGCACAAGTATTTTACATACTTGATCCTAAAGATGAGAAAAAATACATCGTTGCTCCAGGAAAACAAAGAATTGTTGGAGTTGATGGAGTCGAAGACGAAGAAGAATACAATCAGTTTGATGAGGTGCCGTTTTTCGTTGACATATCAAGGATCAATGTGGTTGAAGCAAAACTGTCATTTGGCAGTGTGATTCCTTATCTACGCACCAATGGCGATGGAAAATTAGTTCAAGGCTAGATCATTTATGTTTAGTTGTAAAATCAATTATGTCATTTATTATTAAAACATTTTCAAGATCAAATGAGGATTGAGTGTTGTGAATTATTTCATGTCTTGTAGTTCAAATTGAACTTTTTTTGACTTTGATCATAAAAACACACTTAATGAAATAAAAACAGTAAACTAAGGGAGAAAAAGTAAAGTGAGGCAGAATAATACCAATTTTTTAAATTTGATAAGTTATGATGTATTTTTATTGTTAAAAAAATCAAGTTCAAACTAGAATTTAATTATGAATAAAAAAGTAATGAAAATTAGAATAGAAATGTAAAAAAAATGTTTGGATGCTAGCAGCAAGGTTCGAACCTCAAACCGCCTGCAGGCAGCAAGGTTCGAACCTCGAACCGCATGGCACCAAAGCAACCCCCGCACCACTGCGCTACTAAGTCTTTCTCGACTTGAGTGGCAACGTATGCTAGATAACCCCACCAACGGCGGATTAGTAGTGGCGGGCATGATGACGTCACCAGACCGCCTCCGCTATCCTTTTAGTAGTGGCGGGCATGCTGACGTCATCATGCCCGCCACTACTAAGACACCTATATATACTTTCCACTCCCGCCGTCCGAAAACCTAGTTTCATTTTCTAAACCCTAAACTCGCCCCCCTCCTCCCGTCGCCGCCGTCGACGTCCCGGAGCACGTCGCCGCTGCCCTCCGCCCGTCGCCGCCTTCCTCGGAGCCCGTCGGCGCCGCCCGTCGTCGCCGCCATCCAGTCGATCAGTAAATAATTATTAACCTACTTCTTTGGTCTTATTAATTTATGCGTGGTAATATAATTTAGTATAATATTACTAGTAGAATGCACTATAACAATAATGTTTTTTAATCTACTGTAAAAAATTTCTGAGAAAAAAATTTCCACTATAACAATAATTTTTTTAATGTACTATAAAAAATTTCTGAGAAAACAAATTTCCACTATAACAATAATGTTTTTTAATGTACTATAATATTACTAGCTTAGTGTTTTTTAATGTTATATCAATGTGACAAAAAAAATGCAGATGGCTCCTCCTAAGATTGAACCAACAAACAGTCGATCCTCAGACTCTACATCAAGTGGCGTGTGTGAGGTTTGCAAATGCGGTAAACATAAGGTACATGATGGTATAGTTTGCAGTTGTTTGGCGAAGAAAGTGATTCTCATAATAGACTCCGACTCGGAGGACGACTCGCGATCGCCGCAACCAGATAGGGTAAGTGTTGGGAAGAATGATGAGACAACCGGTGGTAGAGGGAAACATGCCGAGGCTAGCGGTGGAAAAGGGAAGCATGTAGAGCAATGCGGCAGCAAGAGCAGGAAGGAGGCAAGATCCTCTTTTTATGCAAATTTTATATTTTTATCATCCAATTCAATCATTGATAATAAGTTGTTCTCACTATCACCGCCGCGTGTATTTTTTTGTTCAGGAACATGGAGAGCAGTTCAGACTGCCTGATGATGCCGATTTGGTTGAGGATTGGCAAGTTGAGGCTTTTAATCTGTTTAACCAGAAATAGGTTGGGTTTGTGCCGATTTGGGTTTGACCAGTAGTGCGTTTCGATGTGTAAGCTGGTTTCCCCAGCCTGGACTTGTGTTTGTTTACTTGCTTTCAAATAAACATGATATGTCAAGCGAGCCCCCGCACCACCGCGCTACAAAGTCTCGATCATATAGTAACAACATGTAATAAAAACACATTTAATGAAAATAAAAACAGTAAACTAATTAAGGGAGAAAAATATCAGTTTTTGCAATTAGATAAGTTATGATGTATTTTTATTGTTAAAAAATCAAGTTCAAACTAGAATTTAAACATGAACAAAAAAGTCATGAAAATGTAAAAAAAATGTTTGGATGCTAATAAAAACACACTTAATGAAAATAAAAACAGTAAACTAATTAAGGGAGAAAAATATCAGTTTTTGCAATTAGATAAGTTATGATGTATTTTTATTGTTAAAAAATCAAGTTCAAACTAGAATTTAAACATGAACAAAAAAGTCATGAAAATGTAAAAAAAAATGTTTGGATGCTAGCAGCAAGGTTCGAACCTCAAACCGCCTGCAGGCAGCAAGGTTCGAACCTCGAACCGCATGGCACCAAAGCAACCCCCGCACCACTGCGCTACTAAGTCTTTCTCGACTTGAGTGGCAACGTATGCTAGATAACCCCACCAACGGCGGATTAGTAGTGGCGGGCATGATGACGTCACCAACCCGCCACCGCTATCCTTTTAGTAGTGGCGGGCATGCTGACGTCAGCATATGCCCGCCACTACTATACTTTTTTCCACCCGCCCAGACTAAACCCTAGTAGTGGCGGTCGGTGACGTCAGCGGCCCGCCACTACTATGTCTTTGCCCGCCACTACTACGATAAATATCAGTGGCGGGCAAGATGACATCAGCGTGTGCCCGCCACTGCTAATCCACCTATATAAAAGTTTCGCTCCCGCGTCTAAAACCCTAAGCCCTAATCTTCTCCTGCCAGTTACTACCGCTCCCAGTGCCCGCGCCGCCACCATTGGAGCCCGTCGTTGTCGTCCCCGAAGCCCGTCGCCGCCATCTCGGAGCCGTTGGTGTCCCCGGACCCCTCACCGCCACCTCGGAGCCATCGCTGCCGTCCCCGTCCTCGACGCACGCCGCCATCCCCGTCCCGGAGCCCGCGCCGCCACCCTCGGAACCCGTTGCCGTCGTCGCCCCGAACTCCGCCGGAGCCCACGTCGCTGTCGCCAGACCCCGCGCCGCCGTCCCCATCCCCGGTGAGTACTTTCCGGGCATCCTCTTTTTCATCCCTCAAGCATATGCTTGTTAGTTCGGATTAACTAGATGTGGACTCTCTGGCACTGGAATGCGTAGTCATTTTGTCGTTTTTGTTTGTGTTGAAACACACTGCTTGATTTGCAGCTTGATGCTGTGTTTTACTGAACTGAAGAGTGCACTTCGAATTTGAGGTATTATCCACCAAACTGAAAATGTATTCTACAAGAATTGCAGAGTCAGATTAGGTTTGCAATGCAACCTTTGCAGACCTAATGGAGTAGTAAAACATCACTGACAGTTGAAGCTCCAGGTTGTTTGAGATTAAACATAGTTGAGTGCTTCTGTGCCTGTTCCATGTTTTGCATATATTTCTTTCAGAACAAGGTGTACACAACTAACTACACCGTAACATGGACTAGGTAGTGTGCAGCAAAGTAGGGAATATTCTTGAGAAAATGGAGGGAATTGTTGATAGTATAGAGCAATGATTGGCAAACTCTTCCTAATATATGATTGTTTAGCTAACTAAACGAGCAGAAGAAACGGTAATAGTCTACTTATCTGGTTTCTGCTCACCCACCTACCTGAACTTGAATATACTAGTGCTCGAAACTTGTGATTTTTTTGGTTAGAAATAACATGTTAATCAGCCAGCACTGCTGAAACTTGTCGGTGTCATATGAATACAGTACTACGTCTGCTCTTAAAAAATGAGGGAGTGAGTTGAAGTTGGTTTTCTCATGCATGCTCAGCTCCATGTCAGAATGTGACCATCGTTTCGTATGATCGGAAATAATATCCTAACACCCTGTCCAGATGGTCAGAGATGCATACGTACGTAGATAGACAGATAGATACATACATTCTAACATCCATGTGTGCTTCATGTGTGCTTCACGTGTCGGCGCCAAACTCCGCACGTCGCTCCCAAAGCCCACGCCACCCTCGGCTACCCTTGAAATCATTGCAAGGTGTTTAGATAATTAAGTTTGTTTAAATTCTGATTTCTTGATTAGACATAAAGATTAAATAGCAAGTTTGTGATGTACTCTTTAATTTGACTCATTGGAGCTAAATCTAGTTCTTGAGTGAAGTCTTCTATATCTAAGTTATGCCATGAGAAATATTGCATACCACATTACCACTTTTTTAGAACAACTTTTAGAGGCCTATGATGCAAATTGTAATTGAGTTATCTCATGTATGTCATCAAGCCGTGAGACACATCCATTCCGGTCAACAACTTCTTTCTCGTGTTGCTGACAGGGAATGGATGTGCTCACGGTTCCATGGCAGCCATGAACATTTTGAAAAGCTACACAAAATATGCTGAGGCCTAAACAACACTGTGACCAGTTTACTACCGCTATTATTTCTAAGGCTACTATATACTAATCCTCAAGTTCATGCATCTGGCTGAAGGCCAACATTAGATTCTGCAATTCTTTTTAGGGGCCTATGATGCAAATTGTTATTGAGTTATCTCATGTATGTCATCAAGCCGTGGGACACATCCATTCCTATCAACAACTTCTTTCTCGTGTTGCTGACAGGGAATGGATGTGCTCACGGTTCCATGGCAGCCATGAACATTTTGAAAAGCTACACAAAATATGCTGAGGCCTAAACAACACTGTGACCAGTTTACTACCGCTATTATTTCTAAGGCTACTATATACTAATCCTCAAGTTCATGCATCTGGCTGAAGGCCAACATTAGATTCTGCAATTCTTTTTAGGGGCCTATGATGCAAATTGTTATTGAGTTATCTCATGTATGTCATCAAGCCGTGGGACACATCCATTCCGGTCAACAACTTCTTCTTTCTCGTGTTGCTGACAGGGAATGGATGTGCTCACGGTTCCATGGCAGCCATGAACATATTTGAAAGACAACACAAAATATGCTGAGGCCTCAACAACACAAGAGAGAGAGAACAACACAATCTCCTAACTTGAGGATTAATATAGTAGCTTCAGAAGTAATAGCTCACTACTGTAGCCAAGAAGAGTGTTCATACATTTTCCACCTTTGACACTGTGATCAGTTTACTACTGCTATTATTTCTGAGGCTACAGTAGTAAACTGATCACAGTGTCAAAGGTGGGAAATGTATGAAAAATCTTCTTGGCTACAGTAGTCAGCTATTACTTCCGAAGCCACTATATTAATTCTCAAGCTAGGAGATTGTGTTGTTCTCTCTCTTTAGTTTTGTTGATACCTCAACATATTTTGTGTTGTTTTTCCCTCTAATGTTCCATGGCAACAAAATATGCTGAGGCCTCAACGACATTGTGATCAGTTTACTACCGCTATTATTTCTAAGGCTACTATATACTAATCCTCAAGTTCATGCATCCGGTTGAAGACCAACATTAGATTCTGCAATTCCTTTTAGAGGCCTATGATGCAAATTGTTATTGAGTTATCTCATGTATGTCATCAAGCCGTGTGACACGTCCATTCCTATCAACAACTTCTTTCTCGTGTTGCTGACAGGGAATGGGCGTGCTCACGGTTCCATGGCAGCCATGAACATTTTGAAAAGCTACACAAAATATGCTGAGGCCTAAACAACACTGTGACCAGTTTACTACCGCTATTATTTCTAAGGCTACTATATACTAATCCTCAAGTTCATGCATCTGGCTGAAGGCCAACATTAGATTCTGCAATTTCTTTTAGAGGCCTATGATGCAAATTGTTATTTAGTTATCTCATGTATGTCATCAAGCCATGGGACACATCCATTCCTATCAACAACTTCTTTCTCGTGTTGCTGACAGGGAATGGATGTGCTCATGGTTCCATGGCAGCCATGAACATTTTGAAAAGCTACACAAAATATGCTGAGGCCTAAACAACACTGTGACCAGTTTACTACCGCTATTATTTCTAAGGCTACTATATACTAATCCTCAAGTTCATGCATCTGGCTGAAGGCCAACATTAGATTCTGCAATTCCTTTTAGGGGCCTATGATGCAAATTGTTATTGAGTTATCTCATGTATGTCATCAAGCCATGAGACACGTCCATTCCTATCAACAACTTCTTTCTCGTGTTGCTGACAGGGAATGGATGTGTTCATGGTTCCATGGCAGCCATGAACATTTTGAAAAGCTACACAAAATATGCTGAGGCCTCAACAACATTGTGTTCAGTTTACTACTGCTATTATTTCTAAGGCTACTATATACTAATCCTCAAGTTCATGCATCCGGTTGAAGACCAACATTAGATTCTGCAATTCCTTTTAGAGGCCTATGATGCAAATTGTTATTTAGTTATCTCATGTATGTCATCAAACCATGTGACACATCCATTCCTATCAACAACTTCTTTCTCGTGTTGCTGACAGGGAATGGATGTGCTCATGGTTCCATGGCAGCCATGAACATTTTGAAAAGCTACACAAAATATGCTGAGGCCTAAACAACACTGTGACTAGTTTACTACCGCTATTATTTCTAAGGCTACTATATACTAATCCTCAAGTTCATGCATCTGGCTGAAGGCCAACATTAGATTCTGCAATTCCTTTTAGGGGCCTATGATGCAAATTGTTATTGAGTTATCTCATGTATGTCATCAAACCATGTGACACGTCCATTCCTATCAACAACTTCTTTCTCGTGTTGCTGACAGGGAATGGGCGTGAACATGGTTCCATGGCAGACATGAACATTTTGAAAAACAACACAAAATATGCTGAGGCCTCAACAACACTAGAGAGAGAAAACAACACAACATCCTAACTTTAGGATTAATATGACATCAGACCTTTTTTGCATAACCAAAATTCTGATACATTAGCATCTTCATATGAATAGTTTATCTATGGCGGAAGAAGGACAGTTCCATCGAGGAGCTCATCTACGAGTCTCCCGCAAAAACAAATAAAGAGGGTTCATCTGAAGGATCCTCCGATAGCGAATCTTCGTACCACTCTCCGGAGAATGAACATCCAATGGAGCCTAGGAAGAAGAGAACGAGAGAAGACGCCGATGAGGATTACATTCCTGAAGCTCAAGCGGAGGTAATTATTACGTTAGTAACAAGTCAGAGCAGCTTCTAACCGAGGATTACATTCCTGAAGCTCACATTGTCTATCATCGTAGGATCGTCCAAAGCGAGGAAGCAAGCGTCGATTATTCCAAGTCGAGAAAAGAACAACTATTGTCCCAGCTATTGAGTCAGCTGAGCGAACAGATGTTGAGCCCGCTGCCACAACATCGTCTGCAAATGCGAAGAGGAGAGGGAAACGGGAGAAGAACAAGCTACATACAGCTATCTATGAGGTTGAAGAAGTGCATGTTGATGGGGCTCCAAAGAAGCCAAAAGAAATCACAGCGAAGTGGCGTAACGACTGTGGATGTCTCGCCAGGGAGCGATGTAAGATAGTTTGGAAAAATTGGAAGACTGTCCCTGAAGCTACAAAGAACGAATTGTGGCAGCATATAAAAGCGCATTATAAATTCCCGGAAGACCGCTTAGAAGACGCTAAAGCTGCCACATTGAAGACTATCGGGAAGGCTCTCCGTACATTTAGGACTAAACTGAACACACAATACCTTCAGAAAGATGAGTCGCCACTCAACGACTACGGCTTTATAACGCCAAATGAATGGAATGAATTCAAAATGCAGCATTGCTCCGAAGAAGCCAAACAAGAGAGCATAATGTTCAAAGAACTTAATAAGAAGAATAAGTTCCCCCATAAACTTGGGCCAGGTGGATATAAGGCTAAGGAGGATGAGTGGAGTAAAAAGGAGGAGGAGGACCGTGCGGCTGGGTTACCTGAACAGTTTTCAGGTGCTGATCAGCGCACTAAGAGATGGCTCCTAGGTCGAGCTAAAAAAACACCCGAGGGCCAATATATGCTCTCCGACTCACGGACTAGTGAAGTATTCCAGAAAGCACAGGAAATCGCTGAGTTGGAGAAGACTGGAAAGTTCAAGCCCGAGGGATGTAATGACCAGCTTACATCTGCTCTCGGAAACGAGGAACATCGAGGGCGCACCCGAGGTGTCTCTTCTATAGCACCCTGGAAAAATACTTTCAAGAAACAGGAGGGTGCCACATACAAGAAGCGTCAAGCACGCACAGACGACGCCGCAGAGCGCCGTGCAGAGTGGGAGCGACACTTTTTTGAATTTATTAACGAGAATCCAAACATAATGCAGGCTGCAGCTGGACAAATAATTGTGCCAGAGGTACGACTCGACGTACCAAGCAGTGTTGGCTCAGTACAAGACAAATTTCCTGTAAATTATATTAAAGAGGACACACCCTGCAGCCTGCATGTACCGATAGGGCGCAAAGGGCATTCCCAAGAGGCTGCACGAGGCATTGCTATGCCTGGGGATTTATTTCACAATCGGCCTATTCCTGCTGACTATACCAAGGTTCAGGTCAATGAGATCACCAACGACAGATTTATTAATGACCCCTTGGATCTTCCAATGCCTGATGAGGGGATTGAGACAATCGGAGATGCTCTAAATAACTTTGTCCTATGGGCGAGCCGAGATATCAAATTACTGCAGACAAGTTCTCAGAGTAAATCACCTATTGTCTCATCACAATCCCCCACATATCTTTCATCTCAGGATGTGCAAAATATAGGATCATTATCACATGTTGATGAGCGTGAAATAGAGGAAAAGGCAGAGGAAGAGCCAGTGCCCAATAAAGTGGCAGAAGTGATAGAATCGAAAGTGACTTCTGATCCTCAAGTGACAAAGCTAGTGCCAGTGCTTGAGCCCACTGATGAGCCCAACACAAATGTGCCAGAGCCAGATCAAATGCCAGTGCTAGTTCCGACTGAGCCTCAAGTGCCAGTTCCGGCTGATCCTCAAGTGCCAGTGCTAGTTGCTGCCGAGCCTGAAAAACAAGATGCATGCCCAAAGCCAGCAATCCACAAGATAACTGTTCAAGCTGGGCAGTGTTCTGCGCTGAAATCTGAAATGCATAAATTTTTTAATACTTTGGGGCAAACACGTTCTATGCCCGAAGCGGCTCCCATAAAGGCTCCAGTACAAAAGCATGCGGGCTCACTTTCTGTTGATAAGAGGACCTACGGAGACGAGGATTATATCGAATACGAACCAGGCAAACCATTATTACCCCAAGGAGTACTTAATTGTATGCCTTGGACGATGAAAACATTTCATGACTGGTACCTCGAAGCGTCTTCGTTAGGTGTAACACAAATAGAACTGACGGTTCCACAAGAAATATTCAACTGCCCAGAGTTTAAGCTTGCACTATTTTTCGACGACATTCCATCGGATGTTTCGTCTGAAGCGAACCGACATCACAAGCATGATGCTCTGGTGCATGTAAGTACTTTATACTTTGTCAATACAAAGAAAAAATAAATAATGTCTTATATTGACTATTGTTTTATAACATATGCAGTTGTAATTCACGCGGTGACGAGTCTAAATTGTATGGGTACCTAAACCCGTCATTAATAAGCCAAAGTGCGCTGAACCCGACACTAAACCAGAATGATAGCAAGTACTAGGACTGCGGGTAAGAAAAAATTTCAAAGAAAGATGTTCAATAAAGACGAAGACAAACTTAAGAAGAACAAAAGGAGTTGTGCCGCGTTGTATATTGCGCGGTGCATGTATCAATGGAAGGACAGAGAAATTATATGTGGGGCATATAACTTTAAGTAAGTATACCCACTATATCCACTTAAACACGTTTTATCGATTATGAAACTAACATAATCATATATTACTTCTTTCGATAGTGATCATTGGATTGCACTTCTGATATAACCAAAAAGCTTAAGGGTTTATGTGCTCGACTCGCTCGACAAACCCAAAAAAGAATATCAAGATATATTAAATGTTATTCAGAGTGCACATAGATACTACGTGGAAAAGTTAGGTGGCCCACATGATCCACAAGGCCGAAAGAAATGCTTATCAGAACCAACTTTCCGGTAATATTATATTTTTAAATTTGTTAATTCAATTGATAAAGCCAAACTATATATCGTTCTAACTTTGTCTATTTTGAAGTGTCACAAACAATCTCTTGGTTCCGTGCATTGTGGCTACTATACTTGTGATTTCTTGAGCAATAACTTAGGAAAGTTTGGGCGGATAGTATCTGAGGATACTAAAGAAGTAAGTTGATTTCTTGTGTGTTAATCTAATATAACTTGCAGCGTATGTACTTATATTTTACGTATGCAGGCGTCAGGTCCATCAACCGTTGCCGAGAAGAGCCAACTCTCTGAATCACAAATGTACGAAATCGTATCAAGGATGTGCCGCTTCACGATGCATGAGATTCTTCATGAGCTTGGAGTATTTTTCGATCCTGAGAGTGAAGTGGCCAAGCATCCAACTTTGTATGATTGGGCCGGAAGAATGAAAAGGCGAACCAATTAAGATATGAGTTAGCCTTCCAAGAAAACATAAACCGCATGAGCATGTATTTGTGAAACAATGAATTGTGTTGATGGATGGTTATTGCGAAACAAAAACCGGAAGAATGTAAACATTGTGAATTTTTGAAAATTGATGAGATTGATGGTTGTTGTGTTGATGTGTTGTTGTTGTGGATGTGTATGTGGATATGTGGATGTTTTGCTGCTGTGTATGTGGATATGTGGATGTTTTGCTGCTGTGTATGTGGATGGCTGTGTGAAGCATATAATTTCTGTGTTTTGGTTTGTGGGATCACAGCATTCTGTGTTATGGCTTATACACAGCAGTGGCGGGCAGATGAGGTAGCTTGCCCGTTACTGCTGTTGACACAGTGGTGGCGGGCGTGCTGACATCATCTGCCCGCCACTGCTATTGATAACGGCAGTGGCGGGCAGATGAGGTCAGCGCGCCCGCCACTGCTGTTGACATAGTGGTGGCGGGCGTGCTGACATCATCTGCCCGCCACTGCTATTGATAACGGCAGTGGCGGGCAGATGATGTCAGCACGCCCGCCACTGCTGTTAACACAGCGGTGGCGGGCGCTCTGACCGCCACTGCTAACCAGCGATAGCAGTGGCGTTAGAGCAGTGGCGGACTGGATGCCCGCCACTATAGGTCGATTTTGCCCGCCGCTACAGTGTCGCTTTGTAGTAGTGTACGGATGCTATCAAGCAGAAGCCTGGAATCCATAGGCTTTGGCCATCTTCAGCTCTTTTACAGATGCTTCGAACCTGGAGGATCAGAAATCTGTTCTATTAAAGTCCTTAGACTCTTCTACTGATGCTATCAAGCCGACGCCTGGAATCCGTAGGCTTTGGCCACCTTGAGCTCTTTTACAAATGCTTCGAACCCAGAGGATCAGAAATCTGTTCTTTTAAAGTCCTTAGACTATTCTACGGATGCTATCAAGCTAAAGCCTAGAATCCATAGGCTTTGGCCACCTTCGACTCTTTTACAGAATCCTTGAACCGATGGTTGAAAGGTGGTTTGCTAGGTTCTGATGAAAGATGCTTACCTCCACAAGCATCTCCGTTCCACTAATGCGTCCACCAGGGGTAAGGAATATTTGAAGAGTAAGCATAATTCGAACCTCCATCTTTATTTTTTTAGAAAGGTACTTTACAATTGATTACAAGGAGCCCCTAAGCGTAATAACGTTTAAGGTGCTCCGCATGCCATGCATGCTTTAATTCTTCCCCTTCTAAATTAGCTAATTTAAAAGATCCGGGGCGGCCTGAGCATAGGATAATATATGGTCCTTCCATTTGTTTCCTAACTTCCCAGATCAATTACACTTCGCAGTACCAAATGACTTGGTCTAAGTTCATTAACTTTTGCCTTCGGGTCATACCATGCCTTCGTCTGGTCTTGGTACTTTGTCAGATTGGTGATAGCTTGAAGCCTTGTTTCTTCTAACAAGCGAAGCGAAATGTTTCTTTCATTACTATCTTCAGGTTCCATTACATGAAGGGATCCACCTTTTAGTTCCGTGGGAGTCATGGCCTCATCTCTGAACAACAATCTGAATGGGGTGAATCTTGTGGACCTAGCTTGAGTGGTCCGAATGAACCATAAAATCTTAGGAATCTCTTCGGTCCACAGCCCCTTTTCTAGCCCAACAATCCTTCGATTTAAACCAGCTAGAATATTTCCATTTGCCCGCTCGACTGCTCCGTTGGATTGGGGTGACGAATAGCTACGAAGCACAACTTAATTCCCAAACCTTCGCAAAATTCTTTAAAAGGTTCGACTTCAAATTGGGTGCCATTTTCGATTGTCAACTCCCTATGCACTCCGAATCTGCAAATAATATTCGGCCAAAAAAAATTCTGTACAATTTTCAAAGTGATAGTATTTAAGGGTTCAACTTCGACCCATTTAGAAAAGTATTTGATTGCTACCACCGCGAACTTCAAGCTGCCTTTCGCCATTGGAAAATGGCCGATGAGATCCATTCCCCATCATGCCATTGGTCATACCAGAGCAATAACTTGAAGAGGAATTGGTGGACGATGGCTTCGTCTACTCATCCACTAGCAACCTTGGTAGGTTCGAACCAATGTTTCTACATCTCTTACAATTGTTTGCCAATAAAGCCCCTAGCGAAGTGTTTTTCCTTCTAGAGCACGAATGGCTAAGTGGCTGCCACACAGGCCTTCATGAATTTCCTGAATTATATCTTGGCCTTTAGGTTGTGAGATGCATCGGAGTAGAGGAGAACAAACCCTGGATTTATAAAGTACTCTGTTGACAAGCTTATAATTTTGGACCCTTGCTTGGAACCTTTGTAAATCTGGACCTTCTAGTGAAGTTGTATTGTTTTGTAAAATATTTAAAATTGTACATAGCCAATCAGTGACTGGATTGCAAAGGACGTCTGCGGAGGGCAGTTGATGCACCGAAGGTTTAACAAGTTCTTCATAAAAAGCACCTCCCGGGACGTCCAATGCTCTGGCTGCAACCTTTGCTAAGACATCTGTAAGCTGATTATCTGCTCGAGAGATGCTTCAAATAGAAATTCCTTTGAACAATGCTTTTGTCTAGCGGAATTCTTCTAAGTATTTTGCAAGATGTGGATTCCTAGCTTGGAAGTTTTTGTCAACATGCACTGCAATAACTTGGGAATCTGTTTTTATTATAATTCTAGTTGCTCCAAGTGCTCTTGCTTTTAGGAGACCAAGCAGGATTCCTTTGTATTCTGCAATGTTGTTAGTAGACTTAAAGTTGAGCCTTGCAGAATACATTGCTTTTTGCTCTGAAGGTGATATTATTACTGCTCCGGCACCAGCTCCGGATGCTTGATAAGCTACATCAAAAATATTGTCTATAATCCTTCGTACGGTTCTCCTGGAGCCCAAACTGCAGATGGAGTGAAAGAAATGCCAAAGGGGGCTAGCTCGACAGCCCATTTTCCAATTCTCCCCATGGAGTGTTTTCTCTAAAGCATATCACAGAGGAGATATGAAGTAGGGACAATTAAATTATGTGCTAAGAAGTAATGCCTTAACTTTCACGAGGCCATTACTAAAGCATAAACAAATTTCTTGACCTCGGAGTACTGTGTTTTTGCTCCGGAAAAAGCTTCTGAAATGAAGTATACTGGGTTCTGCACCAGTTTCCCCTTGAGCTCTATTTCTCTGACAAGCACTGCACTTACTGCGGAGCCTGTTGCTACAAGATAAAAAAAGAGAGTTTCTTCTGGGAGGGGCACAGTAAGTGTTGACAAATTTCCAAGATAATTTTTAATATCATCAAAGCTTTTCTAGCACTCTTGCGTCCATTTGAAACTTTTGGACCCTTTTAGAGCTTTGATAATTGGGGGGTTTCGCTCTGCTGAGGGCTGTGAGACATCCTATCAGCTTCTGGACTTGCTTCAAATTTTCAGGTGGAGTCATTCTTTGCAGTGCACTTATCTGCGTTGGGCTAGCTTCGATTCCTCTTCTTGTGCTCCGAATATACATTTTTTAGGGTTGAGGCGAACACCACATGCTCGGAGGCTCTCAGAAGTTTCTGCTAGGTCTAGACTATGCTGGTGCTTTATAGCACTTTTTATTACAATGTCATCCATATAGGCTTCGACATTTCAGCCGATTTGGTGACGTAGAGCCTTAGCAATAAGATGTGAAAAAGTTGCCCCAGCATTCCACAAGCCAAAGGTCATTCAGACATAACAAAATACTCTGGAAGGAGTTATAAAACTCGTCTTGGCTTCATCTTCACACTTTAGCCAAATTTGATGATAACCGGAGTATGCATCGAGGAAGCTTAAGAGTTCAGAGCCAACCATAGAATCCACAAGTTGATCGATGTGGGGCATGGGGTAGGGGTCTCACGGGCATGCTTTATTTAAAGAAGTGAAATCAATGCACATGCGCCACTTGCTGAGGCCTTTCTTCTTGACAAAGACGGGGTTATCCAACCACTCCGTGTGGGCTACCTCCTTGATTATTCCAGCTCTCAACAACTTTTCTACCTCCGCTTTAGCAAGGTCTGCTCTTTCGGTTGACAATTTGTGGAGCCCTTGGTGAATTGGTCGAGCCTTAGGGTTGATGAGTAAACTATGCTCAATAATGGTCCGGTCAACTCTAGGGATATCTTCATCTGACTAAGCGAAGATATCTAAATTTTCTCGAAATACTTATTCTAGCGAAGTACATATTTCCAAAGGTATCCCCTTACTGAATTGAATGGGATATTCTTTGCCTTCTTTTAGAATCATCTTTGTGATTACATCACCTTCTGGGCTTGGTTTGAGGGAAAGGGCTCTTCGAAGGGTCGGAGGACCCCGAAGTTTCCTCCGAGTGCTCCTACACACTGTTTACTTGCCGATGATCAAGAGTTGGGTCGTGGCCATATTCTGCTCTCTGAGCTGCAGCCTGGTCTCCTAAAATTGTAAGAACTCCACCTTGCGTGGGCATCTTGAGACACAAATAATTCTGATGTGACATAGCTCCGAATTGGTTTAGCATCCCTCTCCCGAAAATTGCGTTTTAGGCGTATGGGGCATCGAAGACATCGAAGATAACTTCTTCAACTCTAGCCAGGGGCCCCTCACCTAAGGAAACCTCGAGGCCTATTGGGCCGAGGTCATCGAGAGGATGACCTGCGAAGCCTTAGAGTGGACGGGCTGTTGGATGCAAATGCCTTCGAGAAATACACATTTGATCGAAGGCTTGGACGAAAAGTATATCAGCGGAGCTTCCAACATCCACTAATATCCTTCGAACTTCGACTCCTACTATGTCAGCTGAAATGACAAAGGGGTCATCTTGGGGGAATTTCACCCCTACAACAGCATGGCCAGAAAATGAAATGGGTACATGGGACCACTCGGGCATTTCTGAAGCCGAGTTTGAAGTCCCTATATGCCCTACTTCCCAAACATAATCCCTTCATTGACGCTTTGACAAATTACCAAGGGCCCCCCTCCGGAGATGGGTAGGACCACTCGTTTGCCACGATCTTGAGGGTCTTCTTGCTTTGGTGGTGGCATAATGTTGGCCACCGGAAGCTGCATTGGTGCTTCAGGATTGCCTGCCTACCCAACAGCTTGCAAAGGCTCTGGTCGTGTTGCTGGAGGAGCTCGATCTGTATTGCCTCATCCTGAACTTCTCCCCAGATATGCGCCCCAGAGAGCCAGTATATACTTACAATCTTTTATGGCATCGGAGTACATCTTCGAACTAAGGCCTTTCAAGATCTTTTCTGCCAGCTAAGATGGAAGACTTATCTTCTTTCTCATTAGATTAGTCTTTTACCATTTTAGCCCTATTAAGGGAGCCGAATAGTTTCCACTATGTCGGTTGTAATAGAGGGGTAAATAGGTCTTTTTCTTAATATTTGGGCCTATAAATACCCCCCATTTCACCCTGTAATAGGGACCGAATACAAGTTATTCAATACACACATTCGAACTATTCTAAGTTATTATCCTTTCGGAGGCTTAGAACAGTTCTCTTCGCAAACACTTCGTTTGTTAGTTTCTATTCTAAAGAAACCTATTAGCGTAATCTTTTACGCCAACAACTCTCTTCTTCAGACCATTCAATGTCTTCAGAAGATGATGCTTCCAAGTTAACTTCTTTTTCTTCCTCTTTAATATAAGATAATATATCTTTACATATTTTGAGCGCAATCGCACCGGAGCTTTCTTGAGGAATCAAAAATCGAGGTCGTTTGTGAAGTTTTAAGAGATCGAAGGTAGCCCATAGTAGGCGGAGTTCTTTGGTAACATTTAATACTTCGAAATCATCCATACGAGGCCGAGAAGCCTAAAAACATGATAAATAAGTTTTCATTCATAATATATGAAAGCATAATTTTTACATATTCGGACGCCTAAAAAAAACTAAATATGCGGGTCCGGCAGAGGCTGGCTGCTCGAAGCTTGAGACCGAGCTTGTTTTTGGCGATGCCCTTCATCGATCCAAGCCTTGATCATTGTTTGACCTTCGGCTCTCCATTAAGCTTGGAAGGCTTGCCAAGCTGCGACCACATCTTCGGAAGGGTTTAGCAGTTGGTTGTCGTCGAAGGTAATGGGAGCCGCCCCCGAATCTGGTGCTACTGATAGCCCTAGATCCTCGTAGTAGCGAAGTACTCCGAGAGTAGCTACTTGGGCGGAGAGTTCTCCATACCGAATACCTGCCGTCTTCATCATCTTCGCTGCTCCTTGGATCATTTTTAGCCGTTGCAGTAAGGGGACGTTGTCACTCAAAAGTAGTGTCCAAAGAGTACCAAAGTACTCTAAAACACCTAAAATATTATTCATGACATCCGCAGCTACCTTCTCCGACTTCATTTTATCTTCATTTAAAGCATCCCTTTACGAAGTTAGCTCGTCTACCACAGAGGATAGTCTAGCTACCTCCGTAGCTAAAGAGTTTTTCTGGCTAAGTAGGTTGCTGGCTTCCTCCATGGCTTTAGTCTTCTCCTCTTGAAGCTTAACCAGCTCAGCCCCCACCGTGGCATGTTTTGCCCGCATTTTCTCTATTTCAGCCCGAAGCACGATTTGTTCGGCTTTGAGCTTCTTATTTGCAGTCTCCAGACCAAGTCTGGCCCTCCTCTCCACTGCAACCATCTTGTCTAAGCTGGAGATTCAAATTTCGGAGCCTTCAAGACTGCTCTAGAGAGCAGTAATTCTCTCCTGAAGACGAAGGCTTCCTCGCTCGTTCGAGACGGCTGCAGCTCGAGCCAATACTATTTGCTGTGAAAAGAAAAAGCAAGGTGAGGAATTGTTCATAAGTTGAAATTAATCTTGTTTTGCAGATAATTCATACCTGGTATGCTGCCCATTCCAAGGCTGCGTTCAGCTCCGAGCCCTCGGCTTCGCTAAGTATGGCTACTAAGTCCGTTTCCCAAACTTCGTGGTTAGCTCGATCCAAAGGCTCGAGCAGGGCCGGAAGTCTGGTCCTTCGCTCCAGAAAATGAGCTAGGAGGGGGAGCATGAATAGAGCCCTTTGATCGTCTTCGTTCGGCGAAGGGTCAGAGCGCTGCGCTGCATCTTCGGAGACCTCAGTGGACTAGCCCCCCTCCGTAGATTGACATCCGTCTGTTGATTCAAACGGAGTTAATCTAGAGTTCGGAGCAGGAAAGGGGTCCATTTTTCCTTTACATTTTCTAGGTCCCATTTGCGCAGCTTCTGGAACCGACCGCGGAGAAGTCGAGGTCCCAGGAGCAGTATTCACAGGAGGAGTCACCTCCATGGGAGCGGACCCTGCAAAAACAAAGGTATTATATATTGCATAATTTTGCAGGGTGAAAAGAAGGCGGTTCAAGTGATGTTTACCTTCGAAGTCCCATCGGCGGATGAGTATGAGGCTACTCGGAGGGTCGAAGGCCACTTCGAAGTCGTCATCGGACTCGAAGTTTGGAACCAAAGGGTTGACTGTTGGAGCCTCCCTTGGAGCAACAGCTACCACTTCGTCCGGAATCGAAGGTTGTTCAGCTGTAACTTCGACTCCACCTTCAGTAACAGGGGGTTCTTGATGCGGCAAGTCAGGATGGACGCTTGAGGTCCCGGCCTGTTCGAAGCTACCTGGAGCATCTGGCATGTTTGCTGCATTGCCATTGTCTTCAACGACATTTGCCTGTGCTTCATCTTCAGTAATTAGGTCCACGAGGACCCTTTGCATTTCTCTAACTCCCTCATCTTCAGATGAATCGGAGGGTGAAGCCACAGGTATTGAAGGAGCCACATTCTTTGGCTTTCGGGCTAGTTTTTTCACTGGGGTCTTGGCCAGAGCCAAAGTCCCAGCATCCGCTTTCCTCTTCTCCGGCCCTTGCTCAGAAGGCACCCAGTCCGGAAGAGGGGGTCTACAACTCCGAGTATGCCCCATACTCGGTTGAGTCGCTCCCAACTACCCACTAGCTTTGTTCTCCACTCTTTTTTGGCCCGAGTTGGACCTCCCAGAATCTTCTCCGAAGCTCGAACAACTTGCTCCGAAGTCATAGGGGCTTGAGAAGCTGAAAGATAAGTTTGCATTAGTCATTTCATCAAACAATCGTATATAAAACATATTGTTTTTCAAAGCTACCTAAAGGGCTCGAGTTCAAAGAATTTTTTCGGAGTCCACCCTCCGGATCTTCTTTGAAGGTGATAGGCCAGTTGGCCATCAGAGGTGGAATTTGGAGCCCGATGAAATCCTCTGCCAAGTCCCGCATGCTCATGCGGCGACTAATCCTTTGGAGCAGGCTAAGGCAAGCTTTGAGCTAGCCGGGGTCTGGGTGAACTTGGGCTTCTCTTCGTAAGTATATGTCTTGCAGAGGTCCAGCCAGACGACTGCTTGCTCCAACTTCGGCATAGAACCATCGGAGAATCCAATTGGTGTACCATCTGGCCTTGATGGCTTTCGCTGGAAATCACAGTTGGAATTCATCCCAGAGTCTGAAGTTGATACTGCCGAAGGCTACTATGATTTTCTCCCCTCCAAAGCCTTGGTAAGTTTTTGGTTGGCAAGATGCCCTGTGTAGTGCTGCAAAAATTTCTGCTCTTCCTTCACAGCCTTCAGCTCGTAGCGCCCATTCGAAGATGGCCAAGCTCGCTTTTGCATTCGGAGATAGTTGAGGAAGGGTAACATGAAACAGGTCCAATACCTCTGATAGGAAGTCCACTGCTGGGAGTCCTAACCCTGCTTCGAAGACCACAACTTCTCCAGGCCGCGGTGAAGGGATGGCCTCCTCTCTAGGTTTCCAGATGATGACCTCCGATCTAATCTTCCCCTCTACCACCGCTGCGATCGTCTCCCTCTTGTAGGTAGATGGCCCTAGTTTATAAGACTGGTCCGGATACTTCGAGGAAGCCGGGAGGAGATTGTGAGGACCAATCTATTGGGGATTCCCCGCCGGAGCCACCACCGTCGGAGACACCGCCACAGCTGCTGGCACTGCCACTGCTGCTGCTGCAGCCGCAACTTGTTGCCGGGCCAGGGCTGAAGTCGCCCCAGGAGCCTTGAAGCTAGTTTTCGCCATTGATCCGCAACGAATGCTAAAGCTAGAGTTTGGAGGCTTAAGATTGTTTGCGCAAAGACGGTGAGGAAAGTGCTTGAGAAGTATCTAGGTCCTCTATTTATAGCCTAAGCTCACAATTTCTTACCGTTCACATTCGCCGTTTCGCATTCTTGACCGTTACTCTTTGCAAAGTTAATGCACCGCGTAGCTTCTTCTAAAAGTAAAACGGTAACGGCTATTTCTTCTGAGTCTAAAGGGCTTTCTGACTTCTTTAGTTGATTTCAGGATTGTTCGAATGTAGGTCTCTTAGAAATCAATTTGAAGTTGAGAATCTTCATGTATTCCGAAGGTTGATTAAATTTGTTAACCCCTACGCATGATTATTTTTCTTGCGTATACTGCTCTCCTAACTTTACAGATCTAGCGGAGAAGCGTATTCGAGAGGCTACTGTTGGGGGAAAATACTTCATCCTCGGGGTCACCGCTGTAACAAGACAAAGGCAGGCTATTTAGCCAAAGGTTTCCAGCATCTAACTCCGACTTAGTACTGGGACAAGTTCAAAGAGTAGAGGCGAACTCTAGTTTGGAGTATATCTTCGAATGTAGATTCTTCAGAGAACCTCCTTGCCAGCTAAGATGGAAGGTCTATCTTCTTTCTCATTAGATTAGTCTTTTACCATTTTAGCGGTATTAAGGGTACCGAACAGTTTCCACTATGTTGGTTGTAATAGAGAGGTAAAAAGGTCTTTTCCTTAAGGTTTTGGCCTATAAATACTCCCCGTTTTACCCTGTAATGAGGATTGAATACTGAGTTATTCAATAGACATCTTCAAACTGTTTTGAGCTATTATCCATTTCAGAGGCTTGAAATAGTTTACTTCACAAACATTTCGTGTGTTAGTTTCTAATCTTTAGAAACCTGTTAGCGTAATCTTTTACGCCAACAGTAATAAAGAACAAGTGTTGTTCCATATTTTCAAATGGCATGCTTTAGAGTGTTTGTACATTAGTGAATGGATTATATATTCTTAGTCTGGAAGATGCACACATTTATACCATTAGTACTAAGAAACAACGACTCAATAATCTTAATCCAACCTACGTCTGGCATTGACATTTGTTTCATATAAATGAGAAGCGCCTGCAGAAGCTCCATAATGATGAATTTTGGAGTTATTTGATTTTGAATCATATGACACATGCGAGTCTTGCTTACTTGGCTAAATGACAAACATGCCTTTCACTAGACAAAGTGAGAAGGCGGCTGAGCTATTGGCCATAGTACATACTGACGTGTGTGTGTAGGACCGAAAGTAGCGACCAGAGGGGGGGTGAATGGGCGCCTAAAAAATTCTTGTGAATTTATGGCCTGCTCCCAACGCCCAACGCACCTCAACAAACTTAGCACATAAAAGTATACAGATCACAAGTGCTAAAAAAAATCTATTCTAAAAACGACCGGTGTCCTAATTGAAAAGACACCAACACAGTGCTTAAAGGCAGGTTAATACATCATCAGAGAATGAATGACATCTTCACAAAAGTTTCATCAAATCATAGATGATTCATCAAGCATAAGCAAAATATTCTCAGTATATAGAAAATTCATCAAGAAGGAGCAAACGCAATATTTAACGCATTTAATCTAGACAAAATAAATGCAGTAAACAAAAAGTGCTCATAAACATATATGTGAATATTTAGTGCATTCTGAAATAAAATAAATGAACAGATGGATTAATCACAGGTGAACTATTCTGAAATTGAAATGCAATAAAAAAAATTAGATCGAAACGGTGAAAGAAGATCCTGTCGTCGATGCCCGCTGTTTATGCCTATACGTTGCGTGCTGTAGCTTCTGCTCCTTGCTTCTTGTGACACGCGAGATCACCACCCGAGACCAAGAAGCCACAGGCGACCTCTCTGCGCCCGATGATTCACGCGTTGCCAGCCAAAACGCTTGTGGGTCCCGCACCGAGCAAGTCCCATCGCTGCGCCCTGGTCGGCATGCTTAGAGCACTGCTGCTGACCTACGCGCTTGCAGCTAGAGCTAGGCTAATGGCAGGCGCTTGCACGTCGCGTGCTGCAGCCCATGGTTGCCAGACCTCGGCTACGGCGGCAGAGAAGAAACACACACCGGCGGCGGAGGAAGAAGCAGGAAGAAGAACACAAAAAGTGACCCACAATTTCAGAAATTGGGAAAGTGTATTTGCAAAATGGGTACCCTAACCCTAGGATATTGGGGCCTATTTATAGGCAGCCCAATAAATGTGTAAAATGCAGAAATACCCCTAGGGTTTTTTACAGACGCTGACATAAATGGAAAAGACCGAAATGCCCTTAGGATTTTTTACAGACTCGACTGACAGACTGTGGGCCTAAAGGCAAAATAATAAAAACCTAAATAAAGGTAACTTGTCCGGATGCGGAGCTTTCGTTGCAGCTACGGCTTCGCCTCAGAACAGTCAGATCCGAGATTAGCGGTCGTCAGTTTTGCGCCGAAACTGACAAAGCGTCCACTGTCTTCGCACCGGGTACCCGGATTGGGCCGTCCCGATTCCGCAGCTCCCTCAGCTCGGCAATCGCTCGCCGCCCGTGTACCTGAGTCAATCTCGGTCAACAGCCCAGTGGATCCTCTGTTGCTCCTAGCCCATGTACCTGGATTGGGCCAGCCCGACTTCGCGGCCCCTCTGCCCGACAGTCGCTTGCTGCCCGTGTACCTGAGTCACACGCGGCCCAGATGCAACAGGTCTTCTCTCTCTTTTCAGTCCTCTTTGACTATCGTTGACAATGACTCATCACATTTGGAGCCATGAGGCCCACGCTATTCAGCATGGCTCCTCAATCTCCCCCTTGATGAGTGCATTGTCAACACTTCACTTTATCTGCTCTTCAGTACCTGCGAACAACTATGGAAACACGAAAACAAAAACACAAGAAAACAGAGAAGAAGAAAATAAAGTAAAAGTTTAACCCTAATGACCAAAAGCCGAACAAAAGCAAGAAACAGTCATTATGGTTAACCAAAGGTAAAAAGCTCAAAATGAGTACAGTCTCAGAAACATCAACAAGGATATCAAAAGAGTAAGGACAAACGGGACAAAAACTCCCCCTGAACAAATCCCAGAGAAAGCCAAAACTCCCCCTTAAACTCTTATACCAAAATTTCTCCCCCTTGTTGACAAGTGAACTCATCAAGCACTCTAAAACGACACTGACTCCCCCTAAAATGCAACTCCCCCTCAAAATATGCAATGAAGGCAACTGGGGTGCAGGTGGAGTGTAGAAAGCATGCTTCTCAGATATGATTAACTGCAATTACAACATCTAGCAAGTATAGCAAATGACATACTGTCTAAGACACATGGCATGATCAGTACAACAGATGATATCTAAAGAAAGTCATTAGCACACATTTTTCAGATTTTGCAAGCAAAGGCATCACCACATTTTCCAGTTAGCAAGCAAGGTAAAGCATGAGATGCAGAAGCTAACTGATATCTACCAATATAAGCATCGTCCAAAACAAAGTGCTTCAGCAAACTTGTTATCTTTTAAATGTTCAAGCTTTTTCATTTTCCTTTTTCATTTTTGCCAAGGGTTATTTTCATGTCAAACCTTATGCTAACCGACCAAGTCAAGCCTAGGCCAGAACTGGACCATCAGAAGCTTAAGACATTGGTCTTGGCCAACACTACACTGTCCTAGTTCATACCAAAGTGCTATGGTAAGCAGTCCAGAACAATGCAATGCGACAAAGCAAACCCACTTGGATCTTTTCAACTCAAGCATAAAAAGGCATGAAAATTTAATTCATTTTTGATTCTTATCATTTTTATAGCACATTTTCCATGATAAAGCATAAAGATGTCCAAGTTGCATATCTGCATCTATGTGATGAACTAGCTACAAGGCATGTAACAGATAGCAAAAGCACTCAGCCTACACATGCTAGTTACCGGAAGCAATGGTGATCATTTTTCATGTTTAAAGCATAAAAGCCATGCATATGACAGATATCAGACATATCAAGTGAACTGAACCAAAGCATGATCATTGACAAGTATTCAAAAGCGTGTACCAGCTAGAATAAGTAAAGCAGTTCAATCATATAACAGAAGCAGGCTCAAAAGTGTGATATGTGAATATGTATGAAATGAACACACACAAAAAGACTCATGAAAAGAGTAAAGAAGAAAGAAAACTGACGCAAAATATCCTAGAAAGGATACACAACACCCAAATCCCCTCGTAAACGCTCGAATGTAGACTGATCTAGGGGTTTGCTAAAAATATCAGCCAACTGATGATGGGTATCAACATGAACAAGGTCAATGACACCTTTCTCATATTGATCCCGCAAGAAGTGAAAGCGCACATCAATGTGTTTGGTTTTTGAATGGAGACATGGGTTTTTCCCTACACTAATTGCACTAGTGCTGTCGCAAAACAAAGGAACTCTGGTAGGAAAGAACAACCCAAAATCTCGTAATGTTGAAATCATCCAAACCAACTGTGAGCAGCAGCTAGCAGCAGTTACATACTCAGCCTCAGTGGTCGAAAGAGCAACTCCAGATTGCTTTCGAGAAGACCAAGAGACAAGAGAAGAACCAAGAAACTGGCAAGTACCGGAAGTCGACTTGCGATCCAACCGGCACCCACCAAAGTCAGCGTCCGAAAAGCCAGATAAACCAAGATCAGGCGCATAAGTGAGATACCTGAAGATGCGCTTGACAACTTGCCGATGAGACGCGCGTGGTGAAGACTGGAAGCGCGCGCACAGTCCCACGGCGAACTGTATGTCTGGCCTCGTCGCCGTCAATTACAGCAGTGAACCGATCATCCCTCGAAACTCTCTCTCATTGACCTTGACGCCGCTCTCGTCCTTGTCCAGGCCCCCAGATGTGCCCATTGGGGTCATCTGAGGCTTCAGCTCTCCACCAAAGTCGAATTTCTTCAACATGTCCCGAGTGTACTTACCCTGGTGGATGAAGGTGCCGTCCTTGGTCTGCTTGATCTGGAGCCCTAGAAAATACTTGAGCTCACCCATGAGGCTCATCTCGAACTCGCTGTGCATCTGCTCAGAAAACTTGGACACATGATCATTAGTAGTACCGCCAAAGATAATATCGTCCACGTATATCTGAGCTACTAAAAATCTGAAGCATCTCTGAGCAAGAAGAGAGTTTTATCCACAGAACCCATCACAAAGCCCTTCCCCAACAAAAACTGCTTTAATCGGTCATACCAAGCCCTGGGGGCTTGCTTCAACCCATATAAAGCTTTTTGCAATTTAAAAACATGTTGAGGAAACTTAGGGTTCTCAAAACCATGGGGCTGCCTAACATAAACCTCCTCCTCTATGTACCCGTTCAGAAAAGCACTCTTGACGTCCATTTGAAAAAGCTTAAAACCCTTCGAAGCGGCAAAAGCTAAAAGAATGCGAATGGACTCAAGACGGGCAACAGGAGCAAAGGTTTCTTCAAAATCAATACCTTCCTTCTGGCAAAAACCCCGGGCAACTAGTCGAGCTTTGTTGCGCACCACAACCCCATCTTCACCTTGCTTGTTCTTGAACACCCACTTGGTGCCTATGGGGTTGCATCCTGGTGGCAGCTCTACTAGTGTCCAAACCCGATTGCGGACAAAATTCTCAAGCTCTTCTTGCATGGCATTAATCCAATTAGAATCAGAAAGAGCATGAGAAACATCTCTGGGCTCAAAAGATGCAACAAAAGCAGATTCAGCAAACACAGCAAGAGAGTCAACAGAAGAGCGCAATGTTCTTGTAGACACATCACCGATGATGAGCTCTGAGGGGTGATCACGCTGAACTGCTCGGGATCCCTGGTGATCTGAAGTCACCTCACCGGAGTCAGCAGCTGGCACCTCTGGACTCAACTGAGGGGGCTCGATCGAAGTGGAAGAAGTGATCAGAGGTCCGCCCTCGTCCTCAGTCGAAGTCTCAGAAGGTGTGGGCTCTGCAGGAGGTGCAGAAGGCCCACCCTCATCAGCAGCTGGAGTATCCTCATCTTCCTCGAAGATGGACTCTCCGAGGTCACCATCACCAGAAAGCTCAAAAGGAGTTAAAGAAGGGAAGGACTCATCAAAAGAAACCTCGCAAGTCTCGACAAGCTGCTGGGAGTCGAGGTTCCAAACACGGAAGCCTCGAGAATGCAAAGCATAACCAAGAAAAACTCCATCCCAGCAACGAGACTCAAATTTGTCCAAATGCCCTCCCTTCTTGAGCACAAAGCACTTGCAGCCAAATGCTCGCAAGTGGCTCACCTTGGGCTGTCTGCCAAACCGCAACTCATATGAGGTCTTACCTAGGTAAGCTCTAAGAAAAATGCGGTTGGCCAGATAGCAAGTCGTGTTCATGGCTTCAGCCCAAAAGCGCCTAGGAGTCCTGTGCTCATCGAGCATCGTCCTGGCCATCTCGACTAGCGTGCGGTTCTTTCGTTCCACAACGCCATTCTGTGGGGGAGTGTAAGGAGCAGAAAACTGATGGTCAAGACCCTGATCACTACAGAAGCTGACGAACTGAGAGTTCTTGAACTCAGAGCTGTTATCAAAGTGAATTGCTCGCATCCGACCATTGTTCTCATTCTTCAGCTTCAAAATCAGGTCATGAACAAAATGAAAAGTCTCATCCTTAGACTCCAAAAAGAAAACCCACGAGAATCGAGAAAAGTCGTCAACAATCACAAGTGCGACCACTTCCCACCGACTGAGCGTACCCGAGCTGGACCGACAGTGTCCATGTGCAACAGCTCGCCCGGATACGAAGTCATCACCTGAGTCACAAGTGAGTGAGAAGCGGCAACCATTTTCCCATGACGACAGGGATGACAATCTAGATCTTTCTCCATTTTAAGCTTGGGCAATCCTCGGATGAGGTCCATAGAGCTTAACCTGACTAGCAGATCAAAACTCAAATGACCTAACCTCCTATGCCACTTCCAGAGCTCAGAAGAAGATCCAGCTGAGAAACCAAGGGTGGTTTCGGTGTTTTGTGATGAGTGATTGACAGACTTTTACCCTCTGTTCGAAGGGTACCTCCGGAGGGGCTTCGGAGGTGGTACCTCCGAAGGGTGTTCGGAGGTAGTGTCACCGAAGTGTGTTCGGTGTGTGTTTGTTTGCTGCAGCTGTTGCAGCGGAGTGTACTTGTCGGAGGGGTCCGGCAGTACGCGATGACTGGGTTCGTACCGATGGCTTCGGTATTTTGGGCGGTACACCGGAGTGTGTGCCGAAGGTTGATAACCCGGAGAGGTCTCCGGAGTACTGGATACACTTGTTTGCTTGTCTGTGGTGCGCAGGGACTTCGGAGGCGACGGACAGGGTTCGAGCCAGGTGAACTTGGGTCAAGCCGGTGGTTTGATGCCAAGGGAGCAGGGAGCTCCGTCACGGTGGCTGCGAAGGTGGTCCGGGTCGGTCCTCGGGTCGAGGTGCGCCAGGTGAAGGCAGAGAGTGCGGAGTGTAGCTCCGGCTGAAGGTACTCCGAGACAAAGTCCTCGGAAGTGAGGCACTTCGAAGGTACTCCGAATGGAGTGACTTCGGAGTTGGTGGACCAAGTCCTCTGCGGAGGCAAGGAGTTCGAAGTGTGCTCCGGAGGGAGACACTCGAAGGTTACCCGACGAAGGTCTCAGAAGTCGAGGTGCATCGAAGGCATGGTCCGGGTGAGGCTCGTCGAGGAGTGTGCTCGGAGTGAGACACTGCGACGAAGTGCTCATGGAATGCTTCATGCGAAGGCCTTGGACGAAGGAGGGACTTCGAAGGGTGGTACTCCGAAGGTGGGCTTCGGAGTGAGGCTGACTTGAGGTGCTTCGGCCATGCATGGCTTCGGTACACGGACGGACGGTGTTCGAGCTCGGAGTAGCTGCGAAGCCGTGGTGATCCACTCCGGAGGTGGTGGTGCGAAGGCCCAAGGGCTTTGACGGCTTCGGCTCAAAACCGTCACTGTATCGAAGGTCCTCTTCGGCGGAGCGAAGGCCAACAGGCTGCAGGCTTCTCGCCGAAGCTTCCGCACCCCTCGCGTGCGAAGGGAGGTTCCAGAAGTCAACACTGTAAAGGCTGACACTGTCTGTTCTGGAAAAGGCTGACACTGTCCCCTCTGCAGCTGACAGAGAAGCCTCCAAAATAAAGGTGGACTACCTTTTGTACCCCTTAGTTCTGTAGAGACAAAATGAATGTAAACCCTAGGGGTAAAGTAGTCAATTCCTTAGGATGAATCCATGGGCTATAAATATGGGGGCTCGGTAGGTAACATTTAACACTTTGAGCATTTACTGTTGAGCTCCTGTAGCCACACTTCGATTGAATACATCCTGAGTTCATTTTCAGTGTTCCTTGTTCAAGCGGCGAAGCCCTGTTTGTCTTGTGCTTTTTGCTTGAGCTCGCGTTACATACCTCGCTTGTGGTTGTGCACCGAAGCCTGTTGAGGCGAAGGCTGTATTTGTGCGAGGTGTGTATTTTGTCAGCGTGCGTTCGCTCTGTGTAACACGAGGCAAGACCTCGCAGCTTACTAGCGAAGCCCTGACCTTTTCCCGTAGTGCTTCCTGTGTCGAAGCCCTTAGCGTAGTCCATTTGCGTGTGCGTGTAGACCTTCGGGTACGAAGCCCAGCACCTGTTGCTGTCGCCAAGTACTTGGTCGAAGTCCTCAGAGGGCTGTCCACTCTTGCGAAGGGTGAAGTGCGAAGCCTGCTCGAAGCACCTCGTGTGCGGAGCCTGCACTGACTTAGCAGAGTAGATTTTCGAGGGTTGTAAGTGGAGCGAAGTCTTCTTGGCTTCGAACTTTTGCCACTCCGAAGCCTGTGTTCGAAGGTGTCGAAGTACCTCCGAACCAGACCTTCGAAGGTTGTGTTCGAAGCCTGTTCCGCAGAAGACTGAACAGAACCGAAGGCTAAGTTTTTAGCCCGAATTTTTAAAAGCTCCCATTCACCCCCCCTCTGGTCGCCGTTTCCGGTCCAACAATTGGTATCAGAGCAGGTTAAGATCACCAGTTGACCTTAACCGGTTTTGTGATCTGTTGGCGACATGGATAGAGGCAGTAAAATTCCTCTGTTCGATGGGACAGATTTTGCATACTGGAAGGTGCGCATGGAGGCTTACTTGTTAAGCCAAGGAAATGCAATTTGGGAGATTGTGGACTCACAATACTCCATCCCTGATACCCGCACCACTCAAACCGAAAAAGATCAATATATTGCCAACTCGAAGGCAAGGAACATACTGTTCATTGGTTTGAGTCGGAGTGAGTTTGATAGGGTGCAGCACCTTAGGACTGCTAGGGAGATTTGGACAACACTCACTATTTATCATGAGGGCTCTACTCAGATTAAGGCCAGGCGCCAAAGCACCTACAACCAACAGTATCAGCTGTTTGTGCAGGCACCTGGTGAATCTATAGATGCCATGTTTTCGCGCTTTGATGCCATAGTGAGTAACTTGCGATCCAACGGGACGCTTGCTTACAGTGATCACGACAGGGCTATCAAGCTTCTCTATGCTCTTGACCGTAGCATATGGGAGGTGAAGATATCCAGCATTGAGGAGTCCACAGGCTATGACACATTGACCTGTGACGAACTCTTTAGCAAGCTGAAGTCCACAGAGATTGCCAAGGCATCTCTTGCAGTGCACAGAAGCTCTTTGCCACAGCCATTGGCATTGGTTTCTAGCACTAGCCGTGGCACCACTGCAGAACCAAGCACATCAGGCACTTGTGTTCTTGCAGATGGTTTTGCTTTGTCCTCCCTGGTCTCCGTCACAAAGGAGCAGGTGGATACTCTAGCAGATGACGAGCTTGCTCTCATTGCCCGGAGGTTCACCCGCTTTCATCATGAGAGACGGGATCAGCGGAGAAGTGGTTTTAGTGGCTGCTATGAATGTGGCGACACTTCTCACATCAAGGCCAATTGCCCCAAGGTCAAAAAGAGAGATGAGAGTGACCGCCCCAAATTCCACAAAAAGGAGAGGAAGCCTTTTGTGAAGGGCAAGCGCGGCAAGATGGCTAAGAAAGTAGCCAAGGCCGCTTCCAGAGCTTTTGTTGCTGCTCTCAGCGACATCGACACATCCTCAACTGAGGAGTCGAGCTCTGAGGAGGAGGAGTCCCCAAGGAAGGAGGACAAAAAGGACAAGAAGGGACGTGACTTCACCGGCCTTTGCTTCATGGCCGACAGCGATCACAGCGGCGATGAGCTTGACTCATCTGAGGTAAACCTATCATCTGACCAGCTTCTAATTAAATTAGATGAGCTGAATGAAGTTGTGCTAGGTCAGGATAGATTGCTTGTGCAAGCCGCTAGAGAAAGAAAAGACCTTAGACTTAGGCTAGAATCTGTATCTACTGAATATGCCATGCTTAAGTCTAAATTTGATGATGCTGAATGTGAGTCTTGTTCTGTTGTCATGGGTGAGCTTGCTCAGTTGCGTTCTGTACATGCTCAAACTCTTTCTGAGCTTGAGACTGCACAGAAGCAGCTTTTGGAGGTGGATTCTAGACCTCATGATGTTATTGATTGCATGAACTGCTCTTTATTACGCGATAGCATTAATTTACGTGATAAGCATGTTCATGATTTGGAGGCTAGATTGGAGAGGGCCGGTAGTTCTAAGGATGTGCAACCTGTTTGTGACACTTGCATTACCCTTAAGGACCAGCTAGGCACTGTTAGAGAGCGGGCTGAAAACCTCATGTCTGAAAATGAATACCTTCTTTCTGTGGTGAATAAATGCACTGAAGGGAAGGGTAGGATGGATTTGCTCTTGGCCAAGACCAAGTTGTGTGCTGACAGAGCCGGGGTAGCTCTAGGTTTGGGTTTTGAGAGGATAGCTTCAGACAGTAAAACCAAAACTGTTTTTACCTCTCCTACCACCCTAGAGAAAGAGAGAGCTCTGTTGGACACCCCTCCAGCCAAAAAGCCTACCCATCCACAAAAGAAAACCACTCCTCCTGCCAAGAAAAATCCTCCCAAGAAAACCACTCAGAAGAAACCCAAGGAGCCTGTGAGAGTTGCTCCTGTGACCCATGAGAGTGCCCCCAGGAGAGTGTTTCACTGTTCTTATTGTCAGCGGGCGGGTCATTTGATTGGTTTCTGTTTCCGTCGCATCAAGGATGAGCGACGTGCACAGGCGATGAGCTATCAGGACATGCATTACCCATCTTTAGGTATGCATGAGTCTGAGTATTACTCTCGTCCTGTTTTCGAGGCTCCTCGTGCTTCTCGGAGAGGTTTTGCTCCTCAAGGTGTTCACCATGTTCCATATGGTGGTAGACCTCGGGCGAGTAGCTTTGTACCTCGTCAGAGTAGGAGACCTCGACATGCTTTGCGTTCTTTGCATGTAGGTAGACCTCGCACTTTGCATCATTCTGATTATTATGTGCGTAGACCGTCTACTTTTACTGTGCCTACTACTCGTGTCACTCAGTGCTGGATGCCTCGTCATTATTTTACTCACCCCAGCACTGAGCGATCGAGGCGTTCTTATCATGTGTAGGCGACAGGTCGAGGCTTGGAGGGCACGTGGATCATGGACTCCGGTTGTTCGCGCCACATGACCGGAGATGCAAACTGGTTCTCCAGCCTCACAACAACCAAGCAAAGGGAACATATCACCTTCGGAAACAATCGAAGGAGTAGAGTGAAAGGTAAAGGTGTGGTAAGGATTAACGCAAACTTCACTCTCAAAGATGTTGCTTTGGTTGATAATCTGGGATACAATTTGCTGTCTGTATCTCAGTTGCTTGATGAGGGCTTCGAAGTGCGATTTCATCGCGATACTTCGCAAGTGCTCAATTCTGATGGCGTTATGGTGTGTAAGATCTTCAGGGTAGGGAGAGTTTTTGGAGCTGATTTTTCAGAGTCGTCTGGTTCTTCTCATTGCCTTGTTGCACATTCGACTTCTGAGCTTTGGAAGTGGCATAGGAGACTAGGGCATATGAGCTTTGAGTTGCTCGCTCGTCTGAGCGCCCTAGGTTTGATCCGAGGATTGCCCAAGCTCAAGTTTGAGAAGAATTTAGTTTGCGCTCCTTGTCGACATGGAAAAATGATTGCCGCTTCGCATTCGCCAGTCACCACAGTGATGACTGAACAGCCCGGAGAACTTCTCCATATGGACACTGTAGGTCCTTCTCGGGTTAGTTCTTTAGGCGGCAAGTGGTATGTACTTGTTATTGTCGACGATTTCTCTCGCTACTCTTGGGTCTTCTTTCTTGCCAGCAAGGATGAAGTGTTTTCACACTTTCGGAGCTTGGCTTTGAGACTTTTCACTGAACTCCCTGGTGCATTAAAATTCATTCGAAGCGATAATGGCACCGAGTTCAAGAATAGTCTCTTTGTTGACTTTTGCATGGAGCATGGCATAGAACATCAATTCTCTGCTCCGCGGGTTCCTCAACAGAACGGTGTTGTTGAGAGGAAAAATCGCACTTTGGTTGAGATGGCTAGGACGATGCTTGATGAGCATAGGACTCCTAGAAAATTCTGGGCTGAGGCCATGAACACAGCTTGCTACATCTCAAACCGAATTTTCTTGCGCTCAATTTTAAATTTGACATCTTATGAGCTGCGTTTTGGGAGACAGCCCAAGGTTACTCATCTTCGAGTTTTTGGCTGTCGCTGCTTTATCCTAAAACGTGGTAACTTGGATAAATTTGAGTCGCGATCTTCTGACGGGATCTTTTTGGGTTATACTACTCATGGTCATTCCTATCGTGTTTATAACTTGGAAACTAACACTGTCATCGAGTCATGTGATGTGACTTTTGATGAATCAACCCCCTCTGTTAGTTCTACTTTTGAACAGGCAAATGAACACGACATGGAACAGACTTTATTTGAAGACGAAGATCCCGGAGAATTCGAGGATGATCCCCTACTACCCTCGACGTCAACCCCCGAAGCTGACCCCGCTTCTACTACTTCGGCACGAGGTCCCGAAGCGACTACCTCAACATCGGTCATCTTGGACCACTCCAACGCACAAGTTGAGGGGGAGACTGCATCCCGCCGCGAGGCTCCACATCATGTCCAAAGGATGCACCCTCCCGAGCAGATCATTGGTGAGCTTGATCAAAGGGTAACACGTTCACACGCTCATTTTACTAATGCTGCTTTTGTTGCTTCTTTCGAGCCTTTAGATGTTAGTCATGCACTTTCTGATTCTAGTTGGATCAATGCCATGCATGAAGAGCTTGAGAATTTTGAAAGAAACCAAGTCTGGACTTTAGTTGATCCTCCACCAAATGTTCATTTCATTGGAACTAAATGGATTTTCAAAAATAAACAAGGGGAGGATGGAACAATTGTTAGAAATAAGGCTAGACTTGTAGCTCAGGGCTTTTCTCAACTAGAAGGGATTGATTTTACTGAAACTTTTGCACCTGTTGCTCGCCTTGAGGCCATTAGGATTTTGGTTGCCTTTGCGACATCCCGGGGATTCAAACTCTATCAAATGGATGTCAAAAGTGCTTTTCTTAATGGCTTCATAGGTGAAGATGTTTATGTAAAACAACCCCCTGGTTTTGAAAACCCCAAGTACCCACATAAAGTCCTTAAACTTCATAAGGCTCTTTATGGACTCAAGCAGGCCCCTCGGGCGTGGTATGATAGACTTAAGTCTTTTCTGCTTGAGCGAGGGTATTTGATGGGCTCTGTTGATAAAACTTTGTTTACTCTCAAGCATGGCAAAGATTTCCTTCTAGTGCAGATTTATGTGGATGATATCATCTTTGGTGGCTCTTCTCATGCTTTGGTTGCCGAGTTTGCAGATACCATGAGCAGGGAGTTTGAAATGTCGATGATGGGTGAACTCACCTTTTTCCTTGGTTTGCAAATCAAGCAAAGCAAACAAGGTACTTTTGTCCACCAGACAAAGTACACCAAGGACCTGCTCAAGAAATTCGACATGTCCGATGCGAAGCCCCTCGCCACTCCAATGGCTACATCTGTAGCATTGGACCCTGACGAAGATGGAGAAGCCGTAGATCAGAAGGAGTTCCGGAGCATGATCGGCTCCCTCCTCTACTTGACTGCCACGAGGCCGGACATACACTTCGCAGTATGTCTGTGCGCTCGTTTTCAGGCTTCGCCACGAGCTTCGCACCGCCAAGCGGTAAAGCGCATACTCAGGTATCTCAAACACACCCTTGAATTCGGCATATGGTATTCATCGTCTTCATCTTTATGTCTTAGAGGCTATTCAGATGCGGATTTTGCTGGGTGTAGAATTGATAGGAAGAGTACCTCTGGTACTTGTCATTTTCTGGGTACGTCTCTGGTTTGCTGGTCTTCCCGCAAACAGTCTAGTGTTGCACAATCGACGGCCGAGGCCGAATATGTTGCTGCAGCTAGCTGTTGCTCTCAGATTTTGTGGATGGTTTCCACTTTGCGGGACTTCGGGTTAGATTATAAGAGTGTTCCACTTTTCTGTGATAACACTAGTGCTATTTGTATTGCAAACAACCCGGTTCAGCACTCCAGAACCAAACACATTGATGTACGGTATCATTTTCTCAGAGATCACAATGAGAAGGGTGATATTGAACTTCAATATGTTGATACCCAACACCAGCTTGCCGATATTTTTACAAAACCCCTCGATGCTTCTCGGTTTGCTTACTTGCGTGGGGAACTTGGTATTTGTCATCCCTACGGCATTTTGTGAGGGGGAGCTGTTTTTAATTGTCTTGCATATGCTCATTATGTGTGGAATTGCACTTACATCTTTTGCTATTATATGCCTGCTTTTAATTCAAAGAAATCATGACAGCTCAGCTCTATGAAATATGTCTGGAACATTGATTGTGCATGATGTTTTATTTTCTAAAAATCAAAACTTGCTCACCGCATAATCTTGTATCTAGCTTGTTTAGGGAGGACTGCTTTTAGCTATCTTTTATCTACTTGACAGCAAGACACTGTTCCTTGGATGCTAAAATATGCAGCTTGAAAAATGTGTTCTTTATTCATGGATACTCTTCAAAATAATTATCTCATCAAAATCAAAATCCATGATTTGTCTGGTTTCAATGAAAAGATCCAGGAGGGTTTGTTTGTCGCACTACTCTATTCTAGACTGCTTACCATTGCACTTTGGTCTGAACTGGAATAGTGTAGTGTATGCCAAAATCACCGCCTTAAGCTTCAGATGGCTTTCATGCCTAGGCTTGGCCTGATTGGAAAGTATAAGGTGGACAAACAAATAACCCCTGGCATTAAGAAAAAGAACAACAAAATTAATTGATCATCAAGTTTGCTTTCACAGCTCCTTTTGAACCAGACTTGTCTGTCTAGGGTAGAATTTGTTAGCTTTGCGCAGTCCTTGCCTTTCATGTCTAGCTACTGTGATTAAGTGGTGATGCTTTCACTTCAAAATGACAAAATCACATGCCATCATCTTGATTCACAGATTGTTAAATTAAGCTGAGCACATGATCATTTGTGTTAATTTTGGCATATTTTTGCATTATATGTCCTTGCAATTCTATTCATTCCGAAGCTTTGCATCTTTTGATTGCTCCTTGATGCTTGCATTGCCAAAGGGGGAGAGGTTTGCTATGTTCTCTGCCGCAAGAAGGCATAATTTTGAAAAGGGGGAGAGATTTTTGACATAAAGGGGGAGAAAAATTTGCTCAACTCAGGGGGAGTTTTTATCCAAAGGGAGTTTTGCCGAAGGGGCTTTTACTCTTTTGAAAAAGGGGGAGAAAATTTCTTTTATCAAGTGACATGCTTTGGCTCTTTTCTGAGTTTTTATGGTCACTTGTGTGCTGAAAATTTTTACATTTTCTTGAACTTGGATTTGGTTGTCAATGCACTCATCAAGGGGGAGATTGAGAAACCAAGGGTGGTTTCGGTGTTTTGTGATGAGTGATTGACAGACTTTTACCCTCTGTTCGAAGGGTACCTCCGGAGGGGCTTCGGAGGTGGTACCTCCGAAGGGTGTTCGGAGGTAGTGTCACCGAAGTGTGTTCGGTGTGTGTTTGTTTGCTGCAGCTGTTGCAGCGGAGTGTACTTGTCGGAGGGGTCCGGCAGTACGCGATGACTGGGTTCGTACCGATGGCTTCGGTATTTTGGGCGGTACACCGGAGTGTGTGCCGAAGGTTGATAACCCGGAGAGGTCTCCGGAGTACTGGATACACTTGTTTGCTTGTCTGTGGTGCGCAGGGACTTCGGAGGCGACGGACAGGGTTCGAGCCAGGTGAACTTGGGTCAAGCGGGTGGTTTGATGCCAAGGGAGCAGGGAGCTCCGTCACGGTGGCTGCGAAGGTGGTCCGGGTCGGTCCTCGGGTCGAGGTGCGCCAGGTGAAGGCAGAGAGTGCGGAGTGTAGCTCCGGCTGAAGGTACTCCGAGACAAAGTCCTCGGAAGTGAGGCACTTCGAAGGTACTCCGAATGGAGTGACTTCGGAGTTGGTGGACCAAGTCCTCTGCGGAGGCAAGGAGTTCGAAGTGTGCTCCGGAGGGAGACACTCGAAGGTTACCCGACGAAGGTCTCAGAAGTCGAGGTGCATCGAAGGCATGGTCCGGGTGAGGCTCGTCGAGGAGTGTGCTCGGAGTGAGACACTGCGACGAAGTGCTCATGGAATGCTTCATGCGAAGGCCTTGGACGAAGGAGGGACTTCGAAGGGTGGTACTCCGAAGGTGGGCTTCGGAGTGAGGCTGACTTGAGGTGCTTCGGCCATGCATGGCTTCGGTACACGGACGGACGGTGTTCGAGCTCGGAGTAGCTGCGAAGCCGTGGTGATCCACTCCGGAGGTGGTGGTGCGAAGGCCCAAGGGCTTTGACGGCTTCGGCTCAAAACCGTCACTGTATCGAAGGTCCTCTTCGGCGGAGCGAAGGCCAACAGGCTGCAGGCTTCTCGCCGAAGCTTCCGCACCCCTCGCGTGCGAAGGGAGGTTCCAGAAGTCAACACTGTAAAGGCTGACACTGTCTGTTCTGGAAAAGGCTGACACTGTCCCCTCTGCAGCTGACAGAGAAGCCTCCAAAATAAAGGTGGACTACCTTTTGTACCCCTTAGTTCTGTAGAGACAAAATGAATGTAAACCCTAGGGGTAAAGTAGTCAATTCCTTAGGATGAATCCATGGGCTATAAATATGGGGGCTCGGTAGGTAACATTTAACACTTTGAGCATTTACTGTTGAGCTCCTGTAGCCACACTTCGATTGAATACATCCTGAGTTCATTTTCAGTGTTCCTTGTTCAAGCGGCGAAGCCCTGTTTGTCTTGTGCTTTTTGCTTGAGCTCGCGTTACATACCTCGCTTGTGGTTGTGCACCGAAGCCTGTTGAGGCGAAGGCTGTATTTGTGCGAGGTGTGTATTTTGTCAGCGTGCGTTCGCTCTGTGTAACACGAGGCAAGACCTCGCAGCTTACTAGCGAAGCCCTGACCTTTTCCCGTAGTGCTTCCTGTGTCGAAGCCCTTAGCGTAGTCCATTTGCGTGTGCGTGTAGACCTTCGGGTACGAAGCCCAGCACCTGTTGCTGTCGCCAAGTACTTGGTCGAAGTCCTCAGAGGGCTGTCCACTCTTGCGAAGGGTGAAGTGCGAAGCCTGCTCGAAGCACCTCGTGTGCGGAGCCTGCACTGACTTAGCAGAGTAGATTTTCGAGGGTTGTAAGTGGAGCGAAGTCTTCTTGGCTTCGAACTTTTGCCACTCCGAAGCCTGTGTTCGAAGGTGTCGAAGTACCTCCGAACCAGACCTTCGAAGGTTGTGTTCGAAGCCTGTTCCGCAGAAGACTGAACAGAACCGAAGGCTAAGTTTTTAGCCCGAATTTTTAAAAGCTCCCATTCACCCCCCCTCTGGTCGCCGTTTCCGGTCCAACACCAGCAATCAAACAGCGAGATGGGCCAAAAGAACTAGAGAAGTCAATTCGAAAAACTTTACCAAAAGGTAAGATCTGGCAAATCAAAGACCCTCTAGAATCAAACACAGAAGAATTGCCCTTCTTGAGCACAAAGCACTTGCAGCCAAATGCTCGCAAGTGGCTCACCTTGGGCTGTCTGCCAAACCGCAACTCATATGAGGTCTTACCTAGGTAAGCTCTAAGAAAAATGCGGTTGGCCAGATAGCAAGTCGTGTTCATGGCTTCAGCCCAAAAGCGCCTAGGAGTCCTGTGCTCATCGAGCATCGTCCTGGCCATCTCGACTAGCGTGCGGTTCTTTCGTTCCACAACGCCATTCTGTGGGGGAGTGTAAGGAGCAGAAAACTGATGGTCAAGACCCTGATCACTACAGAAGCTGACGAACTGAGAGTTCTTGAACTCAGAGCTGTTATCAAAGTGAATTGCTCGCATCCGACCATTGTTCTCATTCTTCAGCTTCAAAATCAGGTCATGAACAAAATGAAAAGTCTCATCCTTAGACTCCAAAAAGAAAACCCACGAGAATCGAGAAAAGTCGTCAACAATCACAAGTGCGACCACTTCCCACCGACTGAGCGTACCCGAGCTGGACCGACAGTGTCCATGTGCAACAGCTCGCCCGGATACGAAGTCATCACCTGAGTCACAAGTGAGTGAGAAGCGGCAACCATTTTCCCATGACGACAGGGATGACAATCTAGATCTTTCTCCATTTTAAGCTTGGGCAATCCTCGGATGAGGTCCATAGAGCTTAACCTGACTAGCAGATCAAAACTCAAATGACCTAACCTCCTATGCCACTTCCAGAGCTCAGAAGAAGATCCAGCAATCAAACAGCGAGATGGGCCAAAAGAACTAGAGAAGTCAATTCGAAAAACTTTACCAAAAGGTAAGATCTGGCAAATCAAAGACCCTCTAGAATCAAACACAGAAGAATTGCCCTTCTTAAAACGCACCTCCAAACCATCCTCAAGAAGTTGTGAAACAAAAATCAAATTGAAGTTCAAGTTTCCAACCAAAGCAACGTTCTTTAAAGAAAAATGGTCTGAAATGCGAATTTAGCCAATGCCACTTACTTTCCCTTGACCACTGTTCCCGAAGGTGATGTACTCTTTGGAGCTCGGGGGAGTGAGACTGGAGAACCATTTGCGATGTCCCGTCATGTGGCGAGAGCATCCTGAGTCCATGATCCAAACGTCCTCCAGTCCCCGATCCTGCACAATCAATGGTTGTAAGTGGGAGCAAATGGTGCGGCACCGGGTTTAGCAAAAGAGCTAAACCAGTGTCGAGCCATCTGCTCAAAAGATGGAAATCAGAAATCATCAGAAAAGTTTGGACCAAAATGCGGCTCAAAGCGCGGTCCTTGGTTCTGCCTAAAGCCTCGGCCACGAGGTCCAGGACCGTAGCCAAAACGGCCTGGAGCTCTGCCGGAACGACCACCACCAACTGGAGTACGAGCAAGAAAGTCGTCTCCTCTACCACCACCTACACGACGCGGCCTGGCCTCCAGCCTCTCCCCGCGTCGAGGAACACGCAGTCTACCACCCTGCTGGTAGAACTGCTCCTGACCACCACGAGCTCTCTCTGCTCTCTCAACCCGCTTCCTCCTGAAGCAAAACTCTGCAAGATGCCTGTCTCTCTGACAATACTCACAATGATAGGTGGGCTTCTTGGGATGTGGTTGAGGCTTGGGGTTCTTGAGCTTAGTGGTGTTCGGTGTAGTCTTCTTTGGTTGAGAGGGTCCAGGAAGAGAGTCAAGAGGAGTGTGCAGGTGTTTGGGCTTTGGAACCCAGATAGGTTTCTTGGGTGGAGCTTTGGGTGGTTCATGGATCACTCCATCCTTGGGCTGACAAGCCTGGGAACACTCAGTGGAATGGGTCTTGGGATATCTCTGCTCAGGAGTCATTTTACTCCACTCCACTGCCCGGCTAATGGCACTCTCAAAGTCAGCCTTGGTGTAGGTGTAACCTACCCCAAACCCATCCTGCCTCTTGAACTGCTGGATCATCATGCCGAGTTGTGGCTCTCTGGCACTGATCCAACTCAGGATAGAACGGAGGTAAAAATTCTCATTTTGCGAATCAGCTAGCTCCTCTCTCAAGGAAGGTAGTACCTCCACCTGAGACAAGCAGGTCTCACACTCGCTATCTACCTGGACAGACTTCTCGGCTTTCAGCTTAGTTAACTCCATTATAAGAGACAGACAGTTCTCACAGACAGTGGGTGCAACTGATAGTGTCTCAAGCTCTAGCCTAGTCTGCGCAAGCTCAGCTCTCATTCTCTCCAAATCACCCAGATGCTCATCGCCCTTGGCTTTCAGCTCAGCTAAACTAGCAAGATGAGATGGGCAATCAGCACAGGGTAAGACGACAGTGGCTTGAGCATCTTTCAGCTACAGCTGAGCGCTTTCAAGCTCAGTGGCCAAAGCGTCCGTCTCATCAACCCTTTCTGTGTACCTGGACTTCAGAGTCGACAGGTCACACAGAAGCACCTCACACTTTGGGCACTCACTGCTATCACCCAAGCAAGGGGAAGAAGATAGACTCTCAATTCTGCCGTTGGCTACGGCAAGCTCACTCTCTAACTCATCTATCCTCTTCTTGGCCCCTCTAAGCAGTTTTTCCCGATATTTTAACTCCTGACGATTGCTTTCAAGTAAATCAATGATTTCACGTTCATAAGATGATACCTTTTCGTTGTCGTCGTCGTCGGAGTCATCGGAGGAGCTCTTCTCTTTCTTATCCCCAAGAGCCATTGAGCAGAAGCTCTTGCGGGATCTTCGGCGTTGATGTGAGCGGCCCTTCAGTCTGTCCCCGAAGGCCATGAAGCAAGGCCCGCTGGATCGTCCTTGTCCTTCCCCTTCCTGATGATGATCTCCTCATCGCTTGAGCTCGATAAAGAGGAAGAAGACGTGGACCGATTGGAGTAGCTCTTCTCCATCTCAGTGAAGAAGGCCTTGTCGTGCTTCTTGTTCTCTCGCCGGTAGTCCTTCAGGGCCTTTCTGAAGAATCTGGTCTTTGGCTTGTCCTTGTTGAAGGAGGAGCTGTCGTGCTTGCCGGAGTCGTGGAAGCTGCCACCGGTGCCCTTCTTGTGTCCATTGCGCTTGGGGCAGTCGACGATGAAGTGTCCTGGATCACCACACTCAAAGCATCCGGTCTTTGTGCCGTGTCTTTTGAACATCCTTTTGTCATAAACACGACGCACCCGGTTGTTAAACAGACACAAATCATCATCTCCCAAAGACTCAAGCTGGTCCTCAGTGATAGACATCAAAGAGAACCCAGCACAGCTCACAGAAGAGGGATCAACAGAAGGTGTAGCAAGAGCCAGAAATTTTGATCCAGAGCCAGTGAGATTTGATCTCAACTGGATATCTACCTCGATGGCCTTCAGCTTGCTAAACAACTCAGAAATGGTCAAGGTATCATAAGATGTACTCTCAACGATAGAGGATACTTTGATCTCCCAGATCTTTGGGTCCAAGGTATGGAGAACCTTGAGCGCCTGCTCATGATCTGAGACTAACTGAGCACCATCAGCCTTGTTGTCCCGAAGCTTGTTTATGATCGATTGAAAACGACCAAACAACGCTTCAACAGATTCACCCGGCTTTTGTGTGAAGTTCTCATATTCACGCCGGTAGGTCTGATAGAGCCGAGCCTTGACCTGGGCTGTTCCCTCATGGTGTGCCTTGAGGGTAGCCCAGATCTCTCTCGCAGTGGAGAGATGGCTCACACACTCAAACTCAGTGGGACCTAAACCAGAAAACAGAATGTTCACAGCTTTACTATTGTTCAGATGCTGGGCAATGATACCAGGAGTACCTTGCTCAGCAACTGGAAATACAACAAACGTAGCGTGAACGCAAATGTCCCAGATGTCCGAGCTTTGGCTCATGAGATAGGCTCGCATGCGAGTCTTCCAATAATTATAGCCATAAGCTTCCAAGGACGGGACCTTGCCAGGAGAAGTCAAGATCACTACTGGGGTTTAGAACCGGTTAAGGTATGGAAAAACCCTAGCCAAGCTCTGATGCCACTTGTAGGACCGAAAGTAGTGACCAGAAGGGGGGGTGAATGGGCGCCTAAAAAATTCTTGTGAATTTATGGCCTGCTCCCAACGCCCAACGCACATCAACAAACTTAGCACATAAAAGTATACAGATCACAAGTGCTAAAAAAAATCTAGCCTAAAAATGACCGGTGTCCTAATTGAAAAGACACCAACACAGTGCTTAAAGGCAGGTTAATACATCATCAGAGAATGAATGACATCTTCACAAAAGTTTCATCAAATCACAGATGATTCATCAAGCATAAGAAAAATATTCTCAGTATATAGAAAATTCATCAAGAAGGAGCAAACGCAATATTTAACGCATTTAATCTAGACAAAATAAATGCAGTAAACAAAAAGTGCTCATAAACATATATGTGAATATTTAGTGCATTCTGAAATAAAATAACTGAACAGATGGATTAATCACAGGTGAACTATTCTGAAATTGAAATGCAATAAAAAAATCAGATCGAAACGGTGAAAGAACGCTACAGTAATGCCTCGATTTGCGTGCGGCTGGCTTGAAGAAGATCCTGTCGTCGATGCCCGCTGTTTATGCCTATACGTTGCGTGCTGTAGCTTCTGCTCCTTGCTTCTTGTGACACGCGAGATCGCCACCCGAGACCAAGAAGCCACAGGCGACCTCTCTACGCCCGATGATTCACGCGTTGCCAGCCAAAACGCTTGTGGGTCCCGCACCGAGCAAGTCCCATTGCTGCGCCCTGGTCGGCATGCTTAGAGCACTGCTGCTGACCTACGCGCGCGCAACTAGAGCTAGGCTAATGGCAGGCGCTTGCACGTCGCGTGCTGCAGCCCATGGTTGCCAGACCTCGGCTCCGGCGGCAGAGAAGAAACACACGCCGGCGGCGGAGGAAGAACCAGGAAGAAGAACACAAAAAGTGACCCACAATTTCAGAAATTGGGAAAGTGTATTTCAAAAATCGGTACCTTAACCCTAGGATATTGGGGCCTATTTATAGGCAGCCCAATAAATGGGTAAAATGCAGAAATACCCCTAGGGTTTTTTACAGACGCTGAAATAAATGGAAAAGACCGAAATGCCCTTAGGATTTTTTACAGACTCGACTGACAGACTATGGGCCTAAAGGCAAAATAGTAAAAACCTAAATAAAGGTAACTTGTCCTGATGCGGAGCTTTCGTAGCAACTACGGCTTCGCCTCAGAACGGTCAGATCCGAGATCAGCGGCCGTCAGTTTTGCGCCGAAACTGACAAAGCATCCACCGTCTTTGCACCGGGTACCTAGATTGGGCCGGCCCGATTTCGCAGCTCCCTCAGCCCGGCAATCGCTCGCCGCCCGTGTACCTGAGTCAATCCCGGTCAACAGCCCAGTGGATCCTCTGTTGCTCCTAGCCCATATACCCAGATTGGGCCAGCCCGACTTTGCGGCCCCTCTGCCCGACAGTCGCTTGCTGCCCGTGTACCTGAGTCACACGCGGCCAAGATGCAACAGGTCTTCTCTCTCTTTTCAGTCCTCTTTGACTATCGTTGACAATGACTCATCACATTTGGAGCCATGAGGCCCACGCTATTCAGCATGGCTCCTCAGTGTGGTCCAATGAGTCACATGGCTAGGAATGGTTTTTAGTACTTTATCACTTTTACCGACGACATTAGTAGATATGGCTATGTCTACTTTATCCTTTGAAATATTTAAGGAGTTCCAAAATGAAGTACAAAATCATACGAGAAAGACAATAAATTTCTATGATCTGATTGTGGGGGTGAATATTTGAGCCATGAGTTTAGTGATCATTTGAAGTAGTGTGGAATTGTTCCACAGCTGACTCCACCGACATGCCCTAATGGAATGGAGTGTCTGAGCAGAGGAATCGTACCTTGCTAGACATGGTTCGGTCTATGATGAGTCATGCTAATCTTCCAATATTATTTTGGGGACTCGCTATAGAAACCACACCTTTCACGATAAATAGAGTTCCATATAAGTCAGTAGAGAAGATGCCATGTGAGATGTGGTCTGGGAGGCTTCCCAGTTAGTATTTTCTAAAAATTCAAACATGTGAGGCGTATGTTAAACGTTTGACATCTAACAAGCTCGCTCCTAAATCTAACAAGTGCTTCTTTGTGGTGTATCCTACGGAAACCAAAGGATACTATTTATATAATAGAGAAGAGGGCATAGTGTTTGTTGCCCGTAATTGTGCAATCCATGAGATACAGGTTTGAGAGCCGCTGGAACGTGTTCCAAATCCAACTGAACAACAACATGATGTGCAAGATGTTGTAGAGCCTATTGTGCATGGGCTAGCCCCACGGAGCTCTGAGAGGGTGAGTCATGCGTTGGAGAGGTTCATGTTTTTGACCATCGGGTACACTACAACAAATCCCTTAGTCCATGACATACAATTTTCATCACAGATTGCAAAAAAACATCATAAAACTATATCTATGACGGTTTCGAATATCGTCATGTATTGAGCATCATGGATGAACCTGCAAGACAGTTCTCCAAAATCGTCACGGATAAACGCATCCTATGACGTTTGCTTACCGTCATAAAACCAACTCAGCCCTCCTTAGTCCAGCCCAAGTCCAATCCAAGCCCACCCAAACCTGAAGTTAATGAAAAAAATGAATCGTCACAAATTCATCAAATTCGTCATAAAAATAGAAACCACATCAGCATAGTGCTTACATGGCATGCTGACATAGCATTCATGCCAACAAGGATGCTGACATGGCATTGGGCTTGACCCACTAAATTTATAATTTAATTGGGTCATCAGGGCTATTTTTCTAACGAGTATATTGGGCTTGGCCCACAAATATATAATGGGCTTTTTTAGGCGTGCAACAGATTTTGCCGAATTTCAATAGAAATCTGTAATTACTGTTTCGGCCCATTTAACATTCATCCTAGAATTATTGCTGAAACAACAAAGCCCATTTAGCATTCAACCCAGAACTAGTTCTGAAACAACGAAGCCCACTTAATATTCAGACAAAAACAAATCACATTCAACAATATTTTTGTTGGAACAATTGTGTTAGTTCCAGCAGGTTTTTGTGTGGTGGAGTGTGATGTGGAGAATGAGCCTCGAAGGGCTCTAACAGAGGGAGAAAAAGGTTTATACTGGTTCGGGCCTCTCCGGGGAGATAATAACCCTATGTACAGTTGTGGTGGATTTAGCATGGTATGCCCTAGAATGGAGTAATGATTCCAGGGTCTCTTGGCTCCCTGGAGCGTGTCCCCCGTTACAAGGGCTTGGCCCTGCTTTTATAGGCGCACAGGCCAAAGGAAAAGACCGGGATGCCCCCTATGAGCCCTAGGCTTACAGGGGCAGAGAGGGGAAAAGGGCTAGCTACGGTACAAAGGTACTTTGCAGCTTTCCAGCTTTACAGGCGTGTCGGACTGCGCCAGGCTTTGACCAGCTAAACGACATACCAGGGGCGACGGGGCCCCGGGTACGACCTACACATAGATATTTCCTGGGCTCGAAGTAGGGGCCGGAGCCTTCCTGCAGAGGCTGTGAAGAGGGCTCCGAGGTGCACCCCGAAGGGGGCTTCGAAGCATGCCCCGAGCAAGGCTCCGAACAAGGCTCCGAACTGGAAGGCCTCCGAACCGGGTTCGCCGAACCGAGTCCTCGAACTGGGCTCCCGGAGGGTGGCCTCCGACATCCTTCGCCCGGAGGGTGGCCTCCGGCACTCTGCGCCCGGAGGGTGGCCTCCGGCGTCCTTTGCCCGGAGGGTGGCCTCCAGCATCCTGCGCCCGGAGGGTGGCCTCCGGCATCCTTTGCTCGGAGGGTGGCCTCCGGCGCCTTTGCCCGGAGGGTGGCCTCCGGCGTCCTTTGCCCGGAGGGTGGCCTCCGACGCCTTGCGCCCGGAGGGTGGGCCCGAACTGGGGGCTCCGAGCCGGACCCCCCGATCTGAGGGCTCCGAAGCTATAGGCTTCGAAAGGCACCTTGGGACCTGAAAACAACACTTAGAGAGAAAACAGGCTCCGACAGTGCTGGGCTCTGGGCCGAAGGCTGTCGGAAGCTGACGTCATTTGGCCCCTGTTCAAGGGAAATATATTCCCCCAACAATTTTCATCCAAAAACAAGACAATTTTCATCCACTACAATCAACTAGACAACCACCACAAACTTTAAACATCTAGAAATATCACTAAGGGACAACCAAAAACATAAGTTAAAACTTCAGCCGGCAGAATATGCCATACAATTCAACTCACTTCACTTGATTGAACTTTACTTAGCACTAGCTGAAGTTTAGCTTACAGGTTAGCTTCCTTCTTCTTCATCTCCTATACTTACTTTGACAACTCTACCTTTTCTACCTTCTCTGCTTCCAATTGAGCTCGAATAGTCTGTAGACTGGATCTAGCACCGCCTCTTTGGAACCCCACATTCTGAAGGAACTGGTTCTTCTTTGTGTTCGTAGAAAACAGATCATCAACAACCCGAGTCATAGAATTGGGTTCTTCACCTTGTGTAGTTGCAAACAACCATTGTTCTATTTGATCTTGTGAAGCAAATAATATTGACAATGTGCACATTTACAATATTCAAAGGCTGCTAGATAAGTAAAATATACTGACAGGGAAGTACAGAAAATGAGGCAGTCAATATTGACACCAGAATAATTTTTATGAAGACGTGGAAGATATCTTACTATAGTAGAATGTACATCAGTTGTGTATCCCTTCTTCTTCTTATTGGAATGGCATTTAAAGGGATTTCCATTCGGAGTATACCTAGAGCAGAAAATGTGCAAGCTGATATCTTAGCAAAAGCTACAGCCGGAGCTATGTACATACCAGAAGAGGATTTTTATGAAGAACTCAGTACACTTTCGGTGCAACAAATTCCTTCCACCGAAATCCTTTGCATTCCAAGTACAGATTGGAGAAGTTCAATTATGGAATTAATGCAAGGAGAAACAAGTTTGTCTGAAGAGCCGCAACTTTCAAGGTTAAAACTTAGAATTCGGAATTATCACATAATCAACGTTATTTTATACAAGGCCGGAGTATGTTCCCCTCTGCTCCGATGTATATCTCAAGCCGAAGGTCAAGAAATTCTTCGAGAAATTCATGAAGGACTTTGCGGTAGCCATCTGACCCCTCGAGCTTTGGAAGGAAAAACACTTCGCCAGGGGCTCTATTGGCCTACAATAGTAGCCCATGCGGAGAGGCTAGTCCGCACCTGCCAAGGATGTCAGTGGATGGGACGAAGAAGTCATCGCCCACCAACAAATATTCAAGTTATTGCTCCAGTATGGCCCATGGCTAGATGGGGTATGGATCTGATTGGTCCCTTCCCAGTAGCAAAAGGATATTTGAAATTCGCAGTGGTAGCAATTGAGTATTTTTCCAAGTGGGTCGAAGCAGAGCCCCTAACAGCTATCACTTCGAATAATGTTCAAACGTTTTTCTGGAAAAACATTATTTCCCGGTTCGGAGTGCTTAGACAACTCACAGTTGACAATGGGACACAATTCGATGCGGAACCTTTCGATGCTTTGCTGCAGTGCGACATCCTCAGTCTATCGAAGCTGTGGAAAGAGCCAATGGTAATATTTTTTCAGGGCTAAATCGAAGAATAGTAGGATTGGCAAAACGATTGTGGACCGAAGAGCTTCCGAAGATTTTATGGTCCATTCGGAACACTCAAACAAGGTCCACGGGTTTCACTCTCTTCAGACTATTATTCGGAGATGAAGCTATGACACCAACAGAGCTCAAAAGAGGATCCTTTCACAGCACCGAACTGGAAATAGAAGCAGAAAGACAAACTTCGCTGGATTTAACAGAAGAGACAAGACTTCGAGCTGTCGCCAATTTGACAAAGTATAAGCAGCAGACGAAGACTTGGTTCGACCCAAAAGTCAAGATTAATGAGCTTAAGCCGGTCATCTTGTTTTGCGAAGTAGTATAGCACTAGGAAAATTAGGAAATAAGTGGGAAGGTCCATATGTAATTGTCCGTTCAGGGCGTGCTGGTTCTTTTAAGTTAGCTACTTTAGAAGGTGAAGAGCTAGCGCATACATGGCATGCGGAGCACTTAAAGCGATATTTCGCATAGAGGCTCCTTGTAATCATTTGTAAACACCTTTTGAATTAATAAAGTTCATGGTTCAGATAATGCCTACCTCTCAAACATTTCTTACTTATAGTGGACGCACTGGAAGGACGAAGTTGGCTGGGAAGGAAGTGTCATTAATTTGAATCATTTTTCCAGACTTCGAACCACTGGTTCGAAGCTTCCGACGAAGTGGGAAAGTCACTGAAAAACGGATTACAAGCCACCGGCTTGAAAGCATCCGTAAAAAGAGTCGAAGGAGACCAAATAATGTGGATTCCAAGCTTCGGCTTGAAAGCATCCGAAAAAGAGTCCAAGGAGACCACTGCGAATTTCCAAACTACCGGTTTGATAGCATTCGCAAAAAGAGCCGAAGGAGGCCAAAACAAAACAGAGTTTGAGCTGATAAGCTTCGAATATCTGTAAAAAGAGTCCAAAGTGACCAATCGTTTGAGATACCAAAAGTGTCCAAATAAGTTCTCCGAAGAGACTTCTCTCCAATCAAAAGGTACGTAGTTACCAGTTTTTAGACTCCAAGTAGTCGAAAACGTTTTTAAGATTTTAAATAGTATTCAAGTCGAAGAGGGGCTCTGAACAACCAAAATTGTACCCCTAATTTTCCTTTGCGCTTAACCATCTTCGAGTATAACGCAAAGTTGCTTACGACCAAAGAGAGGCTGGGAAGTTGGGAGACAATTTTAAAAATCGATATTTATCATTCAGACAAATTGCAATTACATCATGAAAAATCAGTGTCTATGCCAAGAAGGAATCGAAGACCCCTTCGATCTCTAGAGCTACTACTAAGGTTGGAACGGCAAGTTCCAGAGCCGGGAGTTCTTATAACTTTGCGTTTAACTCTCCTACCTCCCTTCGAAGCTCTAAAATCTTTCTGTTCTTGTTGAAGTTCAGCCCAAGTTCAATGTCATTCGGGGCTCCTTTCCCAGCTTCGAAGTTCTTCAGGTTATTTCCCTTGATCTTCAGAAATATCTTCATCCTCGGACCATGCAATGTCTTCAGAATATGAAGTTTCTAAGTTAACCTCTTTTTCTTCCTCCTTAATATAAGATAGTATATCTTTACACATGTCGTGCGCAATTGCACCGGAGCTATCTTGAGGAATTAAAAATCGAGGTCGTTTATGATGTTTTAAAAGATCGAAGGTAGCCCATAGCAGGCGTAGTTCTTCGGTAATGTTTAACACTTCGACATCATCCATATGAGGATGAGAAGCCTAAAAACATAAGTAAATTTTCATTCATAATGTATTAAAGAGTGATTCTTTACATAGTTGGATCCTAGAATGAAGCTAGACCTACGGGTTCGACTGAGGTTGGTGCTCGAGGCTTGCGACCAAGCTTGTTTCTGGCGTTGCCCTTCATCAATCCAATCCTTGATCGCAGTGCGACCTTCGGCTCTCCATGAAGCTTGAAAGGCTTGCCAAGTTGCAGCTACGTCTACAGAAGGATTGAGAAGCTGGTATTCGTCGAAGGAAATTGGCGTTATCGATAATCCTAGATCTTCGTAGTAGCGAAGCACTCGGAGAGCAGCCACTTGGCCGGAGATCTCTCCATCCCGAATGCCTGCTGTCTTCATCATCTTCGCAGCTCCTTGGATCCTTTTTAGCCATCGTAGTAGGGAGACGTTGTCATCCGAAGGAAGTGTCCCAGTAGTACCGAAGTACTCTAGAATACCTAGGAGTTGGTTCATGACTTCCGCAGCTACCTTCTCTGATTTCAGCTTATCTTCAAGTAAAGCGTCCTTTGACGAAGTCAACTCATCCACTACAGCAGAGAGCCTAGCTGCCTCCATAGCTAGAGAACTTTTCTGGCTAAGCAGGTTGCTAGCCTCCTCCGTAGTTTTGGCCTTTTCCTCCTGGAGCTTGACAAGTTCAGCCCCCGCCGTAGCATGCTCTGCCCGCATCTTTTCTATCTTTGCCCGAAGCACAATTTGTTCTGCTTCGTGTTTTTTATTCGCAGCTTCCAAGCTTTGTCTGGCCCTCCGCTCCGCTGAAACCATGTCGTCTAAGTGGGAAACCCGACCTTCAGAGATGTTAAGATTTTGCTGAAGAGTAGTGATTTCTTCTCGAAGGCGAAGTCTTCTGCGCTCGTTCGAAACAGCCGTAGCTCGGGCCAAGATTATTTGTTGCAAAGAAGAAAAAGCGAGGTGAGAAATTATTTGTAGATAAGATTAATTTTGTTTTGCAGATACTTCGTACCTAGTACGCTGCTCGCTCTATGGCGGAGTTGAGCTCCGACCCCTCAGCTTCGCTCAAGATGGCTACCAAGTCTGTCTCCCCGACTTTGCGGTTAGCTCAATCCAAAGGCTCGAGAAAAGTCCGAAGTCCGGTCCTTCGCTCAAAGAAAGGAGCTAGAAGAGGGAGCATAGACAAAGCCCTCTGTTCGTCTTCGTTCGGCGAAGGGTCCTCAGAAACTTCGGCAGATTGGCCCCCCTCCATAGATTGACCCCCGTCTGTCGATTCAGACAGAGTTAATCCTGAACTCGGAGCAGGGAAGGGGTCCATTTTGCCTTTACCTTTTCCAGGTCCCATTTGGGTGACTTCTGGAATTGGCTCCAAGGTTGTTGAGGTTCTAGGAACCGTATCTTCGGGATGAACCTCTTCCATAGGAGTGGACCATGTTAAAGCAAAGGTATTATACATTGCATATTTATGTAGGGAAAAAGAACAGAGATTATGTGAAGTTTACATCCGAAGTCTTATCGACGGATGAGCATCGGGCTGCTTGGAGGGTCAAAAGCTACCCCCAAAGTCTTCATCGGAGTCAAAATTCAAGACTGAAGCTTCGACTGTTGGAGCTTCTTCGAGAGTTATAGTCGTCGCCTCGTCCGGAATTGAAGTTGGCTTAGCAGCAACTTCGACTCCGCCTTCAGTCATAGGGGCTCCTTCATGCAGCAAGTCCGGCTGGGCAGTCGAAGTGGTGCCGGTGTTTACACCTGTTTGGTCTTCATCCCCATCAATCAGGTCGAGGAGTATTCTTCCTTCATCTTCCGAAGATTCGGAGACCGAAGCAACCGGACTTGAAGGCGCCGCAATTCTTGGTTTCCGGGCTACCTTTTTTGACGGAGTTTTGGCAGGGGCTGAGGTCCCAACCTCCGCTTTCCTTTTCTTCGGTCCTTGTTTAGAAGGCACCCAATCCAGAAGGGGAGGGGGAACAAGTCCGAGTACACCCCATACTCGGTTGAACCGTTCCCAAGTACCCACTAGCTTTTTTCTCCATTCCTTCTCGGCCGGAGTGGGAACTCCCAGAATCTTCTCCGAAGCTCGCACGATTTCCTCTGAAGTCATCGGAGTTAGAGAAGCTGAGAGATAAGTTGACATTAGTTATTTCTTCAAATAAACATATATGAAATATGTTGTTTTCGAATTAACATGCGGGGCTCGAGTTCAAAGATATCTCTCGGAGGCCACCCTCCGGATCTTCATCGAAGGTGATATGCCAGTTGGCCATTAGAGGAGGAATCTGCAGTCCGAGGAACTCTTCTGCCAGGTCCCTCATACTTAAGTGGTGGCTAATTCGCTCAAGTAGGCTAAGGCGAGCTTCGAGTTGGCCTGGATCTGGATGAACGAGGGCTTCCCTTCGGAAGTTTATGTCTTGTAGAGGTCCGGCCAGACGGCTCCCTGCCCCAACTTCGGCATAAAACCACCAGAGGATCCAATCTGTATACCACCTGGCATTGATGGCCTTTGCTGGAAACCGAAGAGTGTATTCATCCCAAAGCCGGAAGTTAATGCTCCCGAAGGCCACCACCATTTTCTCAACTCCGGGGCCTACGAAGGTCTTCGGCTGACAAGAAGCTCGGTGTAGGGCAGCGAAGATTTCTGCTCTTCCTTCACAGCCTTCAGCTCGCAACGCCCATTCGAAGATGGCAAGGCGTGCTATCGAGTTCGGAGAGAGTTGGGGGAGAGTAACATGGAATAAATCCAGTACCTCAGCTAGGAAGTCGACAGCCGGAAGCCCTAATCCTGCTTCGAAAAGGCTTCGAAGACAACCACTTCTCTGGGCCTTGGTGAAGGAGTAGCTTCTTTTCAGGGTTTGAAGATCACAATCTCCGAGCTAATCTTCCCTTCTATTCCTGTTGCGAGCGACTCCCTCTTGCAGGTTGACGGTCCCAGCTGGTAAGATTGATCCGCATACTTCGACGACACTGGAAGGAGATCATGAGGACCATCACGTGGGGGATTTCTTCCTGGTGCCGCCATTAACACTGCTACTGCCACTGCCGGAGTCATCGTCACTGATGCCGCTGCCACCGTTGTTGCCGCATCCTGCTGCTGGGCCAGGGCTGAAGCCGCCCAAGGGACCTTGAAGCTTGTCTTCACCATGGAATCGCACGGATCGCTCAATGAGAGAAATGGAGGCTAGGGCTTGTTTGCACAAAAGTGGTGAGAAAGGTATTCGGGAAGGGTCTGGGTCCCCTATTTATAGCCCAGGCCACCATTTTTTACCGTTTGGTGTTTGCCGTTTCACATTCTTGACCGTTATCCCTTTGCGAACTTAACACATCACTTAATTTCTGTTGGAAGAAAAAGCCAACGACTATTTCTTCTAAGCCTGAAAAAGCTTTCGAACTTTCTAAGTTAATTCTAAAATAGTTCGAACATAATTTTCTTAGAAGTTGATTCGATGTTTCGAATCTCCATATATTTAGAAGGTTGATTAAAATTGTTAACCTCTGCGCATGATTATTTTTCTTGCGTATATTGCTCTTCTAACATCAAAGGTCTAGCGGAGAAGCGTATTTGAGGGGCTACTGTTGGGGGAAAATACTTCATCCTCAAAGCCATTGCTGCAACAAGATAAAGGCAGGTGATTTAATCAAAGGCTTCCAATGTCTAACTCCGGGGGTATATTGGAGCGAGTTCGAAGGATGAAGGTGGACTCTAGTGTAAAGTATATATCCGAACATTGACTCTTCGGAGAGCCTCTTGCCAGCTAGGATGGAAGATTTATCTTCTTTATCAGTAGATTAGTCTTTTACCGTTTTAGCCCTATCAAGGGTACCGAATAGTTTCCACTATGTCGGTTGTAATATAGGGGTAGAAGGGTCTTTTCCTTAATGTTTGGGCCTATAAATACCCCATGTTTTACCCTGTAACGCGGATCGAATAAAGAGTTATTCAATACACATTTTCGAATTGTTCTAAGCTATTATCCTATTCGGAGGCTTGAAACAGTTTTCCCACAAACACTTCGTTTGTTAGTTTCTAATTTCATGAAACTTGTTAGCGTAATCCTTTACGCCAACAGCTTAATAAATGTCGGGGCAACTTTTTCGAGGTTAATTGCTAAGGCTCTAGGTCATCAAATAGGCCGCAATGTAGAATCTTATATGGATGCCATTGTAATAAAGAGTGCTTTAAAGCACCAAACATAGCCTAGACTTAGCGGAAACATTCAATAGCCTTCAGGCATGTGGAATCTGTCTTAACCCCGAAAAATGTATCTTCGGAGCTCAGGCTAGAAAGTTGTTAGGGTATCTAGTTTCAAGCAGAGGGATCGAAGCTAACCCCGCTCAAATAACTGCGTTGCAAAGGATGGCTCCTCCAAAAAATTTGAAGCAAGTGCAAAAGTTGGCTGGTCGTCTTGCAGCACTTAGAAGATTCTTGGCAAGGTATGCGGAGAGAAGTTTGCCCATTTTCAAAGCATTGAAGGGGTTCGAAGATTTTGCATAGACACCAGAGTGTCAAAAAAGCTTCGACGATATTAAGAATTATGTCAGTAACCTTGCTACACTCACGGTGCATGTTGCGGACGAAACCCTACTCCTTTACCTTGCGGCCACTGGCTCCACTGTCAGTGCTGTCCTTGTTAGAGAAGTTGATTTCAATGGGAAGTTGGTACATAATCTAGTCTATTTTGTATCTGAAGCGTTGTCCGAAGCAAAAACAAGATATTCTGAGCTTGAGAAGTTCACCTATGCTCTGATAATGGCTTCGATGAAGTTAAGACATTATTTCGTACAACATAATGTGATTATACCAACTTCATATCCCTTGGGAGATATGCTCCGAAGTAAGGATTCCACAGGAAGAATTGGGAAGAGGGCTGTTGAATTATCACCCTTCGGCATCTCCTTCGTGGCAAGGACAACAATTAAGTCAAAAGTGCTGGCAGATTTTGTGGCAGAATGGACTCCCCCTGCGGCATGGGCTCCGGAGAAGCCAAGCGAAGGAATTTGGACCATATACTCCGATGGAGCTTTCCATGCATCTGGAGCAGGTGTCGGAGCAGTAATAATTTCGCCTTCAGGGCAAAAGGCAATGTACTCCGCAAGACTCAATAATACAGCGGAGTATGAAGGAATTTTGTTAGGACTTCGGAAGGCACGTGCTTTGGGGGCTACAAGAGTTGTTATTAAAACAGATTCTCAAATTGTAGCAGGGCACGTAGATAAGAGTTTTCAAGTTCGACATCCACAGCTTGCAAAATATTTGGAAGAGATCTGTAAGATTGAAGCAGCATTTAAAGGGATTTCCATTCGACGTATACCTAGAGTTGAAAATACGCAAGCTGATATCTTGGCGAAAGCTGCAGCCGGAGCTATGGACATTCCAGAAGAAGCTTTTTACGAAGAGCTCAGTGCACCTTCGGTAACACAGATCCCTTCTGTGGAAGTCCTTTGCATTCCAAGTACAGATTGGCGAAGTTCAATTATGGAATTGTTGCAAGGAGTAAATTTGCCTAAAGGGCTACAACTTTCGAGGTTGAAGCTCAGAATTTGAAATTATCATATAATCAACGGTATTCTGTACAAGGCCGGAGTATGTTCCCCTCTGCTCCGATGTATAACTCAAGCCGAAGGTAAAGAGATTCTTCGAGGAATTCATGAAGGACTTTGCGGTAGCCATCTGGCCCCTCGAGCTTTGGCAGGAAAAACACTTCGCCATGGGCTTTATTGGCCTACAATAGTAGGTGATGCGGAGAGCTTAGTCCGCACTTGCCAGGGTTGTCAATGTATGGGAAGAAGAAGTCATCGTCTCCCAACAACTCTTTAAGTCATTGCCCCAGTATGGCCCATGGCCAGATGGGGCATGGACCTTATTGGCCCCTTCCCAGTAGCAAAAGGAAATTTGAAATTCGCAGTGGTAGCAATTGAGTATTTTTCCAAGTGGGTCGAAGAAGAGCCCCTAACAGCTATCACTTCGAATAATGTTCAAAAGTTTTTCTGGAAAAATATTATATGCTGGTTCGGAGTGCCTCGGCAACTCACAGTTGACAATGGGACACAATTTGATGCGGATCCCTTCAGGATGTTTTGTGAACATCTTGGCATACAATTATGCTTCACTGCAGTGCGACATCCTTAGTCTAACGGAGCTGTTGAAAGAGCCAATGGTAATATCTTGTCAGGGTTGAATCAAAGAATAGTGGGATTGGCAAAAGGATTGTGGATCGAGGAGCTCCTGAAGATTCTATGGTCCATCCGGACCACTTAAACAAGGTCCGCGGGTTTCACTCCTTTCAGACTATTATTCGGAGACGAAGCTATGATGCCAACGGAGCTTAAAGGAGGATCCCTTCACAGCATCGAACCGGAAATAGAAGCAGAAAGGCAAACTTCACTTGATTTAACAGAAGAAACAAGGTTTCGAGCTATCGCCAATTTATAAAAGTATCATCAGCAGACGAAGACTTGGTTTGACCCGAAGGTCAAGCTTAACGAACATAAACCGGGTCATCTTGTTTTGCGAAGTGTTATAGCACCAGGGAAACTAGGGAATAAATGGGAAGGTCCATATATAATTCTCTGTTCAGGACACCCTTGTTCTTTTAAGTTAGCTAATTTAGAAGGTGAATACTTAACGCATACATGGCATGCGGAGCATTTAAAGCGATATTTCGCGTAGGGACTCCTTGTAATCATTTGTAAACACCTTCCGATTTAATAAAGCTCATGGTTCAGATAATGCCTACCTCTCAAACACTTCCTACTTCTAGTGGACGCACTGGAAGAACGAAGGTGGCTGGGAGGGAAGTGTCATTAATTTGAACCAATTTTTCGGACTTCGAAGATTCCGACAAGGTGGGAAAGTCACTGAAAAATGGAATCCAAGCCACCGGCTTGAAAGCATCCATAAAAAGAGTCGAAGGAGACCAAATAATGCGGATTCCAAGCTCCGGCTTGAAAGCATCCGTAAAAAGAGTACAAGGATACCACTGCGAATTCCAAACCACCGGTTTGATAGCATTCGCAAAAAGAGCCGAAGGAGGCCAAAACGAAACAGAGTTTGAGATGATAAGCTTTGAATATCTATGAAAAGAGTCCAAAGTGACCAATCGTTTGGGACATTAAAGTATCCGGAAAGCTTGTCCGAAGTGACTTCTTTCAAACAAATGATACTAAGTTACTAGTTTTACGACTCCAAGCAGCCAAATGTTTTATAAGATTTTAATCAATCTTTAAATTGCTGAGGGGCTCTGAGCCTCCAAAATTGTACTCCTAAGTTTTTCTTTGCGCGTAACCATCTTCGAGTATAGTTCGAAGTTGCTTACGACCAAAGAGGGGCTGGGAAGTAGGGAGACAATTTTAAAAATCAATCTTTATTATTCGAACATATTACATTGCATTACTAAAAATCTGTGTCTATGCCATGAAGGAATCGAAGACCCCTTCGATCTCTAGAGCTACCTCTAAAGTCGGAATGAATAGTTCTAGAGCCGGGAGTCCTAATAACTTTGCGTTTAACTCTTCTCCCTCCCTTCGAAGCTCGAAAAACTTTTTGTTCCTGTTGAAGTTCAGCCCAAGTTCGAAGTCGCTCAGGACTTCTTTCCCAGCTTTGAAGTTCATCAGGATTTTTTCCTTGTTCTTCAGCAATATTCTCGTCTTTAGACCATTCAACGTCTTCAGAGGATGAAGTTTCCAGGTTAACTTCTTTTTCTTCCTCTTTAATATAAGATAATATATCTTTACATATTTCGGGCGCAATTGCATCGGAGCTCTCTGGAGGAATCAAAAATCGAGGTCATTTATGAAGTTTTAAAAGATCGAAGGTCGCCCATAGCAGGCGAAGTTCTTCGGTAACGTTTAATACTTCGACATCATCCATACGAGGTTGAGAAGCCTAAAAACATGATAAGTAAATTTTCATTCATAATGTATGAAAGCACAATTTTTACATAGTCGGGCTCCTAAAACAAAGCTAAACCTGCGTGTTCGGCGGAGGCTGGCTGCTCGAAGCCTGAGACCGAGCTTGCTTTTGGCATTGCCCTTCGTCGATCCAAACCATGATCGCGGTTCGACCTTCGGCTCTCCATGAAGCTTGGAAGGCTTGCCAAGCTGTGGCCACGTCTTCAGAAGGGTTAAGTAGTTGGTTCTCGTCGAAGGTAATGGGCGCCGCCCCCGAGTTTGGCGTTATCGATAGCCCTATATCTTCATAGTAGCGAAGTACTTCGAGAGTAGCCACTTGGCTAGAGATCTCTCCATACCGAATGCCTGCTGTCTTCATCATCTTCGCGGCTCCTTGGATCATCTTTAGCCGTCACACCAGGGGGACGTTGTCACTCGAAGGTAGTGTCCAAAGAGTACCGAAGTACTCTAGAACACCTAAGAGATTGTTCATGACCTCCGCAGCTACCTTTTCTGAATTCACCTTATCTTCAATCAAAGCATCCCTTGCCGAGGTTAGTTCATCTACTACAGCGAAGAGCCTAGCTGCCTCCGTAGCCAGAGAACTCTTCTAGCTAAGCAAGTTGCTAGCTTCCTCCGTAGCATTAGCCTTTTCCTCTTGGAGCTCTGCCCACATTTTTTCTACCTCGGCCCAAAGCACAATTTGTTTAGCTTCGAGCTTTTTATTTGCAGCCTCCAGATTTTGTCTGGCCCTCCTCTCTGCTGAAACCATTTCGTCTAAGCGGGAAACTCGAACTTCGGAGACGTTAAGACTCCTCTGGAGAGCAGTAACCTTATCCTGAAGACGAAGACTTCCACGCTCGTTCGAGACAGCCGCAGCTCGAGACAAAACTATTTGCTGCGAAGGGAAAAAACAAGGTGTGAGATTATTCATAATTTGAAATTAATCTTGTTTTGCAGACACTTCGTATCTAGTATGCTGACCGTTCCAAGGTGGCGTTGAGCTCCGAGCCCTCAGCTTCGCTAAGGATGGCCACTAATTCCGTCTGCCAAACTTCGCGGTTAGCTCGATCCAAAGGCTCGAGCAGGGTCCGAAGTCCGGTCCTTCGCTCCAGGAAAGGAGCTAGGAGAGGGAGCATGGACAGGGCCCTCTGATCGTCTTCGTTCGGCGAGGGGTCAGAGCGCTGTGTTGCGTCTTCAGAGACGTTGGTAGACTGGCCCCCCTCCGCAGATTGACCTCCGTCTGTTGATTCAGACGGAGTTAATCCTGAATTCGGAGCAGGAAAGGGGTCCATTTTGCCTTTACCTTTTCCAGGCCCCATCTATGCAACATCTGGAATTGGCCCCGGAGATGTTGAGGTCCCAAGAGCCGTATCTTCGGGAGGAGCCACTTCCATGGGAGCGGACCCTACCGAGGCAAAGGCATTATATATTGCATAATTTTGCAGGGAAAAGGAACAAATGGTTCATGTGAAGTTTACCTCCGAAGTCCTGTCGGCGGGTGAGTACTGGGCTGCTCGGAGGGTCAAAGGCTACCTCGAAGTCTTCATCAGACTCGAAGCCTAGAACCGAATGGTTGAATGTTGAAGTCTCTCTTGGAGCTACAGCTACCACTTCATCCGGAATCGAAGCCTGCCCAGCAGTGACTTCGACTCCGCCTTCAGTTGCAGGGGCTTCCTCATGCGGCAAGTCTGGCTAGACATTCGAAGTTTCGGCTTGTTCGTAACTGCTTGGAACATCTAGCGCGATTGCGGCGGTGCCAGTGTTTACTTCTAGCCGGGTTTCATCTTCGTTGATCAAGTCGATGAGGACTCTTCCCTCATCTTCGGAGGAATCGGAGACCGAAGCCACCGGACTTGAAGGCGCCAATGTCTTTGGCTTTCGGGCTACCTTTTTTGCGTCGGTCTTAACCGGAGCTGAAGTCCCGGCATCCGCCTTCCTCTTCTTCAGTCCTTGCTTTGAAGGTACCCAGTCCAGACGAGGAGGGGGAGCAACTCCAAGTACACCCCATACTCGGTTGAGCCGCTCCCAATTAACCACTAGCTTCATTCTCCACTCCTTCTCGACCGGAGTTGGAACTCCCAGGATCTTCTCCGAAGCTCGAACAACTTGATCCGAAGTCATGTGGGCTTGAGAAGCTGAAAGATAAGTTGGCATTAGTCATTTCATCAAACAAATATATATAGAACATGTTGTTTTCTAAGTTACCTGTAGGGCTCGAGTTTGAAGAGATTTTTCGGAGTACTCCCTCCGGATCCTCTTCGAAGGTGATAGGCCAGTTGGCCATCAGATGTGGAATTTGAAGTCCGATGAACTCCTCCGCTAAGTCCCGCATGCTCATGCGGCGACTAATCCTTTGAAGGAGGATGAGGTGAGCTTTGAGCTGGCTGGGATCGGGGTGAACTTGGGCTTCCCTTCGAAGTTTATGTCCTGCAGAGGTCCGGCGAGACGACTGCCTGCCCCAACTTAGGCATAGAACCACCGGAGGATCCAATCGGTGTAACATCTGGCATTGATAGCCTTTGCTGGAAATCTTAGATGGAATTGGTCCCAAAGTCGGAAGTTGATGCTGCCGAAGGCTACCACGATTTTCTCTCCTCCGGGGCCTAGGTAAGTCTTCGGTTGGCATGATGCTCTGTGCAGTGCTGCGAAAATCTCTGCTCTTCCTTCACAGCCCTTAGCTCGCAGCGCCCATTCGAAGATGGCCAAGCACGCTATTGCGTTCGCAGATAGTTGAGGAAGGGTGACATGAAATAAATCCAGTACCTCCGATAAGAAGTCGACTGCTGGGAGTCCCAACCCCGCTTCGAAGAAAGCTTTGAAGACCACAACTTGTCCGGGCCTTGGTGAAGGGATGGCCTCCTTTCCAGGTTTCCGGATTATAACCTCCGAGCTAATCTTTCCCTCCACTACTGCTGCGATTGACTCCCTCTTGCAGGTAGATGGCCCCAGTTGATAAGACTGGTCCGAATACTTCGAAGACGCCGAGAGGTGATCGTGAGGACCGACATTTTGGCGATTCCTTGCTGGCGCCGCCGCTGGTGCTGCAACCACCGTCGTATGAGTCGCCACAACTGTTGGCGCCGCTGTTGTCGCTGCCGCTGCCGTGGCCACAGCCTGCTGCCGGGCTAGGGCCTAAGCCGCCCTAGGGACCTTGAAGCTTGTCTTCGCCATGAACTCGCACTAATTGCTAAAGCAGAAAGCTGGAGGCTAGGGCTTGGTTGCACAAAGACGGTGAGAAGGGTATTCGAGAAGTGTCTGGGTCCTCTATTTATAGCCTAGGCTCACGATTTTTTACCATTTATGTTTGCCGTTTCGCATTCTTGACCGTTACCCCTTGCGAAGTTAACACACCGCGTAACTTCTACTGGAAGAAAAAAGCCAATGGCTATTTCTTCCGAGTCTAGAAAAGATTTTCTGGCTCCTTAAGCTAATTCCAAGATAGTTCGAATGTAACTTTCTTAGAAGTCGATTCAAAGTTTTAGATCTCCGCATATTTTGGAGGTTGATTAAATCTGTTAACCCCTACGCGTGATTATTTTTCTTGCGTATACTGCTTGTTGGCGTAAAAGATTACGCTAACAGGTTTCTGTAGAAAAGAAACTAACAAACGAAGTGTTTGTGAAGAGAACTGTTCTAAGCCTCCGAAAGGATAACAACTTAGAATAGTTCGAATGTGTATATTGAATAACTTGTATTCGGTCCCTATTACAGGGTGAAATGGGGGGTATTTATAGGCCCAAATATTAAGGAAAAGACCTATTTACCCCTCTATTACAACCGACATAGTGGAAACTATTCGGTACCCTTGATAGAGCTAAAATGGTAAAAGACTAATCTAATAATATAAAAGATAAATCTTCCATCTTAGCTGGCAATAAAGATCTCGCAGGACCTTAGTTCGAAGATGTACTCCGAACCAATGCCTATCTTCGTACTTCGAGCTTGACTCAGGGTATCTTTGAAGATGGACGTCTAGAAACCTTCGAATCTACTATCTGCTGTCATGCTGTTGCGACAATAACCCCGAGGATGAGATATTTTCCCCCAACACTGCTCTCCTAACGTTACAGATCTAGCGGAGAAGCGTATTCGAGGGGCTACTGTTGGGGGAAAATACTTCATCTTCGGGGCCATTGCTGCAACAAGACAAAGGCAGGTGATTTAATCGAAGGTTTGCAGCATCTAACTCCGGAAGTATATTGGATCAAGTTCGAAGGATAGAGGCGAACTCTAGTTCGGAGTACATATTCAAACATTGACTCTTTCGAGAGCTTTTTTGCCAGCTAAGATGGAAGACTTATCTTCATTCTTATTAGATTAGTCTTTTACTGTTTTAGCCCTATTAAGGGTACCAAATAGTTTCCACTATGTCGGTTGTAACAGAGGGGTAAAAGGGACTTTTCCTTAAGGTTTTGGCCTATAAATACCACCCGTTTTACCTTGTAATGAGGATCGAATACTGAGTTATTCAATACACATCTTCGAACTGTTTTGAGCTATTATCCACTTCGGAGGCTTGAAATAGTTTACTTCACAAACACTTCATTTGTTAGTTTCTAATCTCTAGAAACCTGTTAGCGTAATCTTTTACGCCAACAGCCATTAAGTCAAAGTTTGCATTCTCCAACAATTTTTATAAGGAGCTCTTGAATCTGATTAGCGATATCCTTCCTATGAACCATAAGGTATCGAAAGACATGTACTAGTGAAAGAAAATGCTTTCTACCCTCGGTATCGAGTATGAGAAGATTGATGTGTGCCGAGATAATTGTATGTTTTTCTGGAAAGAATATAGGAATGAGGTGAAATGCTTAAAATGTGGTAAACCGAGATTCGTAGAGGTCGTAAACGAAGACGAAGAGAAGATGATGACAGAGGTTGCTTATAAGCAACTTCGTTACATGCCTCTTACACCTCGGGTGAAACGATTATTTCTCTCAAAGAAAACCACTAGACATATGCGATGGCATAAAGAAGGTGTACGTGAGAATAATCAAGTAATGGTGCACCCATCTGATGGTGAGGCATGGAAGGCTCTAGATGATTTTGATGCAGACTTTGCTAGTGACGCAAGGAATGTTCACATCAGGTTGGCAACAGATGGATTCACACCTTTCAATGTAACCGCATCGTCATACTCTTGTTGGCCTGTTTTTCCTATTCCATACAACCTTCCACCTTCGTTTTGTATGAAATATGAATTTATGTTCCTATGTCTCATTTTACCCGGTCCAGAGCATCCTAGAACACGCCTAAACGTGATGCTGAAGCCCTTAATTGAAGAATTGAAACAAATGTGGAAAGGAGTTGAAGCATATGACTATGACCAGAAGCAAAAATTCAATCTTCAAGTTGCGTATCTGTGGTCGGTCGATGATTTTCTGGCATACGGTATTTTTTGTGGTTGGAGTTGTCATGGACGGTTGACATGTCCGATATGTGCGAAGGACACAGATTGTTTCCGTCTGAACTTCGGGGGAAAGATTTGTTACTTTCATTGTCATAGATGCTTTTTGCCCATGAATCACCCATTTAGGTTACAGAGGAACAATTTCAAGAAGGACAATGTTGTTGTAAAGGGAACCACCAAGGCGTTTAAATGGTAGAGAAATCGTTGATATGCTGAATGTGTTGGTCCTTAATGAAAATGAGGATGGATTTGTAGGATTCGGAACCGAACATAATTGGACACACATATGTGGCTTATGGGAACTATCGTATGTCAAATCACTAATTCTGATGCACAACATTGACGTTATGCATCAGGAACGTAATGTTGGTGAAAGCATTATAAGTACATGTATGGATTTTGCAGATAGGAAAAAGATAATGTAAAGGCGAGAAGAGATTTAGCTGAGATTTGTAATCGACCAACCCTTGAGTTCACGAATAGTGGTGGCAAGCCACGTGCCCCATTTTGTTTAAAACCTAAATAAAAAAACAAGTAATGAGGGTGTTGAGAAATTTTAAATTCCTATATGGTTACGCCGCGGGATTTAGAAGAGCTGTGAATTTGAAGACAGGGAAATTAAATGGATTGAAAAGTCACGATTACCACATGTTGGCGTAAAAGATTACGCTAACAGGTTTCTGTAGAAAAGAAACTAACAAACGAAGTGTTTGCGAAGCAAACTGTTCTAAGCCTCCGAAAGGATAATAGCTTAGAATAGTTCGAAAGTGTGTATTGAATCACTTGTAATCGGTCCCTATTACAGGGTGAAATGGGGGGTATTTATAGGCCCAAACATTAAGGAAAAGACCTATTTACCCCTCTATTACAACCGACATTAAGGAAACTATTTGGTTTCCTTAATAGGGCTAAAATGGTAAAAGACTAATCTAATAGGATAGAAGATAAGTCTTCCATCTTAGCTGGCAGAAAAGATCCTGAAGGGCTTTGGTTCGAAGACATACTTCGAACCAATGCCTGCCTTCGGGCTTCGAACCAGGCTTCGAGCACCTTCGAAGATGGCCTTCGGACAATCTTCGAACCGGTTGGCTGTCTTCATGCTGTTCTGGAAATAACCCCGAAGATGAGATATTTTCCCCCAACAGTAGCCCCTCGAATACGCTTCTCCGTTTGACCTGTAACGTTAGGAGAGCAGTATACGGAAAGAAAAGATAACCAATCATAGGGGTTATTGATTTTTGTTTTATCTTCGAAATGCATGAAGATATGAACTTCGAATCAGTCATAAGGTGATTACTTTTCGAACTACCTTAGAACCGATTCAGGAAGTTCAAAAGTCCTTTTAGACTTAGAAAATATAACCGTTAGTTTCTGTTTCTAACGGAGTTATATGAAGCGTTATTTTCGGAGGAAAATAACAGGCGGGAATGCGAAAGGGCAGAGCCCAAACGGTAACAAACGGAAAGTTTAGGCTATAAATAAAAGATTCCAGAACTTACTCGATTACCTTTTCACCGCTTGTTCTCAGACAAAAGCCTTCTGAGCTCTTTGAGTTCTTGAGCCCTAGTTTTCGAGTTCTTGAGCCCTAGTTCCCACTCTCTTAGATCAATCCAGCGATTGCGATGGTGAAGACCAAAGGCTCTGCACCTCCTTCTACTTTGGCTCGTCAACAAGCGGCTGCGGCAGAGGCAGCGGCAACAGTGGCGGCGACGCCTTCGATGCAGGCGACAACTTCCATGGCGGCAAAGGGAAAAAATCCCCAAATCCCCGATGTCCAAGGTCTGTGCCCACCCTCAACCAAGTACTTGGATCAATCTTTTGAGTTGGGGCGGTCTACCTGCAAGAAAGAGTCCTTGGTAATCACAGCGGGGGGAAATATTAGTAATGGGGTTATGATTCGGAAGCCGGGCAAAGAATCAATTCCATCACCGAGACCCGGAGAAGTTGTAGTGTTCGAAGCTTTTTTCGAAGCGGGCTTGGGCCTCCCGGCTGTGGATTTTTTAGCCGAAGTACTTGACTTGTTTCACGTAACCCTCCCCCAGCTATCTCCGAATGCTGTAGCCAGACTAGCTATCTTCGAGTGGGCACTGAGAGCCGAAGGTTGTGAGGGGAGGGCTGAAATCTTTGCTGCGCTGCATAGAGCGACTTGTCAGCCAAAGACCTTCGTAGGCTCCGGAGGTGAGAAAGTGGTGGTTTCCTTCGGAAGCATCAATTTTAGGCTTCGTGATGAATATGCCCTGCAATTCCCTGCTAAGGCCATCAATGCTAGATGGTACACCGATTGGGTTCTGAGGTGGTTTTATGCCGAAGTTGGAGTGAGTAGTCCTCTGGCCGGTCCCCTCAAGGAAATCCAGTTCCGGAAGGAAGCCTTAGTGCAACCCGACGAAGGCCAACTTGAGGCTCGCCTCAACTTGCTTCAGAAAATTAGCAGAAGGTTGAGCATGCGGGACTTAGCCGAAGAATTCATCGGACTTCAAATTCCTCCGTTGATGGCCAACTGGCCTATCGCCTTCGAAGATGACTCGGAAGGCGGTCTTCGCAAGATAAACTATACTTCGAGCCCTGCAGGTAACTTCGAAACCAACATGCATAGTACATATTTACTTCGAAGAAAGATTAACTTGAATTATTTTTTAGCTTCTTCAGCCCCTATTACTTCAGAGCAAATTGTAAGGGCTTCGGAGAAGATTCTGGGTGCTCCGACTCCGTCAGAAAAAGAATGGCGAATCAAATTAGTCGGAAGTTGGGAGCGTTTTAACAGAGTATGGGGAATGCTGGAGTTGACTCCACCCCCTCTGACAGACTGGGTGCCTCAGGAGAAAGGCCCCAAGAAAAGAGTAGCCGAGGCCGGAGCTTCAGGTTCAGCAAAGACTCCGGTGAAGAAGGTGGCTCGGAAGCCAAAAAATCTCGCACCTTCGGATCCTGCTCCTTCAAGCTCAAGAACTTCACTTTCAGGTTCTAAAGAGGATGAAGGTATTTTATTAGTAAAATTAATTGATAAAGACGCAGCTCAACGAAGTATTCACATTGAAGATACTGCAGGTATTCCGGAGCCTCAAGCCAACATCGAAGAAGTAAGGGCTCCGGATACTCAGGAAGAACAATTCGAAGCCCCTATGGGTGTAAATGAGGCCGAAGTGCCTGCGAACATACCGGAGTCTGGAGATAATGTTGATCAACCAATGACTTCGGTAGTTCAAGAAGACACAACTCAGGCCGGAGTTTTAGTGGATGAAGGGGGAGTCGAAGTCACTATGGCTTCGATTCTCGAAGAAGTAACGAGGACTCTTCAGGACGATGCTCCTGTAGTCCAAGATTTAACGGCTGATTCGGATGAGGACTACACTTTTGATCCTCCGATCAGTCCGGTAGTCGATATTCCAGAGAATGTCGAAGGTAAATTTTGCTTAATTCTTATCAAATTTTGCAAAATTATACAATGTGTAATATTTTTGTTTTTTTAGAGCCTCCTATTGTCGAAGTATCTCTCGAAGATACAACTCAAAGACCTTCGACAACTTCAGGGCCACAACCGGGAGTTGCTCTACCGGGGCCTGGAAGAGGAAAAAGACACATCGAGCCTCTCCCTGCTCAAGGATCGACTTCATCTGAGTCAACAGACGAAAGTGAATCGACTGAGGGGAGGCCATCTTCAGAAGTTCCAAGGGCCTCGGAAGAGACCTCCGGACCTTCGCTAAGCAGGGCTGACCAGAAAGCTTCAAAACTGCTTCCTCTCATAACTCCTTTTTTGGAGGAGAAAACCGGGCTTGGGACTTTGGTTAAACCTTTGGGTGAAGCCAGTCGCCAAGTCGGGGAAACTGAATTGGTAGCCCGCTTAAGCAGGGTGAGGGGTTCGGAGCTTAACCTTGCTGTGGAAAGAGCAGCTTATCAGGTATAAAGCATCTTCGAACCAAACAATAAATTATATATGAATAATTTCTTATTTCATTTTTTCTTTTTTCTTAGCAAGCAGTCTTAGCCCGCGCTGCGGCTTTATCGAACGAAAACGAAATTGCTCAACTTCGGGAAGAAAACGAAGCTCTTCAAAGAAATTTTAACTTCTCCGAAGGTCGAGTAGCTCAAATGGACAATGTAATACTAGCAGAGCGAAGGGCTAGGCAAAGCTTGGAGGCTGCGAAGAAAGAGCTCGAAGCAGAAAGAATTGTGCTTCGAGCGGAGATTGAAAGACTGCGGACGGAGGATGCTGCGAAGGACTCCGCACTCGTAAGGCTACAAGAAGAGGCTGGCCAACTCCGAACTCAAAAGAATGCTTTGACTACGGAGAACGCTAGAATCTCCGGAGTTTTGGCTGAAACAACTTCGGCCAAGGATGTGCTTATCGAAGAAAAGGTTAAATCTGAGAAGGTGGCTTCGGAGGTCATCGAACAGATGTTAGGTGTCTTGGAGTACTTCGGTACTACTGGATCACTACCTTCAGATGACAATGTAACTCTGCTGCGCCGGCTAAAGAGGATCCAAGGAGCAGCGAAGCAAATGAAGACGGCGGGCATTAGATACGGAGAACTCTCCGGACATGTGTCTGCTGTTGGTTTACTTCGCTATTACGAGGATTTGGGCCGATCAATAACTCCGGACGCAGGAAGAGGTCCAATCACCTTCGACGACGACCGACTTCTCAAACCTTCCGAAGGTGTAGCTGCTGCTTGGCGAGCCTTCCAAACTTCATGGAGAGCCGAAGGTCGTTCTGCGATCAAGGCTTGGATTGATGAAGGCCAACGCCAGAAGCAAGTTCGGAGTCAAGCTTCGAGCAGTCAGCCTCCTCCAAATCCGCAGGTTTAGGATTATTTAGGATTTTTTGATTATGTAAAGCTGATGCTTGTAAATATTTATCAATGAAAATCTTGTTTGTCATATTTTTAGGCTTTGCCTTTTATGGAAGATATCGAAGTGTTAGAGCTTAACAGCGAACTTCGCTCACTGTGGAACACCTTCGAACTTCTAAAGAGTTATAAACGTCCTCGATTCCTTATCCCTCGAGATGACTCCGGCGTTATTGCGCCCGAAGTAATCAAAGACATATTGTCTTATATTAAAGAGGAAGATAAAGAGAGCGACGCAAACACCTCGTCTTCTGAAGACACTAATTGGTCCGAAGACGAAGGTGAAGCCCAAAATAAAAGATCTGAAGATCTTAGAAGCTGGGAAAGAAGTCCCGAACGGCTTCGAACATGGGCCGAGCTTCAACAAGAGCAGAAGGATTTTAGAGCTTCGAAGGGGAGGAAGAGAGTTAAACGTAAAGTTCTTAGAACTTCCGATGTTGGAACTAGTCGTTCCACCCCTAGCTCTCGGGACCGAAGAGGTCTCCGATTCCTTCTTGGTATAGATACCAATTTTTCATAGTGTAATCTGTAAACACATTTATTTCAATAATGAATGCCGATTTAAAATTGTCTCCATATTTACTAGCCCCTCTTTGGGCATAAGCAACTTCGAACTGTATTCAAAGATGGTTATGCGCAAAGAAAAAACTTCGGAGTACAATTTTTCTTGGGGGTTCGGAGCCCCTCTGTCATTTTTAAAGATCTTTTGAAATCTTATGAAATATCTTCGACTATTTGCAGTCAGAAGAATGGTAACTTGGTACCTTTGTTTGCTTTTACGAAAGAAATCAATTAAGATAACTTCGAGGACATTTTAATGTCTTAAGAATTTTGTCGCTTTGGACTTATATGAACAGACATTCGGAGCTCATGGCTGAAATGCTGTTTTGCTTTAGCCACCTTCGGCTATTTTTGCAGAAGTTTACCAGCCGGAGCTTGGACTTCGTAGAAATTGTAGCCACCTTCGGCTATTTTTGCAGAAGTCTACCAGCCGGAGCTTGGACTTCGTAGAAATTGTAGCCACTTGGGCTCTTTTTTGCAGAAGTCTACCAGCCGGAGCTTGGACTTCGCAGAATTTGGCCACTTGGGCTCTTTTTTGCAGAAGTCTACCAGCCGGAGCTTGGACTTCGCAGAATTTGGCCACTTGGGCTCTTTTTTGCAGAAGTCTACCAGCCGGAGCTTGGACTTCGCAGAATTTGGCCACTTGGGCTCTTTTTTGCAGAAGTCTACCAGCCGGAGCTTGGACTTCGCAGAATTTGGCCACCTTCGGCTCTTTTTACGGAAGTCTGACAAGCTGCAGCTTGGACTCCGCAGATTTTGGCCACCTTCGGCTCTTTTTACGGAAGTCTACCAGCCGAAGCTTGGACTCCGTAGAATGTGGTATTGGCTCTTTTACGGATGCCTACAAGGTATCAGCTTGGGCTCCGGATGGATTTCAGCCACCACACCGGAGGCTTCGACTTTATGGGTACGAAGTCCGGAAATACCTCCCAGCTTGATAACACTTCCCTCTCGATCGACTTCTGTCCCAGCGCGTCCGCTCGGGAGACTAGGAGTGTCAAGGGGAAGGTTAAACCACCGGGTGTATGCTTTATTAATTTAGAGGTGATTACAAGCAAATTACAAGGAGCCCTTATGCGAAGTATCGCTTTAGGTGCTCCGCATGCCAAGTGTGTGCTAACTCTTCACCTTCTAAATTAGCTAATTTAAATGAACCAGGGCGCCCCGAGCGGACGATTAGATATGGACCTTCCCATTTATTGCCTAACTTCCCTGGTGCTATAATGCTTCGTAGAACAAGATGACCCGGTCTTAACTCGCTGAGCTTAACCTTCGGGTCATACCAAGTCTTCGTCTGCTGATGATACTTTGATAAATTAGCTACAGCTCGAAGCCTTGTCTCTTCTGACAAATCTAACGAAGCTTGTCTTTGCTCTTCGATGTCTGGTTCGGTGCTGCGAAAAGATCCTCCTTTGAGCTCCGTTGGAGTCATAGCTTCATCTCCGAATAGCAGTCTGAACGGAGTAAAACCTGTGGACCTTGTTTGTGTAGTCCGAATGGACCACAAAATCTTCGGAAGTTCCTCGGTCCACAGTCCCTTTGATAGTCCTACTATTCTTCGATTTAGCCCTGATAAAATATTCCCATTGGCTCGCTCAACGGCTCCATTTGACTGAGGATGTCTCACTGCAGCAAAACATAGTTGAATGCCTAGGTCTTCGCAAAACTTCCTGAAGGGTTCTGCGTCGAACTGTGTTCCATTATCAACTGTGAGATATCTAGGCACTCCGAACCTGCAAATAATGTTTTTCCAGAAGAATTTCTGTACATTATTCGAAGTGATAGCTGTTAAGGGTTCTGCTTCCACCCACTTAGAAAAATATTCGATAGCTACCACTGCGAACTTTAGATTTCCCTTTGCTAACGGAAAGGGACCAATTAGATCCATACCCCATCTGGCCATAGGCCATACTGGAGCAATGACTTGAAGAGCTGTTGGTGGGCGATGACTCCGTCGACCCATCCACTGGCATCCTTGGCAAGTGCGGACTAAGCTCTCCGCATCAGCTGTTATTGTGGGCCAATAAAACCCCTGGCGAAGTGTTTTTCCTGCCAGAGCTCTAGGGGCTAAATGACTTCCACAAAGGCCTTCGTGAATTTCTCGAAGAATTTCTTGGCCTTCGGCTTGAGATATACATCGGAGTAGAGGGGAACATACTCCGGCCTTATATAATATACCGTTGATTAGCTGATAATTTCTTGCTCTGAGCTTTAATCTTGACAATTGGGGCTCTTCGGGCAAATTTGTTCCTCCTTGCAAGAGTTCTATGATTGAATCTTTCCAATCTGCACTAGGAATGCAGAGAATCTCTGCAGAAGTAACTTGTGGCACCGAAGGTATATTGAGCTCCTCATAGAAAGCTTCGTCAGGCACATCCACAGCTCCGGCAGCAGCCTTCGCTAAAATGTCCGCTTGCACGTTTTCAGTTCTTGGTATACTCCGAATGGAAATACCCTTGAAATGTGCTTCGATCTTGCGAATTTCTTCCAAATATTTTGCAAGCTGTGGGTGTCGGACTTGAAAACTTTTGTCTACGTGCCCTGCTACTATCTGAGAATCTGTTTTTATAATTATTCTTGTAGCCCCTAGAGCACGTGCTTTCCGGAGTCCCAATAATATTCCTTCGTACTCCGCTATATTATTGGTAGACTTAAAGTTGAGTCTTGCGGAGTACATTGCTCTTTGACCTGATGGTGAAATTAATACTGCCCCAATGCCTGCTCCGGATGCTTGAAAAGCCCCATCGGAGTAAATAGTCCAAACTCCGTCGTCTGATTTCTCCGGAGTCAACTTCGCAGGTGGAGTCCACTCTGCTACGAAGTCTGCTAGGACTTGGGATTTGATAGCTGTCCTTGCCAGGAAAGATATGCCGAAGGGTGCTAGTTCTACTGCCCACTTTCCAATTCTTCCAGTGGAATCTTTGCTTCGGAGCATATCTCCTAAAGGATACGAAGTTGGTACAATTACATTATGAGCCAAAAAATAATGTCTTAGCTTCCTCGAAGCCATTATCAGAGCATAAACGAACTTCTCAAGTTCGGAGTATCTTGTCTTCGCTCCTGACAATGCTTCGGATACAAAATAGACAGGATTTTGGACCAACTTCCCATTGATATCAGCTTCTCTGACAAGGACTGCGCTGACTGCTGAACCTGTGGCTGCAAGATACAGAAGTAGGGTTTCGTCCGCAATAGGCACCGTAAGTGTGGCAAGATTGCTGAGATAATCTTTAATATCTTCGAAGCTTTTCTGACACTCTGGTGTCCATGCAAAATCTTCGGACCCTTTCAAAGCTTTAAAGATTGGTAAGCTCCTCTCCGCAGACCTTGATAAAAACCTGCTAAGTGCGGCCAGACGTCCGGTCAGCTTTTGCACTTGCTTTATATTCTCCGGAGGAGCCATCTTCTTCAGCGCAGTTATTTGAGTAGGGCTAGCTTCAATTCCCCTGCTTGAAACTAAGTACCCTAACAACTTTCCAGCCTTAGCTCCGAATATACATTTTTCGGGGTTAAGGCGGATCCCACATGCCCGAAGGCTATTGAATGTTTCTGCTAAGTCTAGGCTATGTTGGTGCTTTAAAGCACTCTTTATTACAATATCATCCATATAGGCCTCCACATTGCGACCTAGTTGATGACCTAGAGCCTTAGCAACTAATCTTGAAAAAGTAGCCCCGGCATTTCTTAGGCCGAAAGGCATTCTTACATAGCAGAAGACTCCCGAAGGAGTTACAAAGCTCGTCTTGATTTCATCTTCGCGCTTCAACCATATTTGATGATAGCCGGAATACGCGTCGAGGAAGCTTAGTAACTCCGAACCTGCAGTGGAGTCAACTAGTTGATCAATTCGGGGCATGGGGTAGGGGTCACGTGGGCACGCTTTATTCAATGATGTGAAATCAATGCACATGCGCCACTTTCCGGAGGATTTCTTCCTGACGAAGACTGGGTTGGCTAACCACTCTGTATGGGCCACTTCTCTGATAATCCCAGCCTTCAACAGTTTCTCAACTTCGTCCTTAGCTAGAGCAGCTCTCTCTGCGGACATCTTCCGGAGCCCTTGTCGAACAGGCCGGGCCTTCGGGTTTACAAGCAAGCTGTGCTCAATAATATCCCGATCGACTCCGGTGATATCTTCGTCAGACCAAGCGAAGACATCCAAATTTTCTTCTACGACCTTTTCCAAGGAAGTTGCAACTTCGGGAGGTAAATCTTTACCAAATTGAAAAGTGTATTCTTTACCATCTTTGACAATAACCTTCGTTGCAATCTCTCCTTCGGGACTTGGTCTTGGAAATGACTTCTTCGAAGCTTCGGAGGAGGCTGAAAAAATTTCTCCATTATCTTGGACATTGTTTACCTGCCTCGGATCAAGAGGAGGACCGTGACCATATTCTGTCCTCCGAGCCATGGCTTGATCTCCGAAGATTGTTAGAACTCCTAACTGTGTGGGCATCTTCATGCACAAGTAATTGTGATGCGCCACAGCTCCGAACTGATTCAACATGCCTCGCCCAAAGATAACATTATAAGCGTACGGGGCATCTACTACATCAAAGATAACTTCCTCAGTTCGGGCTAGTAAACCTTCTCCGAAGGTTACTTCCAGGCCTATCTGGCCAAGTGCATCTAGCGGAGGTCCTGCGAAGCCTTGCAGAGGACGAGCCGCTGGGAGAAGATGCTTTCGGGAAATGCATAACTGATCGAAGGCTTGCACAAATATGATATCTGCCGAGCTACCTCCGTCAATTAGCACCCTTCGGACTTCAGTCCCTGCAATATCAGCAGTGATAACCAATGGATCTGCATGCGGGAACTTGATACCAGCTGCATCCTCCGCAGAGAAAGATATTGGAACATGAGACCACTCCGGCATTGCAGCTGCAGATGACGAAGTTCCAATGTGGCCTACTTCTCGAACGTACTCTCTTCGCTGTCTCTTGGACATGCTTCCGAGAGTACCTCCTCCGGAGATAGGGAGAACTACTCTCTTCCCTCTATCTTGCCCTTCTTCTTGCTTCGGAGGTGGCATAACATTGGCCACCGGAGGATGTCTTGCAGCATCAAAATTTTCTATTCGCGCTACAGCCTGGACCGGCTCCGAGCGCACTGCTGCTGCTGGACTTCGGTCGGTACTACCTCGACCCGAAGTTCTCTCCAAGTATTCTCCCCGAAGGGTAAGAATAGCCTTGCAGGTGTCAGTTGCATGGCTTCGGTTCTCTCCATGAATACAGCAAAAAAGGGTCTGGCCCTTGCCAGCCGTTTTTCCTGGCGGCCTCCAGCCACTGGACTTGTTCCCCGCAGACTGTGGAGCTCTTGGTGTAAACTTCTGCGGGGGTGCAATGTTTAAGACCTCAGAACGAGGGTGCTTTTGCCCCCTTCTTCTATCATGTTGCACTTCGGGGACTGATTCTTGCGGCTGAACCGGAGTCTTCACCTCTGCTTTAACTTCTGTCAACACTGTCGAAGTAGCAGTAGTCCTCCGAAGCCAACCTTCTTCCGACTTCGAATACTCTTCGAAGTACGACATCAACTGTGATACTGTGGTGATGCTCTTCCGATGCAATTTATCCAGAAGGCCTTTATGACTGACGCCTTCCCGAGCCGCATCAACCACCGAAGATGTGGACAGCCCCCGAATTTGCGACTTCGTGTGAGCGAAGCGCTTAAAGTATTGCCTCAATGTTTCTCCGGGGAGCTGTTTCACTTGGAAAAGGCTTCCTGTCGACATGGGGGGCACGAAGGTACCCTGGAAGTTACTTATGAACTTCCTCTTCAACTGTAACCATGTCGTGATTGATCCTGGTTTTAAAGACCAGAACCATCTCAACGCTACTCCTTCAAGGGCTAACGGGAAGCACTTCGCCATAGTTTCTCTGTCTCCGCCACTAGCTTCGATTGCTAGGGCATAAGAACGTGCAAACTCACTAGGATCTTCGTCTCCGGCATACTTGCAGAGCTTCGAAGCTTTGAACCTCGGATCGAAGCGAACTTTCTGAAGCTCGGGATGCAACGGAGATTCATTGTCGTAAGAAGCGTTCTCCGGGGCTTCGGGATAATCAAGATCGTCGTCTTCGTGCACCTCGGGGATAGCTGGGGTGGCTTGAGGGCGAAGCCTGTTCGCAGCCTCCTGTCGCCACCTCGCTACCTCGGCTTGAAGATTGGCCATTTGAGTGGCCATGTCTCCAAGGCTATCTTCATCTCCTCCGGAAGGACCTTCCGGGTCTTGAGAACTGGTATGATCAGTTCGAATCGGAATGGAGGGTGGCAGAGTGGCTCCGGGCGGTCGGAGTGTAGAAGGGGTTGGTGGAGAGGTTTCGTATCCTCGAGGGATAGAAGCCCCTTGCGGAGTTAGAGGTGGAGGGATAGTCGAAGACCCTCCGACTTCGACTGTGTCGAAGGGTATCTCTCCGGAGATCCGAGAGGACCTCCGAGTGGGATTGCGAGGTGCGCTCCGCTTAGGAGGCATGATGCAAAAGGTTGGTAGAGAACGAAGTTTTTTGGACTAAGTTCCCCACGGACGGCGCCAACTGTTGGCGTAAAAGATTACGCTAACAGGTTTCTGTAGAAAAGAAACTAACAAACGAAGTGTTTGCGAAGCAAACTGTTCTAAGCCTCCGAAAGGATAATAGCTTAGAATAGTTCGAAAGTGTGTATTGAATCACTTGTAATCGGTCCCTATTACAGGGTGAAATGGGGGGTATTTATAGGCCCAAACATTAAGGAAAAGACCTATTTACCCCTCTATTACAACCGACATTAAGGAAACTATTTGGTTTCCTTAATAGGGCTAAAATGGTAAAAGACTAATCTAATAGGATAGAAGATAAGTCTTCCATCTTAGCTGGCAGAAAAGATCCTGAAGGGCTTTGGTTCGAAGACATACTTCGAACCAATGCCTGCCTTCGGGCTTCGAACCAGGCTTCGAGCACCTTCGAAGATGGCCTTCGGACAATCTTCGAACCGGTTGGCTGTCTTCATGCTGTTCTGGAAATAACCCCGAAGATGAGATATTTTCCCCCAACACCACATAATAATAGAAAGACTCCTTCATGTAATGTTTCGTGGGTACCTGAATGATGATGTGTGGAAGGCGTTAGCTGAGCTAAGCCATTTTTATAGACAACTTTGTGCGAAAGAAATTAAGAAAGATATGGTGGAGATGGTATAGAAAGAGATCCCGATGCTTTTATGTAAATTGGAAAAAATATTCCCTCTAGGGTTCTTCAATCTAATGCAACAATTACTGGTTCATCTGTCATATGAAAATAAGGTAGGTGGCCCTGTGCAATATAGGTGGATGTATCACATTGAAAGGTCCCTAAAGAAGCTTAGAGCGATGGTTGGTAATAAGGCCAGAGTTGAAGGTTGCATCGCAGAAGAATTTAAATTGAAAGATATAGCATACTTCACTAGTGTATACTTCGCTGAGCATCACAATGTCAACACACCTGCTACACGGTACCATATGGATGAAGACCATCCTTGTAGTGATATCCAAATTTTTTGATGGAAGGGCATAATTGATGGTGTCACCACGACATATTATGTAACTCAGGAAGAACGAACATATGTCTTGCTCTACATGTACTCAAATATGAAAGAGATGGAACAATATTTCGTGTAAGTAAATTCTTTATAGTTTTATATTCTACCTCCAAATTTTATACCCGTTTGTATAATTATTCGTTACAATGACAGTATGTTTGATTCGAAATACTTGACGTCTGGTCGTCAACCAACGGAGAAGAAATTAGATAAATTGCATCGAGAAGGAGTAAATGGCGGTCCTAGTTTTATCACTTGGTTCAGAGAACATGTAAATCCTTACCTTTATTAACACGTATTATTTTTCTCTATTAGGTTAATTATCTTATAATCTCGTATGATTTGCAGTGTGTGCTCGCTGACAATGTACATATAGAGTTGCAACAGCTCTCTTACAAAAGTATTAGTGACAAAAGTTACGGTCGCTATGATGTTAATGGTTTCCGCTTCCGTTCAACTATTTTTGAAGCATATCGACCTTTGGTGGCAACAACTAATACTGGAGTTGTTACAAGGGTTGTTGATGGACAAGGACACGAAAAAATGTATTATGGAATCATCAAAAATATAATCAAGTACAATTTTGCCGAGAATAAAGAGATTAAAGTAGTCTTCTTCGATTGTGATTGGTTTTAACCTAAACATGGTACTCGAGATAACCAATTTAGGATGGTTGAAGTCAAACACGCGGAACGATTATGTGGTTGCGATAATTTTGTCCTTGCTCACCAAGTCGAGCAGGTGTATTATATGTCGTACCCATGTGAACAACTAAGTGCTTGGTGGGTAGTCTACAAAGTGAATCCTCGGGAACGTCTACACACCCCTAGTGATGGCGCTTATCAATTAAAGGTTGAAGAAGTTGATGAGGTTTACCAAGATGATGAATTGCCGACTTCGTTTAATATCAAGTCAGAATCGCCAATAGATTCTTTTCTCAGCGATTCTAATGATGTAGCAGTTCCCGAGAGAAGGAAACACCAACATAAGAAGAAAAAAGTAACATGGCGTGCTTTGGGGAGAAAAGGACAAATTGATCCTGATTTTGATGATAATTGACAAGTAATTGTTTTCATACATGCATATGTAATTGTTGGACCGGAAATGGCGACCAGAGGGGGGGTGAATGGGAGCTTTTTAAAAAACATGGGCTAAAAACAGCCTTCGGTTTTAAATCTGTCTACTGCGGAACAGGCTTCGAACACCAACCTTCGAAGGTCTGGTTCGGAGGTATATGACAGCTCTGAACACAGGCTTTGCAAGGAGTAAAAAGTCCGAAGCCAAGCAGACTTCGCTCCACCAACAACCCCGAAAACAACTCTGCTAAGTCAGTGCAGGATCCGCACACAGGGTGCTTCGAGCAGGCTTCGCACTTCACGCTTCGCAAGAGTAGACTACCCTCTGAGGACTTCGACCCAATACTTAGCGACAGCAACTGGTGCTAGGCTTCGTACTGCGAAGGTCTAAACGCACACTATGAGGACTCCGCTAAGGGCTTCGACACAGGAAGCAAAACAGGGCTTCGATCAGGGCTTCGCTAGTAAGCAGCGAGGTCTAGCCTCCTATTACACAAAGCGAACGCGCACTGAAAAACACACTTCGCACAAAACACCCTTCGCCTAGACAGGCTTCGATGCACTACAACTAGCGAGGTCTGCAAAACAAGTTTAAGCAGAAAGACAACACAGAAGCAGGGCTTCGCCGCTTGAACAAGGAACACAAAAATATTGATCTCACTGGATGAATACAAAGTGTGTGGAGGCTAGTACAGGAGCTCAACAGTAAATGCTCAAAGTGTTAAATGTTACCTACCCAGCCCCCATATTTATAGCCACTATCCACCCAAGTGAAATGACTACTTTACCCCTAGGGTTTACACCAGATTTGTCTCTACAGAATGGAGGGGTACAAAAGGTAGTCAACTTTATTCTGGAGGCTTCTCTGTCAGCTTTGCATAGGGGACAGCGTCAGCTTTTTGCAGAGCAGACAATGTCAGCCTTTGCAGTCTTTGACCTTCCTGAAGCCCCCCTTCGCACGTGAGGAGTGCGGTAGCTTCGAGAATCCTTGAGCCTGACGGCATTCGCTTCACCGAAGTCAGCCTCCGATATAGTGACGGTTTTGAGCCGAAGCCGTCAAAGCCCTTGGGCCTTCGCACCACCACCTCCGGAGTGGACCACCACGGCTTCGCAGCTACTCCCAGCTCAAACTCCGTCAGTCCGTGTACCGAAGCCATGTATGGCCGAAGTACCACAAGTCATCCTCACTCCGGAGCCAGCCTTGCTCCGAAGCCTGCCTTCAGTCCGAAGCCATCCTTCGGAGTACCACCTTTCGAAGTCCCTCCTTCGTCCAAGCCCTCCGCATGAAGCATTCCATGAGCCCTTCGTCGTAGTGTCTCTCCCCGAGCACACTCCTCGACGAGCCTCACCCGGACCATGCCTTCGATGCGCCTCGACTTCTGAGACCTTCGTCGGGTATCTTCAAATGTCTCCCTTCAGAGCACACTTCGAACGTCTTGCCTCCGCAGAGGACTTGAACCACCATACTCCGAAGTCACTCCTTCCGGAGTACCTTCGAAGTGCCTCGCCTCCGAGGACTTTGTCTCGGAGTACCTTCACCCGGAGCCACGCTCCGCACTTACTGCCTTCTCCTGGTGCACCTCGACCCGAGGTCCAACCTAGATCCCTTCGCAGCCATCGTGACAGAGCTCCCCGCTCCCCTAGCATCAAGCCTCCCGCTTGACCCAGGTTCACCTGCTATGAATCGTCAGTCGCCTCCGAAGTCCCCTGCACACCACAGATAAGCAGACAAGTGTATCCAGTACTCCGGAGACCTCTCCGGGTTAGCAACCTTCGGCACACACTCTGGTGTACCGCCCAAAGTACTGAGACCTTCGGTACAACCCAATCATCATGTACTGTCCCCCCCGACAGGCACACTCCGCTGCAACAGCTGCAGCAACCAAACCACTGAACCCTTCGGTGAGACCACCTCCGAACACCTTCGGAGTCCAACCTCCGAACCCCCTTCGGAGGTACCCCTTCGAACCAGAGGGTAAAAGCCTGTCAATCACTCATCACAAACACCAAAACCAACCCTTGGTTTCTCAATCTCCCCCTTGATGAGTGCATTGACAACCAAATTCAAGTTCAAGAAAAATTAAAAGATTTTCATCACACAAGTGACCATAAAAAAACTCAGAAACGAGCCAAATCATGTCACTTGACAAAAGAATTTTCCTCCCCCCTTTTTTAAAGAGTAAAAGCCCCTTCGGCAAATGTAATATACTTCATATTACATGTAATATCCTGATTTTGATGATAATTGACAAGTAATTGTTTTCATACATGCATATGTAATATACTTCATATTACATGTTTTTTCATATGTTCAATCCTTCTGTACTAATAAATGCTCGTTTGTGCTTGTTTTGAATAAATGCTCGTTTGTGCTTGTCATGAGGAAGCTATTCCGCTTGGCAAGTACATCGGCGAGTACTCCGGTGAGTACACCGACGACTTAGGAGGATACCCTATTCTAGGGTAGTTCCTCTTCTTCAAACAGATGTCGTCAAGAGCATCTCATGAGATGCATAGATCCGACATTAATTAGTCGGTCTATTGCATTTCAACTGGATGATGATGTAACTTTCAAATTGATTTTATGCCAGTTATAAATTATTACCAATTTTTTAATACTATTTTGTAGGAGGAAGAACACTTGGAGAGTGCGGGTCATGAGGATGATCCGGTGGGTGGGAGGAAAGGGGATGACCCAGAGGGTGCGGGGCAGGGGGATGACCCGGAGGGGGCTGAGGCTTCCGAGTCCTCAGTAACTTTCAGGACGAGCCACCTAGTCGCCCCACCAGTACTCTCTTCTAGTGGAGCCAAGATCGAGATTACGCCTGTAGGTGATGGGTAAGTCTAATACTACTATGTTGTTGTTTTTTTTCAAAAAATTTCTTTCAGTAAACTGACTTTTTATATTTTGTATTTCTAGATCTTGGATTGACTTTCGGTTTGACGGCACTTCGAGGGTCATGCAGGTTAACCAGATATTCGGTAACCTGTGTTGTCTGCACTACCCAGGGGTGCTGACAATGCCGACTGGTGAGCGGGTTCTATGCCAGACATGGGACCAGTACCGGTTTGCTCCTGACGGGGCGCCACAGAACTTTTCAGGGGGCGATGTCTCATGACTTCTAGGTGTGTGTTTTTTCAATCTTCTTTTAGTTTTAACACAAAGTTTTCTGAGTTACAGCACTTTACTAATCATGACTTTTGCAGTTACGCTTTTGCTTGCCAGAATCAGGCAATCACCATAATCATGCCCTTCAAGTCTTCAAAAACAATGCACACAAGGTGGTGAAGGACGCTATTTTGTATGCCCGCATTGAAGCGAACAATGCTTACTACAAGGAGAAGCTAGGGCAATGAATGAGCAAGGCGACAGATGCATCCACAATATACTTGATTGAAGAACAATACCGTTCGGTAAACAATTCTAAATTTTTAATCTTCGATTGTTGAGATTTGTTGTCATATAATACAAATAGCATCTCTGTTCCGGTGAAGATTCCGTGGTTTGCAAACCGCGAGAATGCATATTTTGAATTCTGCATGATTTGGTCTTCAGCTGCATTCAAGAAGACTTCCGAGCAGAAAAGACAATGCCGTTGGACGGATCCGAAGCACAGATATGGTGTCGATGGACATATTCGCCATGCTAAACGCATGGTAAGACCTCCTTCTGTTACTCTATCTATAGATACATTGTAATGCGACTAACTCATTTCTACTATATAATAAGCTAAATCTGGCAACGTGCCAAGTGACATTGAGGTGTATGCTTCTGGTCACAAAGGAAGCGATCCTACACAGCCAGATGTCTTGTGTAGCCAGTTAGCCACAGACCATTTGGTGAGATGTTAGCTATGTTAAGACTTTGCGTAATTTCATTTTTCTCCATCTAATCGGACATATTGTTTTTTGCAGGCGCAGTATGGTGAACACATGGTTCGACTCCATTGAGAGGACTATGATTGGTGGTGAGAACCTATCGACCAAATGGCTGTATACTCCAGAGGAGGTGGAAAAAGCAATGGACGGTGAGACAGTGTTTTTATCAATGTTTTGTGTATGGTATTGTGATGGTAACTAACTCATTCAATGTTGCAGGTACTCTATGGTCAATGGAGTTATTGACTCGAGAGCGGTGAGAGCTCAGAAGTCAGCTCAGTCATCGCAGAGCTCCGTCGGAGTTGGCTCCAGCCATCGTCGCTTAGAAGCAAACCTAGAGGTGGTTCAGCTGAGGGAGGAAATGAGGCAGCGTGACGAGAATAGTAGGCAACAACAAGGGTACTATACCGCCTGCTTAGCACAACAGCAGGCGATGATCCAAGTAAGCTTAGTTTGCAGTGTTGCAGTTAAAAAGTATTCAGCAATAGGTTTAGAACTAACTAATTGCATTACAACATGTGTAGAAACTAGCCTAACAACATGGTGGATTTGACATGTCCTTGTTCCAACCACTACCTCCCCCGCCACCGCCACTTCCATTTGTTCCTCCTACATCACCTGAAGTACCTCCTGACATATCGTTACTTGAGATACTTAAGTTAGCGTTTAGAAGGTTAGTTGAGTTTGTTCTCTAATTTTGTCTATTTCGTCAGAGTCTCCGTATGCCTCGTCAAGATGGAGCCTCCGGAGCAAATGTGGATGAAGCAGGAGGCAGTGGCAGCGCCCATGACCCAAATGTGGGTGATCAGTGAGTATATGGACAAATGTGACTTTGTATGTGACTCTCGATGTGTTATGTCACTTTGTATGTGAATTTGGATGTTTTATGTGAATTCAAATGTGTATTGTGACTTTAGATGTGAATTCAGTTCTTTTATGTGATTTTGGATGTGATGTGTGAAGTTTGGATGTGAAACTGGATGTAAGATGTGATTTTGGATGTTATATGTGAAGTTTGAATGTGATTTTGGATGTTAGATGTGAATGTGATTGAAATTGTGGTTGGATGTGAGTGTGAGTAGGGGAACCACGAAAAACAAAAAAATACATACTAACTTCCATCGGCTTTGACCATAGCCGATGGAAGTTAGCTTCTTTCGGCCATGTGGGCAGAAAGGCTAACTTCCATCGGCGAGGGCCAAAGCCAACGGAAGTTAGCGCACCTCTATTGACGTGGCAGAGTTCGGCTCTAACTTCCGTCGGCCACGTGAAGCCGACGGAAGTTAGCTAACTTCCATCGATGGCCGACGGAAGTTACCTAACTTCCGTCTAACCGCTTCCGTCGGCCAAATGCCGACGGAAGTTAGCCTTTTCCGACGGAAGTTAGCTTCTTCCATCGGGAAAGGGCTAACTTCCGTCGTCTTTGGCCGACGGAAATTGTCTGGTGTTGGAACAATTGCGTTAGTTCCAGCAGGTTTTTGTGTGGTGGAGTGTGGTGTGGAGAATGAGCCTCGAAGGACTCTAACAGGGGGAGAAAAAGGTTTATACTGGTTCGGGCCTCTCCGGGGAGATAATAACCCTACGTCCAGTTGTGGTAGATTTGGCACGGTATGCCCTGGTATGGAGCAACAGTTCCAGGGTCTCTTGGCCCCCTGGAGCGCGTCCCCTGCTACAAGGGTTTGGCGCTGCTTTTATAGGCGCACATGCCTTAAGGAAAAGACCAAGATACCCTCTACAAGCCCCTAGGCTTATAGGGGTAGACAGGGAAAGGGAGCTAGCTACTGTGCAAAAGTACCAGACAACTTTACAACTTTACAGACGTGTCAGGCTATGCCAGGCTTTGACCAGCTAAAATACACTCCGAAGGTGGACGCAGGGGGGAAGGCTTCGAAGTGCACCCCGGAGGGGGGGCTTCGAAGCATGCTCCGGACTGGGCTCCGGAGGGCGGCCTCTGGACTGGGCTCCCGGAGGGCGGCCTCTGGACTGGGCTCCCGGAGGGCGGCCTCTGGACTGGGCTCCCGGAGGGTGGCCTCCGGACTGGGCTACAGGAGGGCGGCCTCCGGACTGGGCTCCCGGAGGGCGGCCTCCGGACTGGGCTACCGGAGGGCGGCCTCCGAACTTGGCTCCCGGAGGGCGGCCTCCGGACTTGGCTTCCGGATGGCGGCCTCCGGACTGGGCTCCCGGAGGGCGGCCTCCGGCATCCTGTGCCCGGAGGGTGGCCTCCGGCGCCCTGCGCCAGGGCCCGAACTGGGGGCTCCGAGCCGGGCCTCCCGATCTGAGGGCTCCGAAGCTACAGGCCCCGAAAGGCACCTTGGGACCTGAAAACAACATTTAGAGAGAAAACAGGCTCCGACAGTGCTGGGCTCTGGGCCGAAGGCTATCGGAGGCTGACGTCATTTGGCCCCTGTTCAAGGGAAATATATTCCCCCAACAGTAGCCACTCGCGTGTAGGCCTTCGGGACGAAGGGGTGCACGCGCCCTTAGGACAAATGACCTGAAAACATAACTTCAGAGAAAACATACCTTCGGAGCCTGGACCGAAGGTGACCTCGATACCCGGGGGTAATAAATGCCCGCGCTAGTTGCCAGAGCGACCTCGGGGAGTCCGAACGGCTCCGCAACGGTCAGAAAAGTTACCGTTAAAATTACCGTTACCTTGCTCTGGGCCGATTCGCCTTCGCTGGAGGCCCACCTGGCGGTGGGTTCGGCCCACGATGGTTGAAATTCTTACCGCGCCTATAAATAGGGGCTTACCGCGTGCGGCTTCGGCACACCTTCATTTGCTTCCTTCTCGTTGTCTTGCAACCTTCGCTCTCTTCTTCTTCTAGCTTCGCGCAGAGCTCCCTTCGCTAGTTTTAGCCCTTCGCGGCGAAGTCCCATCAACATGCCGAAGAAGGCGGTGGTGAAGCCTCTGGCCTTGGGCTCGAGCTCGGGCTCCGCCCAGGTGCAGGCAGCGGCGGCTGCGGTGGCGAAGACTGTGCCTAGGCGGCTGGGGCCGAGGGACCTTCGGACGCCTTCCGACAAGTTCGAGCAAACCTTGTAGATGAGGGCCTCGATCTCCACGGAGGAGTCGGTCCGGAGGGCCTGTGAAGGGAAGATTGCGGCGAAGATCCAGCTTCGCGTCCCAGAGAAGTCGGAGGCTGAGCCGAGGCCTCGTGCTGACGAGGTGGTGGTGTTCGAGGCCTTCTTCGAAGCCGGCCTCGGACTGCCTGCAGTGGCGATGCTGAGCGAAGTCCTCAAGGCTTACAACCTCGAGCTCCCTTAGCTTTCGCCCAACGCAGTGGCGAGGTTAGCTGTCTTTGAGTGGGCCATGAGGGCCGAGGGCTGCGAGGGCCGCGCGGACGTCTTTGTCGCCCTCCACAATGCCAACTGCCAACCGAAGCCGAGGGAGGGGACGGACCGCGTCAAGAGGGCGCTGGCCTTCGGCAGTGCCAACTTCCAGCTCCGGAAGGAGTATCAAGACGCCTTCCCGGTGAGGGCCGTAAACAACAAGTGGTACTCGCGGTGGGACCAAGAGTGGTTCTACGCCTCCGTCGGCGTGAACTCCCCCTTCGGAGTACCAACGCCCACATCCTGTACCGACGTGAAGGGGTGGTGAAGACTAGCGAGGACATCCTTCGCTCGAGGATCTTGCTGCTCCGGAGAGTGGCGGCGAAGATGAGTATGAGGGACCTCGCGGAGGAGTTCATCACCCTCCGGCTCAGTCCCCTCGCGCGTTCCTGGCCGGAGGGGCTTTTTCAGGCTTCGGGTCGGGGTGAACTTAGCGAGTTGGCCTTCGACCGCTTCTGTAAGGCTTCGCAATCTCTTTGCTTTTAATACTTCGTAGATTTCCACTTCTAACTCAAACTTTTCATGAAGCCGACCTCGAAATGAGGACCCCGGAGGAGGCCGTCGCGGCGGTGGATCGAGTCGTCGGGACTCCGACCCCCGAGGAGCAGGCCCAGCGCCTTGCACTGGTGGGGTCCTGGGAGCGCTGGAACAGGGTATGGACCGCGCTCGACCTCGGAGGGTTCCCCGCTCTGCCGGACTTCGCCCACCTGACTGCCTCGTCGACCGGAGCCAAGAGGAAGAGGGGGGATGAGGATGAAGCGGATGCTTCGGGACCTCGGCCGGAGGTCCCCGCGGCCGAAGTTTCTAATTCGGGGGAGGTTGCGGCGAAGCCCGCAACTACTCCGACCTCCAAAAAGGCAGCGAAGCCCCTGGCGGCGAGGCCTTCGGCATCGAAGGCCGACGCACACACTCCGGCCTCCAAGGAGGCCACGGATGCTCCGGCGGAACCAGCCTCGGGCGCGGAGGTGGATGCGCCAGCCTCGCTGCGAAGGAGCTGGAGGACACACTTGGCCCCATCCTCCTTCCAAGAGATCTCCGATGATGGTAAACCCTTTTTTCTTTTGCATGCTTCTCTTCAATATGCGGATTTTGACTTGGCTCCCTGCAGAGGACGAAGATGATGCGAGGCCCACTGTAGCGAAGCCGGCGGGCGAAGGTGGATCGGAGCCTGCCGAAGCGAAGCCCACGGAAGCTTCGACCAGCAGCGGCGGCAGCAGCAGCAGCGGCAGCGATTCGGACTCCGAGAGTGCTTCGTCCGACGACGAAGGCAGCGGAGGCCGCGAGGTCCCTGGAGGTGAAGAAGAAGTGGACGTAGTGGGCTTGAGCCCCGCCTTGCCGGAGCCCACGGAGGCGACCTTGGCCGTGATTCACCCTTTCAAGCCGAGGGGGGGCGTGACGGTGGCGGCGATCCACGATTTCCGCCAGGCTTGTGCTTCTGCGGAGGAGGGGGACTTGGTGGCCCAGCTTAGCCACCGAGACCCCACGGATCTCTTTGTCAACTCGAACGAAGTCCTCATGCGGGTGAGCGAAGCCCCTTGCAGCTTCGAACTATATGTTAGCCTTTCGTTGGTATTTATGACTTCTTGAATTTCTGTAGGCCTTCGCGCTGAACGCAGCCACTTCGACTGTTGCCGACAGGCGGATGGAGCGCCTCGCAGAGGAGAAGGAGACCCTTCGCCGCGAGGTCTCGGAGGAAGCCGAGAAGCGGAGGTGGGCCGAGGCTTCGGCTGCTGAGGCGAAGGAAGCCTTGGCCTCGGAGACGGCTCGGCTCCGCGCGGAGCTCCAGGCTTCGAAGGATGCCAAGGTCTGACAGGTGAAGGAGAACGAGGAGCTCCGCCAACGGGCTCAGGATCTTGAGAGCTTCGTCGTGGCCAATCTTGGCGAGGCCACCCAGAGCCTGATCGAGGTCCTTGAGAAAATAGGGACCGAGTGATGGGCTCCGGACTTTAGCGATCAGGACCCGATTGTGGACCGCGCCGATTTCTTGAAGACTGCGGCTTCGATACCGGATGAAGCGCTGACGGGCTTCGCTCTTATGGCCGGTCGCGTCGCGGGCCAAGGGGTGTTGCAGATGCTCCATGCCGCGGGGTGTGACCACCTTCGGGCGGCAACCTCCGTGACCCCAGTGGCCTTCGGGGGTCCGTACTTGATGACGCCCCCGACCGAAGTTCGCGGAGCCTGGCGGCGGCTGCAGGAACCCTGGAAGGAGCAAGGCTGCGAAGCAGTCCTCGACCTCCAGAAGGCCCTTCGACATCGCCGAGCCAAAGCGCCTGCTGCGCCTGATCATCCTTTGACTTCGGCACCTCCGCCTCCGAAGGTGTAGATCTCCTTAGGCCTTTTGTAATACTTAGCTGCAGGCTTGTAAAAACTCTATCAGCTTATTGATATGAATGCGGGGGTTTTTTATACCTGCCCAGGCTCAGACTTCGAGCGCAGACCTCGAAGTCCTCGAGGACTCCGAAGAGCTTCGACAGCTGTGGGTGATCCTCGAAGTAGCTAGGTCCGAAGGCCCCCCTCGGTTTAAGCTTCCGAGGGGGCCTAGCGGCGAAGCCATCTCCGAAGTAGCTCAGGATTTACTAGCCGCTGTGAAGACGGAGTCCCTTCAAGGCCCTTTGTCTTTGCCTTCGCGAACGGCCTTAGCAGGCGACGAAGCCCTAGACTTTTCTGCCTTCGATACGGCACCGCCTGCTTCGCTAACTTGGAGCGACCTGCAAAGTGGAAGACGAAGCCTACGGGCTTCGGAGCCTGGACGAGCTGGTCGAGGGAGAGCGGGCTCCGACGAGGCAACATCTAGCCGAGGTGGCCCTGGCCGAAAAAGGGGCAAGCGAGGGTTGGGGCCTCGCACACGGTTCTTCTTAGGTTTAGATACAGACTATACGTAGTTTTGCTTTCGAAGTATGTTTGTAACACACTTCTCAATATACAATGAATGGAGTTTGTTATATTTGCATACTTCGTCTGTATGCTCGCATTGTTTGGCTTCGAATGTTTTAGCTTGTCACGCTCGTACTGTGTATTACATTCGCACACCTCGCATACATGCTTCCCCCCTTTGCTCGTGGCAGCTAGGGACTTAGCCGTTGAAGGTGCGGGCAAAAAATAAAAGATGCGAAGGGTGCGTCTTTCGATGGCTTCGATGCATGAAATTTTATTTAAGCGAAGGCCTCTTTGGGCTTCGAGCGCTTTAGTTTGGTGCGAAGTAGGGCTTCGGCTGCTCGGAATTTCATTGAGCGAAGTCCTCCTTTGGGCTTTGAACGTGCTAACTTGTTGCGAAGCAAGGCTTCGGCACAACCAAGTTTAGCGAGGCATGCTTCGACATGCTAGGATTTGGATGCTGTGCGTGAGCGAGGCTCTGAAACGCACTTAGATTTTAGTGAAGTATGACTTCGAGACGCTTAGGCGTATAGTATATGAGCACGAGAAGCAAGGCTTCAGAGCGTGTTTGGATAATGAAGCAAGGCTTCGGAACTTGGTCCTGTAATGAGAAGGATAGTTGGTGTGGATTCACCGAACCTGTGATAATGTGAGCCACCTTCGACTCTGAGCCACCTTCGACTCTGGGTCACCTTCGACCCTGGGATGCTTCGGGTGCGGAACCCGGAATCCCTGGGATGCTTCGGGTGCGGAGCCCGGAATCCCTAGACGCGTCGAGCCAGTGGCCCGGAGTCCTTTTAGCCCACTGCTACGGGCCCGGGGGCACTGTGTAGCCTTCGGAGGGGTACTCCGGATTTTACAAAGCGAAGCAAGGCTTTGGTTTTAGATAAGGCTAAGCATGGCTTCGGTTTTAAATAAGGTGAAGCATGGCTTCGGTTTTCAATAAGGCGAAGCATGGCTTCGATTTTCAATAAGGCGAAGCATGGCTTCGGTTTTCAATAAGGCAAAGCATGGCTTCGGTTTTGAATAAGGCGAAGCAGGGCTTCGAATTTATATTAATGTAATTGCAGATTGGTGCATCGAAGTAAGGCTTCGGGCCGTACATACCTTGTAGCCCTTGAGGCGTTGACGGCCTTCGAAACGTGGAGCGGAGCCCCTTGCCGGAGGGTGGGCTTCGGTATGTGAAGGATGGAGGAAGGCGAAGGTGGCCTTCGAGCTGCACCCAAAGCCCCTTGCCGGAGGGTGCGCGAAGCAAGAAAGCCTCGAAGCTCCCCCCTCAAGCGCACTCCGGGTTGCAGGCAGTGGTACTGAACTTAGCTTCTAGGACTAAGCTCCCCACGGACGGCGCCAACTGTTGGAACAATTGCGTTAGTTCCAGCAGGTTTTTGTGTGGTGGAGTGTGGTGTGGAGAATGAGCCTCGAAGGACTCTAACAGGGGGAGAAAAAGGTTTATACTGGTTCGGGCCTCTCCGGGGAGATAATAACCCTACGTCTAGTTGTGGTAGATTTGGCACGGTATGCCCTGGTATGGAGAAACAGTTCCAGGGTCTCTTGGCCCCCTGGAGCGCGTCCCCTGCTACAAGGGCTTGGCCCTGCTTTTATAGGCGCGCAGGCCTCAAGGAAAAGACCAAGATACCCTCTACAAGCCCCTAGGCTTATAGGGGTAGACAGGGAAAGGGAGCTAGCTACTGTGCAAAAGTACCAGACAACTTTACAGCTTTACAGATGTGTCAGGCTATGCTAGGCTTTGACCAGCTAAAAGACACTCCGAAGGTGGACGCAGGGGGGAAGGCTTCGAAGTGCACCCCGGAGGGGGGGCTTCGAAGCATGCTCCGGACTGTGCTCCGGAGGGCGGCCTCTGGACTGGGCTCCGAAGGGCGGCCTCTGGACTGGGCTCCCAGAGGGTGGCCTCTAGACTGGGCTCCCGGAGGGTGGCCTCTGGACTGGGCTCCCGGAGGGCGGCCTCCGGACTGGGCTTCGGGAGGGCGGCCTCCGGACTGGGCTACCGGAGGGCGGCCTCCGGACTGGGCTACCGGGGCCTCCGGACTTGGATACCGGAGGGCGGCCTCCAGACTGGGCTTCCGGAGGGCGGCCTCCGGCGTCCTGTGCCCGGAGGGTGGCCTCCGGTGCCCTGCGCCAGGGCCCAAACTGGGGGCTCCGAGCCGGGCCTCCCGATCTGAGGGCTCCGAAGCTACAGGCCCCGAAAGGCACCTTGGACCTGAAAACAACATTTAGAGAGAAAACAGGCTCCGATAGTGCTGGGTTCTGGGCCGAAGGCTGTCGGAGGCTGACGTCATTTGGCCCCTGTTCAAGGGAAATATATTCCCTCAACATCTGGATTGTTGTAGTGTTTAATATCAAAACGCAACCCGTTGAAAGCTAGATCCGCCAAATCTCTCTCTGAAATGTTGAGACTAAAACATCGGTTTCTAGTATCTCTAAAGCGCTTGACGTACTTGGAGACACTCTCGCTAGATTTTGGTTTGACCGATGTCAAGTGTGAAAGCCTAAGTTCTGTTTCACTCGTATAAAAATAGTCATGGAACTTTTGTTCCAATTTGCTCCATGTTTGGATAGAGTTCGGTGGGAGCGCCGAAAACCAAGTAAAAGTGGTGTCGGAAAGTGAGAGAGAAAATAGTCTATGTTTTAAAGCGTCCAACCCACTAGCTTCTCCACACTGCGCTAAGAACTGGCTGACGTGCTCTAGTGTAGTTCTATTACCCTCACCATCGAACTTGGAAAATTCACGGACTCTATATCCGTGAGGGTATGGTATAGTGTCGACATGGTTGGGGTACGGCTTCCGGTAAACCCTAGCCCGACCCCTAGGTACGAAGCCAGTGCACTCCCTAAATAGTGCGTGGATCCGCTCCTCAATGTCGTCTTGGCACCCCACCTGCACGCGTCTCTCATGCAGGGGCACGACACGTGGTGGTATGTCGGCGTGTCGGCCATGGGGGTCTTCCTCATGCGCTGGCTCAGGCTATACGACGTGTTCGGGCCTGTGTGTTTGTGCATGTGGTGCGGGCAACGCGGGAAAAGCTAGCGCAGCCGTAGGTGGCGTGCAATAAATAGGGTTAGCTTGGACATGTGCGTACTGGCTTGCCTTGGTTGTATACGTTGAGGACGGGGACGTGATGGTCTTGCTAGTACTACCATCGGTTTTGCTATAGATATTATTCATCGAGGGTACACTAGCGATTGGAGTTGGAGGAACAGCCTCAGAAAAGTCGAACCTTCTAAGTGTCTCCTCTATCTGGGAGCTAACTGCCGAATCTAAATTGTTGCCTAGTGAAGCGCTAACAACATGATTCACCGATGCGACTATTTTTTGCTCAATCTCTAAGAAAGATAAAGGATGCGATACTAGTGTTACCTAGGTCCGAGCGAGGTTGGAGACGTTGATGTCATGCTTGAGGAAGCCTGCGCGTGTCATGACGTAGTTCCCAAGCATGAGGTCTTGTAATGCTTTCATTTTTGCCTCGATGCTGCCTGGTCTTCTTAGGGGATATCCTCAAGGGTGGGCATCATGATGTTGTGGTTGTCGATATCTGCACCCCCCATGGGACACATCGGCGATGTAGATGTAGTAGTCGTCGTAGACGTAGCTGCGGCCAATGTAGACGTACTCATCGTGTTGACATAGCCGTCCCCAGCAGAGTCACCAAAAAGTGTGTTGACACGAAAACATGCCCCGCACTTGGGTCAGTTCGACGATCCAAAATTGTGCGGATACTTAGTAACAAGGCTAAGCGTAACACAACACCAACATTGCATTCCGACTACCCTTGACAGTCGCAAGGGGGTTGGAGTCACCAGGTAATCAGATCACACAAAAATAATTAAATTAGACAAAAGAAATATATAAATAGAATAAACCAGCGAGCTAAATAGAGCTTGTCTAGTTCGTAGTGTACCTGCGAAGGGTACACCGAAGGGGGCCTTCGGCGTCTGGTGCGAAGGGTTTCACCGAAGGAAGCCTTTGGTGTTCAGATCGATCTGACCGAAGGCAGGCTCTGAACAGATCTCTGACATGAAATCACCTCCGAACGATAGGGTTCGGTGCGAAGTCTCTAACACGACAAAAACAAATCCAACACGACGCGCTGGCGCAACTTCATCCTATGCGAAGTGTTGGCATGACAAGGCCTGATGTGGAGTACCGGTGTGACGAAGTCAACTTTGGAGCGCTTTGTCGTGGCCCCATCATGAAGCGACCCCGATGCGGAGTTGCTTCGGTGCGCGGGACTTGACCGAATTGACAACAGTGTGATGGTTCTGGCACGGGTAATCAAAGCAGAGGTTCCGCCGAAGGTTGTTTTGGTAGCCTTCGAAACTAGTTTCCTTACTCTGGACACCTTCGGTAAAGGAACTCTGAGTGTGAAAGCCTGCAATAGAACAGAGATCAAGTGCCAATTCGGCCTGTAAAACGAATTTACTAAGTGTTGCAGTAGGGAAACGAAGGAAGCAATATGTTACGTAGATTAATGGATACTTCATAGGCAAAGTAACAAGGCGATTGCAATCTGTTACGTAGATTAATGGGTACATCACGAGCGAAGTAACAAGGCTTGACATTGTTTCGATGTGGCCGGTGGAGGGCTTCCAAGCAAACCCACGAAGGTTGTACAGAAGGTAAAGGAAAATAAAACATACGATTCAATCTAGGGTTTAAAGTTGATTTGTTGTTGGGGGTCTAATGAACTAGCCTCACCCCTATATTTATAGGGGCTAGTCTTCTTATCTATAAGACTAATCTGATAGGATTCGGCCTAATTAGGTTCATGGATAAAAACAGCCAGAGTCAGACTCAAACTCTATCTCCGAAGCTAGCCCGAACTGGGCCTTCGGCAGGCCTGCCGAAGCTTCGGCAAGGCAGGCCTTTGGATGGCCTTCAGGCCGAAGCTAGCAGACTGATAAAAGGCCTTTGAGGCCCCATGTTTGATGTGCCTTCGGAACTATAGGTCTTCGGCCTGAACTAGGACTTGTGTATTTTCGGCCCAAATTACAAAAATTAATATTTTGACAATCTTGACCATTACTGCCATTTTTTATTATCAACAAGTACAAACAAGTATTTGCCTTGAATATTGTCTAAGAGTTCGAAATGAAACACTCAGATGAATACTATCTAAACAAAAGCATGAGCAAGCATTTTCAAATTTTAGCAAATAAAAGCATCACCACTAAGACTAGCATACTAAACATGGCAAGGCATGAGATGCAGAAGCTAATCAAATACTAACTAAATAAGCATATCCCACTACAAGGAGCTTTAGCAAACTTGATATGCAATCGATTCAAGCTTTTTGATTTTATTTTATTTTTCATTTTAGTGCCACGAGTTATTTGCATGTCAACCTTATACTAACCGGTCATGCTAAGCCTAGGTTAAAACCATCAGAAGCTTAAAGCAATGGTCTCGGAATACACTTCAATGTCCTAGTTCATACCAAAGTGTTATGATAAGCAGTCTAGAACATAGTGGTGCGACAAAGCAAACCCACCTAGATCTTTTCAATTTCAGCACAAAATAGCATGAATATCAATCATTTTCATTCATTTTTAATTTTCATTTTTTTATTTTCAGCACAATATTTATTGAAATGATCATGTTGCGTATTAGCATCCAAGAGAAAAGGACCTAGCTATCAGGTATGTAAAAGATAGCAAATGCACTCAATCTATTCATGCTAGTTTCTAGACTAAGCAGTTATCATTTTCTAATTTTCACAAATAAAAGCCATGCTCATAACAAATGTCATATGTATTCAAGACAAGTGTAATCAACAGTATTAAAGACAATACTTTAAAGGCACAACAAAGCATTTACTTGTAAAAGTAATTAAACATTTAATAGAAGCTCATGCAGTGTTACACAACTTCACCTCAAAATATGCTAGAAGATCTTGAATGCTCAGTGTTGGGGTGAGTGAAAAACTGTTTAGGAATCCAACATTGTATAACTTGAGAACCAAGCAAAGCAATAGACTGATTATGCACAAGGTATGAATCATGATAAAAAGTGTGTGGTCTACCTCCAAAGTGCGAACCTGGAAAACGATGAGGTCTCCTAAACTGTCGAGAATCAAAGCCTCTTACACGCGGTCTAGCACCATATGAAGCATGGTATACACCACGATGGGCATAATCTCTCATGGGACCATGAGGAGCCACACGATCAGAATAAGAGTGAAAAGTAGATTCATGAATACCAAAAGATTGGTAATGCATGTCCTGAAAGCTCATCACAATAGAATTTCATTCATCCATGATACGACGAAAGCAAAACCAAACCAAATGACCCACCCGATGACAATAGGAGCAGTGATACACTCTCTTGGGTGTGTGAGCATGAGTCTTAGGTGCAAATCTCACAGTTTTCTTGGGTTTTTGCTGAGGAGTTTCCCTGGCGAAGTGTTTTTCCTACCAAAGCTCGAGGGGCTAAATGGCTACCGCAAAGGCCTTCATGAATTTCTCGAAGAATTTCTTGACCTTCGGCTTGAGATATACATCGGAGTAGAGGGGAACATACTCCGGCCTTGTATAAAATACCGTTGATTATTTGATAATTTCTAGCCCTGAGTTTCAATCTTGAAAGCTGTGGCTCTTCAGGCAAATTTGTTCCTCCTTGCAAAAGTTCCATGATTGAATTTTTCCAATCTATACTTGGAATGCAAAGAATCTCTGCAGAGGGAATTTGTGGCACCGAAGGTGTACTGAGCTCCTCATAGAAGGCTTCTTCTGGAACATCCACAGCTCCGACTACAGCTTTTTCTAAGATGTCCGCTTGTATATTTTCTGCTCTTGGTATACTCCGAATGGAAATACCCTTGAAATGTGCTTCGATCTTGCAGATTTCTTCTAAATATTTTGCATGCTGTGGATGCCGAACCTGAAAACTTTTATCTACGTGCCCTGCTACTATTTGAGAATCTGTTTTTATAATAACCCTTGTAGCCCCTAGAGCACGTGCTTTTCGGAGTCCCAGTAAAATCCATTCATACTCCGCTATATTACTGGTAGACTTAAAGTTGAGTCTTGCGGAGTACATTGCTCTTTGCCCTAAAGGCGAAATCAACACTCCTCCAATGCCGGCTCTGGATGCTTGGAAAGCCCCATCAGAATAAACAGTCCAAACTCCATCACTTGACTTCTCCAGAACTAAAGTTGCAGGTGGAGTCCATTCTGCTACAAAATCTGCTAAGACTTGCGATTTGATTGCTGTCCTTGCTAGAAAAGATATGCCGAAGGGTGCTATCTCAACTGCCCACTTCCCAATTCTTCCAGTGGAATCCTTACTTCGGAGCATATCTCCCAAGGGATACGAAGTTGGTACAATTACATTGTGAGCCAAAAAATAATGACTTAATTTCCTCGAAGCCATTATCAGAGCATAAACGAACTTCTCGAGTTCGGAGTATCTTGTCTTCGCTCCTGATAATGCTTCGGATACAAAATAAACAGGATTTTGTACCAACTTCCCATTGAAATCCACTTCTCTGACAAGGACTGCACTGACAGCAGAACCTGTAGCTGCAAGGTAAAGGAGTAGGGTTTCGTCTCCAGTAGGCACCGTGAGTGTAGCGAGATTACTGAGATATTCTTTAATATCTTCGAAGCTTTTTTGACACTCCGGTGTCCATGCAAAATCTTCGGACCCTTTCAATGCTTTAAATATAGGCAAGCTTCTCTCCGCAGACCTTGATAAAAACATGCTAAGTGCTGCCAGACGCCCAGTCAGCTTTTGCACTTGCTTTAAATTTTCTGGAAGAGCCATCTTTTGTAGCGCAGTTATTTGAGTAGGGCTAGCTTCAATCCCCCTGCTTGAAACTAAATACCCTAACAACTTTCCAGCCTTAGCTCCGAAGATACATTTTTCGGGGTTAAGACGGATCCCACATGCCCGAAGGCTATTAAATGTTTCTGCTAGGTCTAGGCTATGTTGGTGCTTTAAAGCACTCTTTACTACAATATCATCCATATAGGCCTCCACATTGCGGCCTAATTGATGACCTAGAGCTTTAGCAACTAACCTCGAAAAAGTAGCCCCGGCATTTCTTAACCCGAAAGGCATTCTTACATAACAAAAGACTCCCGAAGGAGTTACGAAGCTTGTCTTGATCTCATCTTCGCGCTTCAACCATATTTGATGATAACCAGAATACACGTCGAGCAAGCTTAATAACTCCGAACCTGCGGTGGAGTCGACCAATTGATCAATTCGGGGCATGGGGTAGGGGTCGCGAGGGCATGCTTTATTCAAGGATGTGAAATCAATGCACATGCGCCACTTCCCGGAAGATTTCTTTTTGACAAAGACTGGGTTGGCTAACCATTCTGTGTGAGCCACTTCTTTGATAATCCCAGCCTTCAACAATTTCTCAACTTCGTCCTTCGCCAGAACAGCTCTTTCCGCAGACATTTTTCGGAGTCCTTGCCGAACAGGTCGGGCCTTCGGGTTTACAAGCAAACTATGTTCAATGATATCCCGATCGACTCCGGTGATGTCTTCGTCAGACCAAGCGAAGACATCTAAATTCTCTTCCACCACCTTTTCCAAAGAAGTTGCAACTTCGGGAGGTAAATCTTTACCAAATTGAAATGTATATTCTTTACCATCTTTAACAATAACCTTCGCTGCAATCTCTCCTTCAGGGCTTGGTCTTGGGAAGGATTTCTTCGAAGCTTCGGAAGGGGCTGAAAAATTTTCTTGATTATCTTGCACATTGTTTACTTGCGTCTTGGATCAAGAGGGGGACCATGACCATATTCCGCTCTTCGGGCGATAGCTTGATCTCCGAAGACAGTAAGAACTCCTGCTTGCGTGGGCATCTTCATACACAAATAATTGTGATGCGCCACAGCTCCGAACTAGTTTAGCATGCCTCTTCCAAAGATGACGTTGTAAGCATATGGGGCATCTACAACATCGAAGATTACTTCTTTAGTTCGGGCCAACAAACCTTCTCCGAAGGTAACTTCCAGGCCTATTTGGCCGAGTGCATCAAGCGGAGGTCCTGCGAAGCCTTGCAAAGGGCGAGCTGTTGGAAGGAGGTGCTTCCTGGAGATGCACAATTGATCGAAGGCTTGAACAAAAATAATGTCAGCCGAACTGCCTCCGTCAATCAACACTCTTCGAACTTCAGTGCCCGCAATATCAGCAGTAATAACAAGTGGGTCTGCATGTGGAAATTTAATGCCAGCTGCATCCTCCGCAGGAAAAAATATTGGTACATGAGACCATTCCGGCATAGCAGCTGTAGATGATGAAGTCCCAATGTGGCCCACCTCTCTGACATAGTCTCTTCTCTGTCTTTTTGACATGTTTCCGAGGGTACCTCCTCTGGAGATGGGGAGGACTACTCTTTTCCCTCGGTCTTGCCCCTCCTCTTGTTTCAGCGGTGGCATAACATTGCCCACCGGAGGGCGTCTTGCGGCTTCGAAGTTTTCTATCCGCGCCACAACCTGGACCGGCTCCGGGCGCGCTTGAGCTGGAACTCGGTCAGTAGTACCTCGACCCGAAGTTCTTTCTAGGTATTCTCCTCTCAAAGTGAGTATAGCCTTGCAAGTATCAGTTGCGTGGCTTCGGTTTTCACCATGAATGCAGCAAAAAAGTGTCTGGCCTTTGCCAGCCGTTTTCCCTGGCGGCCTCCAGCCGCTGACCTTGTTCCCCGAAGGTTGTGGAGCTCTCTGTGTGAACTTTTGCGGGGGTGCGATGTTCAAGACTTCAGAACGAGGATGCTTTTGCCCCCTTCTCCGATCATGTTGAACTTCGAAGACTAGTTCTTGCGGCTGTGCCGAAGTTTTTACTTCTACTTTTACTTCCTGCAATATGGATGGAGTAGCTGCAGTTCTTCGAAGCCAACCTTCTTCCGACCTTGCATACTCCTCAAAGTATGACATCAACTGAGAAACCGAGGATATCTTTTTCCGGTGAAGCTTATCCAGGAGGCCTTGATGAGTGACACCTTCCCGAGCCGCATCAACTACCGAAGATGTAGACAACCCTCAGATCTGCGACTTCGTATGAGCGAAGCGCTTAAAATATTGCCTCAAGGTCTCTCCAGAGAGTTGCTTTACCTGGAAAAGACTCCCCGTTGACATTGGAGGCACGAAGGTGCCTTGAAAATTGCTTACGAACTTCTTCTTCAGCTGCCCCCATGAATTAATTGATCCTGGCTTCAAAGACCAGAACCACCTTAATGATACTCCTTGAAGAGCTAAAGGGAAGCACTTTGCCATGGTATCTCGAACTCCTCCACTAGCTTCAATTGCTAGGGCATAAGAACGGACAAATTCTCCAGGATCTTCATCTCCGGCATACTTACAGAGCTTCGAAGTCTTAAACTTCAGGTCGAATCGAACTTTTTGCAGCTCAGGATGCAGCGGAGATTCAGTATCGAAGGAGGCATTCTCCGGGGCTTCGGGATAGATGGGTTCGTCGTCTTCAGGCACTTCTGGAATAACCGGGATGGCTTGAGAACGAAGCCTATTCGCAGCTTCTTGCCGCCACCTCGCTACTTCAGCTTGGAGACTGGCCATTTGAGCGGCCGTATCACCAAGATTGTCTTCATCTCCTCCGGAAGGATCTTTCGGGTCTTGAGAACTGAGAGGATCAGTTCGAAGTGGGATTGAAGGTGGAAGAGGGACTCCGGGTGGTCGAAGTATAGATGGAGTCGGTGGAGAAACTCCGTATGCTCGAGGAATGGAAACCCCTTCCGGAGTTTGAGGTGGAGGAAACGTCGAAGTTCCTCCAACCTCAACCGTGTCGGACGGTGCCTCTCCGGAGATCCGAGAAGACCTCCGAACAGGATTACGAGTTGTGCTCCGCTTAGGAGGCATGATGTAAGAAGTTGGTAGAGAACAAAGTTTCTTGGACTAGGTTCCCCACGGACGGCGCCAACTGTTGGTGTAAAAGATTACGCTAACAGGTTTCTGTAGATTAAAAACTAACAAACGAAGTGTTTGTGAAGTGAACTGTTCTAAGCCTCCGAAAGGATAACAACTTCGAATAGTTCGAATGTATGTATTGAATAACTTGTATTCGGTCCCTATTACAGGGTGAAACGGGGGGTATTTATAGACCCAAACATTAAGGAAAAGACCTATTTACCCCTCTATTACAACCGACATAATGGAAAGTATTCGGTACCCTTAATAGGGCTAAAACGGTAAAAGACTAATCTAGTGAGAAAAAAGATAAGTCTTCCATCTTAGCTGGCAGAAAAGATCTCAAAGAGCCTTAGTTCGAAGATATACTCCGAACCAAGGTCTATCTTCAAGCTTCGAGCTTGACTCAGGACATCTCCGAAGATGCTTGTTTGGAAACCTTCGAATCCATTATCTGCTTTTGCGCTGTTGCTGCAATAACCCTGAGGATGGAATATTTTCCCCGAACAGTCAGTTTTTGGTGAAAACCGTCGCATGCATATCTAGTTTTGTTAATTTTAATAATTTTGAGTCTTTTTACTTTGAGTCATTGTGTAATAAAAGGTTGTGAGTCTAGAGTTAGTGTACTCCTTTGGTATATTTTTCAGAATTTTCTAATTCTAAAAATATATTATAGGGAATAGGACATTTGTGTAATTTTCAATTCTAGAGGGTTCTTTTTAGAAAATACCCGTCATGGTTGGTCTATAAATAGGGGACCATTTCCATGGGCAGGGGGATGATTTTTGGCTGTTCTTTTGGTTGAACCAAATATTAATTTCATAGATTTCCTGATGCTTTTATTCAATCCAGCGTACACTGTTCATCATCCGAAAAATCTACACAGTGCAGCGAAGGAAGTCTGTTCCAGGCGCAGGTAATCTTTATTGCTGTGATCGATTTTGTGCAGCGTTTTTTGATGAATCTAGTGCAGAACTTGATATTAAAGTTTATACATATTTTGTTGTGAATGATTTGAATTATCCATTTTCGAAAGTTGCAAATGATTTCTGTGATTTCTTCTTAAGGTTTTTTCTGATCAAACTAGGTATCACAGTGCAGAAATATTTTCTATAACAGAGTTACAGTTTTTGATATAGCACTCTACATGTTTGAAGAAATGTTTCTTGAACTGCTCATCATCATATTGGCTGATTCTTGAGGTGTTTCTTGAGAAAATCATTTGTGGATGTATCTTGGTGGAAATGTTTACAAATTTGTGATTCTAATCTCAATTGCTATGGACTGCCCTTTTGCTAGGAAAAATCAGAACAATATGTGCTGAGAGCTTTTTATTTTCTTGAAATATTACTCTTCTGAAAGTTGTTCATCAATTCATATAATATGTGATATTGGATCTTTACTATTGATTACTCTTTTGAGATCACTATTCATGATCCAAGAACACTATTCATCGTCAAGGTTTTGTTTGCTATTCTTGCTGTGCTAACAACTCTGGAGAAACAATTTTTGCTCAGAATTTTTCCAATCAAACCAGAAAATCTCTCTTAGCATTGTGTTCATGACAGGGAATAGTGATCGCTGGAGGGTTTTCAGTTCTGCTACAGCGATGCCACGTCGGATGCGCTATAGAGCGTCTGAAAATCCTGTTCAGCGTAAGAAGCAGTCTGATTCCAGCGAGTAAACTGTAAGTTTCTTCTATTTTTCATGGAATTTCTTGATGATATTGAGTGATTGCTTGTGAACTTACATCTTGGAGTCATCATGATCTTTGCTGCATAGTTTTGATCCATGGATCAATCCAGTTTTTCATGAGAATATCATGGTTAAGCACTGAGTTTATTGTTTTACAATACTTCAGGGTATGTTTTTCAGTTTTTCTCCTAATAGGATTCTATGATTTGAGGGTGTGAACTTTGTTTAGTAGAATCTCTCTGTGAGTTTAGAACTGAGAATCTTTTGATGAATGTCTTGATCTATTTGTCGGATTTGCTACAGAAGCCATAGTCACTATTTTAGCATGATTCTGAACTTGTCTCTCGATCAATCCTATTGCTAGACTGCTTTATATCTATATGTGATTGATTGTGTGTATAGATGAGATCTGATCAACTCTGCTTGATACATGGTTGAATTGAATCAGTAACTAGTTGTGTCATGATTTGTTGTCACTAAGGTTGAGTGTTAGAGTTAAATTCAGTCAGTTTAGTTTTAGAATTTGAATCTGTTTTGACTTTTGGCTGAGTACAGCTCAGAGTAAAATTGTCCAGTTCCTCTTTTTCCTGAAGTTTCTGTTTACTTCAAGTTGCTAGTATTCTAGTCTGTTTAGTTCTGGAGAATACCCTTTTTGAAGTTGATCCTGAGGATTAGTTGTTGCTGATAAGTTTGTTTTAGCTACTTGCTTCATTGGATGAAAGTTTTCCTTGATAAACACAATCTGAATCAGTTTTGAATTATTTTCACACTGTTCTCCATCAAGATTGTTTCAGTTTCTCAGGATTGTGTGTACTGAATTGTCAGCTCAATATAAATGTGTTGATTCTGCTAATCATTGAAAGATTGTTTCGCCTTCTGTAATTAGTTTGTCTTGAGCAAAGAACGCCATGGCTGTTAATCTATTGTGTTATTATTGCTGAAGTGTGATGTTAGAAGGTGAGTGCTATTTGCCTATTGCATTAACTATCAAATTCATGTGCAGCTACTGAATAGTTGCTCTAAAATCCATGTTGGCGTAAAAGATTACGCTAATAGGTTTTCAGAGATTAGAAACTAATAAACCAAGTGTTTAAGAAGTGAACTATTCAAGCCTCCGAATAGGATAATAGCTCGAAGTAATTCGAAGTTGTGTATTGAATAACTCAGTATTCGATCCTCATTACAGGGTAAAATGGGGGGTATTTATAGGTGAAAATCTTAAGGAAAAGACCTTTTTACCCCTCAATTACAACCGACATAGTGGAAACTATTTGGTACCCCTAATAGGGCTAACATGGTAAAAGACTAATCTAATGACAAAGAAGACAAGTCTTTCATCCTAGCTGGCAGATAAGTTCTCTGAAGAGTCGACGTTCGAAGCTATACTCCGAACAAAAGTCTGCATTGATTCTTCGAACTTGATCCCGTAATAAACCAAAGTTAGATACTGGAACTTTGGTTTAGTAGATTGCCTTCATCTTGTTACTATAGAGACCCTGAGGATGAAGTAGTTTCCCCAACAGTAGCCCCTCGAATACGCTTTTCCGCATGATCTGTAAGGTTAGGAGAGCAGTATACGCAAGAAAAATAATCATGCGTAGGGGTTAATAAATTTTATCAACCTTCGGAATATGCAAAGATTTATAACTTCGAATTGATTTCTAAGAGAGTTCTATTCGAATAATTCTGGAATCAATTTCTATGAAGCCAAAAAGCCGTTTAGACTTAGAAAGAATAGTAGTTAGCCTTTTCCATGTCTTCTTCGATGTACTCCGACCAGTCTTACAAACTAGGTCCATCCACCTACAAGAGGAAGACAATCGAAGCAGTGGTCGAAGGAAAGATTAGCCTAGGGATCAATGTCCGCAAACCCGAGAAGGAAGCAATCCCTTCGCCGTGGCCTGGAGAAGTCGTCATCTTCGAAGCCTTCTTCGAAGTAGGGTTAGGACTTCCAGCGGTAGACGTCCTGTCGGAGGTACTGGATCTTTTCCATGTCACCCTTCCTCAGTTGTCTCTGAACGCGATAGCGCGCCTCGCTATCTTCGAATGGGTGCTGTGGGCTGAAGGCTGTGAAGGGAGAGCAGAAATATTCGCAGCGCTGCATAAAACATCCTGCCAGCCGAAGACTTACCAAGGCTCCGGAGGGGAAAAATCATAGTAGCCTTCGGTAGCATCAACTTCAGACTCCGAGTTGAATTCCAACTACGGTTTCCAGTGAAGGCCATCAATGCCAGATGGTACACAGATTGGATTCTCCGGTGGTTCTACGCCGATGTTGGAACAGACAGCCGTCTGGCCGGACCTCTACAAGACATATATTTTCGAAGGGAAGCCGAAGTCCACCCAGACCCCGACCAGCTCAAAGCCCGCCTCAATATGCTCCAACGGATTAGTCGCTACATGAGCATGCGGGACTTAGCGGAGGAGTTCATTGGGCTCCAGATTCCGCCTTTGATGGCCAGCTGGCCTATCAACTTCTAAGAGGTTCCGGAGGGAGGACTCCAAAAAATTTCTTCAAACTTGAGCTCTGCAGGTAACGTTGAAAACTACAACATACTTTATATATGATTATTTCATGAGATGACTAATAAAAACTTATCTTTCATCTTCACAAGCCCTTTGACTTCCGAGCAAGTCGTTCGAGCTTTGGAGAAGATTCTTGGGGCTCCTACCCTGGCTAAAAAAGAGTGGAGGAGGAAACTAGTGGGTAGTTGGAGCCTATTCAACCGAGTTTGGGGCCTACTCAGAGTCGAAGCCCCTTCTCTTGCAGACTGGGTGCCTTCCGAGCTTGGTCTGAAGAAGAGAAAAGCCGATGCTGGGACTTCGGCACCAACCAAGACTCCCATAAAGAAGTTAGCCCGTAAACCTAAAAACGTGGCTCCTTCCAAGTCCACTACATTGTCTTCAGGTTCATCTGAAGATGAGGGAGTAATAGAAATGCAAAGGGCACTTATAGACCTTATTACCGAAGACGAAGAGACGCGGGCGGATGTCAAAGTCGTAGCCACTGGTGATGCAGCGGAAGTACCGGCTGCGCCAGACAACTCCGAATACGACGGGACCTCGAATGTCTTGCCTGACTTGCCAAGCTAAGAAGCCCCTGCTGCTGAAGGCGGAGTCAAAGTCATAACTGATAAAGCTTCGATTCCGAATGAAGTGGTAACTGTTGCTCCAAAAGAGGTTCCAACAGCCAACTCTTCGGTTCATGATTCTGAATCTGATGAAGACTTCGAAGGGGCCTTCGACCCTCCAAGTAGCCCCGTACTCATTCGCCGACAAGATTTCGGGGGTAGACTTCATTGAAGCACCTTTTTCTTCACAACCTGCAGAATCGTTCAATATATAATACCTTTGATTTGGCAGGGTATGCTCCCATGGAGACGACTCCTCCTGCGAAGACTGCTCCTAGGACTTCGACATCTCCAAGGTCGGTTCCAGAAGAAGTTACACAGATGGGGCCCGAAAAAGGTAAAGGGAAAATGGATCCTTTTCTTGCTCTGAACTCGGGATTAACTCTGTCGGAATCGACAGACGGAGGACAATCTACGGAGGGGGGGCCAGTCCACCGAAGTTTTCGGGGATGCGGCGCAGCGCTCTGGCCCTTCACCCAATGAAGATGACCAAAGATCTTTGTCAATGCTCCCTCTCCTAGCTACTTTTCTGGAGTGAAGGACCAGACTTCGGACCCTGCTTGAGCCTTTGGATCGAGCTAATCGCGAAGTGGGGGAACTGACTTGGTAGCCATACTTGGGGAGGGTGAAGGGTCGGAGCTGAATGCAGCTTTGGAACGGGCAGCATACCAGGTACGAAGTATCTGCAAAACAGGATTAATTTCAACTTATTAATAATTTCTCACCTCGATTTTTTTTCTTCACAGCAAATAGTCTTGGCTCGAGCTGCAGCTGTTTCGAACGAGCGGGAAAGTATTCATCTTAAGGACATGATTACTTCCCTCCAATGGAGTCTTGAGGGCTCCAAAATTCAAATTTCCAGCTTGGACGAAATGGTAGCAGCGGAGAAGAGAGCTAGACTTGGTCTGGAGGCAGCAAATCAGAAGCTCGAAGCCGATCAAATCGTGTTTCGGGCTGAAATAGAAAGAATGCAGACAGAGCAAGCAACCACGGGGGCTGAGCTGGTCAAGCTCCAATAAGAACAGACGAAGTCCATGGAGGAAGCCAACAACCTGCTTTTCTAGAAGAACTCCTTGGCCACAGAGGCAGCTAAGCTATTTTCTATGATAGACGTGCTATCTTCGTCAAGGGATACTTTTGATGGAAGACAAGGTGAAGTCGGAGAAGGTAGCTGCGGAGGCCATGGACAACCTTCTAGGTGTCTTAGAGTATTTCGGTACTTCTTGGACACTACCTTCGACTAGCGACGTCCCCTTGCTGCGACGATTGAAAATGATCCAAGGAGCAACGAAGATGATGAAGACAGCGGGTATTCGATATGGGGAAATCTCCGGCCAAGAATCCGCTCTCGGAATACATTGCTACTACGAAGATCTAGGGCTATCAGTAGCACCAGACTCGGGGGCGGCTCCTATTACCTTAGATGACAACCGGCTGTTAAATCCTTCTGAGGATGTGGCCGTAGCCTGGCAAGCCTTCCAAGCATCTTGGAGTGCTGAAGGTCGAACAACGATCAAGGCTTGGATTGACGAAGAACTTCGCCAGAAAAAAGATCGATCAAGGCTTGGATTGACGAAGATCTTTGCCAGAAACAAGATCGGCTATAGGCATCGAGCAGCCAACCTACGCCAGACCCGTAGGTCTAGTTTTGTTTAGGGCTTCGAGCATGTAAAAATTTTATGCTTTCATCTGTTATGAATGAAGACTTATTTGGAAAATGTTTTTACGCTTTCCAACCATTTATGGATGACCTCGAAGTATTAGATGATACTAACAAACTTCGCCTGCTATGGGCTACCTTCGATCTTCTAAGACCTCACAAACGACCTTGATTTCTGATTCCTTGAGAAAGCTCTGGTGCAATTGCGCCCGCAAAGCACAAAGATATATTATCTTACATTAAAGAGGAGGAAAAAGAAGTTAACTTGGAAACTTCATCTTCTGAAGATGTTGAATGGTCTGAAGAAGAGAATACTGCTGAAGAACGAACAAAGAAACCTGAACAACTTCGAAGCTAGGAGAGAAGCCCCAAGCGACTTCGAACTTGGGTTGAACTCCAACAGGAACAAAAAGATTTCCGAGCTTCAAGAGGAGGGAGAAGAGTTAAACGTAAAGTTATTAGAACTCCCGGCTCCGGAACTAGTAGTTCTGGCTTTAGTGATAGATCTAGGGATTGAAGGGGTCTTCATTTCCTTCTTGGCATAAATACAGACTTTTCGTAATATAATGTAATCTATTCGAATTATAAAGATTAAATTCTTAAAATTGTCTCCCTACTTCCCAGCCCCTCTTGGGGTGTAAGCAACTTCAAAGTTTGGTCGAAGATGGTTACGCGCAAAGAAACAAAATGATAGGAGTACAATTTTGGAGGCTCAGAGCCCCTTAGCAACTTAGAGATTAATTAAAATCTCAAAAAATATTTTCAACTACTTGGAGTCTGAAACTTTGTAAGTTAGTACGTCTTTGTTTGAATTTAGTCACTTTGTACTAGTTTTCCGGATACATTAGCATCCAAAACAATTGGTCACTTTGGACTCTTTTTACAGATATTCGAAGCTTATCAGCTCAAAGTCTATTTTGCTTGGCCTCCTTCGGCTCTTTTTGCGAATGCTATCAAACCAGTGGTTTGGAATTCACATAGTGATCTCCTTGGACTCTTTTTATGGATGCTTTCAAGCAGGAGCTTGGAATCTGCATCATTTGGTCTCCTTGGACTCTTTTTACGGATGCTTTCAAGCCGGTGGCTTGGAATCCGTTTTTCCGTTACTTTCCCACCTCGTCGGAAGCTCCGAACCAGTTGTTCGAAGTCTGCAAAATTGGTTCAAATGAATGGCACTTCCCTCACAACCAACTTCGTTCTTCCAGTGCATCCACTAGAAGTAGGAAGTGTTTGAGAGGTAGGCATTATCTTAACCATGAACTTTATTAACTTAGAAGGTGTTTTCAAATGATTACAAGGAGCCCCTATGAGAAATATCGCTTTAAGTGCTCCGCATGACAGGCATGCTTTAACTCTTCGCCTTCTAAATTAGCTAGCTTAAAAGAACCATGGCGTCCTGAACGGAGAATAATGTATGTACCTTCCCACTTATTTCCTAATTTCCCTGGCGCTATAATGCTTCGCAAAACTAGAAGACCTGGCATAAGTTCGTTAAGCTTAACCTTCGGGTCAAACCAAGTCTTCGTTTGCTGCTGATATTTCGATAGATTAGCGATAGCTCGAAGTCTTGTTTCTTCGGTTAAATCAAGCGAAGCTTGCCTTTCTCCTTCTATTTCTGGTTCGGTGCTGCGAAGAGATCCTCCTTTAAGCTCCGTCGGCGTCATAGCTTCATCTCTAAATAATAGTCTGAAAGGAGTAAAACTTGTGGACCGTGTTTGAGTGGACAGGATGGACCATAAAATCTTCGGAAGTTCTTCGGTCCACAGTCCTTTTGCCAACCCTACTATTTTTCGATTCAACCCAGACAATATATTACCATTGGCCCTTTCGACAACTCCGTTAGATTGAGGATGGCGCACAACAACAAAGCGTATTTGTATGCCAATATCTTTGCAAAACTTCCTGAAGGGCTCTGCATCAAACTGTGTCCCATTGTCAACTGTTAGCTGTCGAGGCACTCCGAACCTGCATATAATACCTTTCTAGAAAAAATTTTGTACATTATTCGAAGTGATAGCTGTGAGGGGTTCTGCTTCGACCCACTTGGAAAAATACTCAATTGCTACCACTTCGAATTTCAGATTTCCTTTTGCTACTGGGAAGGGGCCAATAAGGTCCATGCCCATCTGGCCATGGGCCAGACTAGAGCAATGACTTGAAGAGTTGTTGGCGGACGATGACTTCTTCTTCCCATCCATTGACAGCCCTGGCATGTGCGAACTAAGCTCTCTGCATCAGCTATTATTGTAGGCCAATAAAGCCCTGGCGAAGTGTTTTTCCTGCCAAAACCCGAGGGGCTAGATGGCTACCACAAAAGGCCTTCATGAATTTCTCGGAGTATCTCTTAACCTTCGGCTTGAGATATACATCGGAGCAGAGGGGAACATACTTCGACATTGTAAAGAATACTGTTGATTATATGATAATTTCGAATTCTTAGCTTCAACCTTAAAAGTTGTGGCCCTTCAGGCAAATTTGCTTCACTTTGCAAAAGTTCCATAATTGAGCTCCGCCAATCAGTGCTTGGAATGCAAAGGACTTCCACAGAAGGGATCTGTGGCACCAAAGGTGAAGTAAGTTCTTCGTAAAAAGATCCTTCTGGGATGTCCATAGCTCCGGCTGCAGCTTTTGCTAAGGTATCGGCTTGCACATTTTTAGCTCTTGGTATACTTCGGATGGAAATCCCTTTAAATGTTGCTTGGATCTTACGGGCTCTGCATCAAACTGTGTCCCATTGTCAACTGTTAGCTGTCGAGGCACTCCGAACCTGATATAATACCTTTCTAGAAAAAATTTTGTACATTATTCGAAGTGATAGCTGTGAGGGGTTCTGCTTCGACCCACTTGGAAAAATACTCAATTGCTACCACTGCGAATTTCAGATTTCCTCTTGCTACTAGGAAGGGGCCAATAAGGTCCATGCCCATCTGGCCATGGGCCAGACTAGAGCAATGACTTGAAGAGTTGTTGGCGGACGATGACTTCTTCTTCCCATCCATTGACAGCCTTGGCATGTGCGAACTAAGCTCTCCGCATCAGCTATTATTGTAGGCCAATAAAGCCCTGGCGAAGTGTTTTTCCTGCCAAAGCCCGAGGGGCTAGATGGCTACCACAAAGGCCTTCATGAATTTCTCGGAGTATCTCTTGACCTTCGTCTTGAGATATACATCGAAGCAGACGGGAACATACTTCGGCCTAGTAAAGAATACTGTTGATTATATGATAATTTCGAATTCTTAGCTACAACCTCAAAAGTTGTGGCCCTTCAGGCAAATTTGCTTCACTTTGCAATAGTTCCATAATTGAGCTCCGCCAATCGGTGCTTGGAATGCAAAGGACTTCCGCAGAAGGGATCTGCGGCACCGAAGGTGAAGTAAGTTCTTCATAAAAAGCTCCTTCTGGGATGTCCATAGCTCCGGCTGCAGCTTTCGCTAAGTTATTGGCTTGCACATTTTCAGCTCTTGGTATACTTCGGATGGAAATCCCTTTAAATGTTGCTTGGATCTTACAGATCTCCTCCAAGTATTTTGCAAGTTGTGGGTGATGAACTTGAAAACTTTTATCAACGTGCCCTGCTACAATTTGAGAATCTGTTTTAACAACAACTCTTGTAGCACCTAAAGCATGCGCCTTTCGAAGTCCTAGCAAAATTCCTTCATACTCCGCTATATTATTGGTGGACTTAAAGTTGAGCCTTGCGGAGTACATTGCTTTTTTCCCTGAAGGGGAAATTATTACTGCTCCGATGCCTGCTCCAGATGCTTGGAAAGCTCCGTCGGAGTATATAGTCCAAATTCCTTCATTTGATTTCTCCGTAGCCCATACTGCAGATGGAGTCCACTCTGCCACAAAATCTGCCACCACCTGTGACTTGATCGCTGTCCTTGCCACGAAGGAGATGCCGAAGGGTGCCAATTCAACAACCCATTTTCCAGTTCTTCCTGTAGAATCCTTGCATCGGAGCATATTCCGAAGGGATACGAAGTTGGTACAATCACATTATGGGCTAGAAAATAATGGCTCAATTTCCTCGAAGCCATTATCAGAGCATAGGTGAACTTCTCAAGCTCAGAATATCTTGTTTCTGCTCCAGACAATGCTTTGAATACAAAATAGACTAGATTATGTACCAACTTCCCATTGAAATCAACTTATCTGACAAGGACGGCACTGACAGCGGAGCCAGTAGCTGCAAGGTAAAGGAGTAGGGTTTCATCCGCTATGGTCACCATGAGTTTAGCGAGGTTACTAATATAATTCTTAATATCATCAAAACTCTTTTGACACTCTGGTGTCCATGCAAAATCTCTAGACCCTTTCAATGTTTTGAAAATGAACAAACTTCTCTCTATAGACCTTGCCAGGAACCTGTGTGCTGCTAGGTGGCCAGTTAGCTTTTGCACCTGATTTAAATTTATGGAGGAGCCATCCTTTGTAATGCAGTTATTTAAGTAGGGCTAGCTTCGATCCCTCTACTCGACACTAGATACCCTAACAATTTTCTAGCCTGAGCCCCGGAGATACATTTTTTGGGGTTAAGACGGACTCCACATGCCCTAAGGCTATTGAACGTTTCTACTTAGTCTAGGCTATGTTGGTGCTTTAAAGCACTCTTTATTACAATGTCATCCATATGGGCTTCTACATTGCAGCCTATTTGATGACCTAGAGATTTATCAATTAACCTCGAAAAAGTTGCCCTAGCATTTCTTAAACCGAAAGGCATTCTTACATAGGAGAAGACTCCTGAAGGAGTTACAAAGCTTGTTTTGATTTGATCTTCGCGCTTTAACCAGATTTGATGATAGCCAGAATACACGTCGAGGACGCTTAATAACTCTGAACCAGCAGTGGAGTTAACTAATTGATCAATTCGGAGCATCGGATTGGGGTCACGGGGGCATGCTTTATTCAAGGATGTAAAATCAATACACATGCGCCACTTCCCGGAAGATTTCTTTCTAACGAAGACTGGGTTGGCTAACCACTCCGTATGAGCTACTTCTCTGATAATCCCAGCCTTCAGCAACTTTTCCACTTCTACCTTAGCAAGGATGGCCCTCTCCGCAGATAACTTCCGAAGTCCTTGTCGGACAGGTCGAACCCTCGGGTTCACAAGTAAGCTATGCTTAATGATATTTGGACTTACTCCGGGAATGTCTTCATCAGACCATGGAAAGACATCCAAATTTTCTTTGACTACTTTTTCTAATGAAGTAGTGACTTCTGGAGGCAAATCTTTGCTGAACTGAAATGAATAGTCTTTGCCATCTTTGACAATAACCTTCGTTACAATCTCTCCGACGGGGCTGGGTCTTGGGAAGGACTTCTTTGAAGGTTCACCTGAAGCAGAGATATCCTCTGGATTTCCTTGTAGATTGTTCACTTGTCTCAGGCCGAGAGGGGGGCCATGACCATATTCTTCTCTTCGCGTAGTGGCTTTATCTCTGAAGACAATGAGCACTCCCGCTTGAATGGGCATCTTCATACATAAATAGTTATGATGTGCCATGGCTCTGAACTGATTTAACATGCCCCTCCCAAAGATAACATTATATGCGTACGGGGCATCTACAACATCGAAAATCACCTCCTCCGTCCTTGCCAGTAACCCTTCTCCGAAAGCAACCTCCAGACCTATTTGGCCGAGGGCATAAAGAGAGGGTCCTGCAAAGCCTTGCAAAGGACGAGCTGCAGGGAGGAGATGTTTCCTGGAGATACAGAGCTGATCAAAGGCTTGAACAAAGATGATACCTGCTGAACTCTCTCCGTCAATCAACACTCTCCGGACTTTAGTCCATGCTATATCGGCAGTTGTTGGGGGGAAAATGCTTCACTTTTTGTACTTAGAGATTAACAGTTCAAAAAGATTTATTAAGCTTCAGAGCTGATGAGTTCATACTCGAAGGTGGAGGAGTCGTTAACCCGAAGGATGCTTCGATCTACGATCCGAAGGAGCCATCTGCAAGATATGAGGCTCTGGAGCAGAGCGACAAGATTGATAAGATGTTTGACTTATCTACTTGCCTTGGGTATATTTTACCATTTTAACCTTGTTCGGAATACCGAATAGTTTTCACTATGTCAGTTGTAATCAAGGGGTAAATAGGTCTTTTCCTTAGACGTTTTTGCCTATAAATACCCCCTCCTTACCCTGTAATAGGGATCGAATACTCAGCTATTCTAATACACACATTCGGACTACTTAAGCTATTATCCATTTGGAGGCTTGAGATAGTCCTTAAGCACGAACTCACTGTTGTCTGTTCTTGATCTCAGAGAACCTGTTAGCGTAATCTTTTACGCCAACTGTTGGCGCCTTCCGTGGGGAACCAAGTTCTAGAAGCTTGTTCTCTACTGCTGACTGCACTTTGAAGAGCACTTACGGAGGGAGCCTCGGAGTCCCAAGATTCTGAGCACCCTTCGGTAAGGGGCTTCCTAGTGTGGTTCAAAGGCCTTCCCTCGCCTTCCCAGACCAATCGAAGTCCTCAGTCCTCGGACCTCTCCGTTACTAGCTATGCCGCCGAAGCGAAGCCAAGTCTCGGGTCCTCTCCGAAGGTCCCCTCGGACCAATGGAGTCGGACCCTCAGCTGTTCCAACAATTCTCGAGGGTGCCGCTGGGCGTCGAGTGCCCAGAGGCCCTCGAGCTCCTCCTACGGTGCTCCAAACTAATTATGTCAGTTCCCATGACTCGGAGCTACCCTCCGACGAAGACGAAGACGAAGACCTTCCTGGAACCAAAGCTACTCAGTTAGCAAGGCTTCAGGAGGAAGTGGCTAGATGGAGGCAAGAGGCCGCTGATCGCCTCCGCTCCCAAGCCTCTACCGAGACTCCAGAAGGGCCCCAAGACGATGGTGCTCGCAATCTTCCCGAAGTTGTTCAAGTCCCGGAGGAGGCCGAGAACGCATCTTTTGATGATGAGTCTCTGCTACATTCGGACTTGCAAAGAGTGCCCTTCGATCCCAGGTTAAAAGCCTCGAAGTTGCACATGTACTCCGGTGCGTCAGACCCTAGACAATTTGCTCGTTCATACGCCCTAGTGATAGAAGCAAGCGGAGGGGTGAGCAACACTATAGCAAAGTATTTCCCCCTCGCTCTCGAAGGTGTGGCGCTCTGATGGTTCTGGTCCTTGAAGCCAGGATCGATCAGATCTTGGGAGCAGTTGAAGAGGAAGTTTGTAAGAAACTTCCAGGGTACCTTTGCGTCTCCGATGTCGACAGGGAGCTTGTTCCAGGTGAAGCAGCGAGCAGGAGAAACACTTTGGGAATACTTCACGTGCTTCACTCACACCAAGTTGCAGATCAAGGACCTGTCTACCTCTTCGGTAGTCGACGCCACCCGCGAAGGGGTGCTAAACCCCGATCTCCTCAGCAAGCTCCATTGAAAGCCTGTGACATCTATGGCACAGCTGATGGCATACCTCGAACAGTATGCCAAGGCAGAGGAGGGCTGCCTTCGACGAGCCGTATAGCACCCGCACCTGCCCTCCAAGAAGTAAAGACGGAGCCCGAAGCCTCTGTAGGACCAAAAGTAGCGACCAGAGGGGGGTGAATGGGCGCCTAAAAATTCTTTCGAATCTATGGCCTGCTCCCAACACCCAAGGCACCTCAAAAGACTAAGCAACAAATCATAACAGATCATCGAAATCTAAAAGTATCTAGCCTATAAACGACCGGTGCCCCAAACAAAGAAACACCAATACAGTGCTAATAGGCAGATTAACAAGACATTCAAAACATGACAGAACAAACTTCACAGAAACAAATCATCACAACAATTGATCTAAGTGTATGTAAAATGAGATGAGAAGTTACTGTTCAAAATTTGTCTCCTGTTCGAAACTCTGCGAAGCCTGTGCGGTGCGAAGCCTGTAGTTGTCGAGGCCGGCTTCGAAGTGTCGAAGCCTGCTTCGCAGAGTCGAAGCCTGCTCCGGAGTCCTTTGTCGAAGGCTGACGAAGTCTATCGAGGAAGTGCCAAAAGTTTGATGGTGTCTAGTCTAGTTCAGTGAAGAGTGTAGCAAAGTGCGAAGCATGCTTCGGTGCGAAGTATGAAAACTACCGAAGCCTACTTCGAAAAGTACACTTCGAAGCTACGAAGCTCAACACAAGAAAAATCAACTTCGTAGCAATGTAGATAAAAATCGAAGCTTGTGACACAACCTTCGAAGTTAGATTGCCTGAGGTGTGATTACCGGAGTAGTGATCTTCGAAACACAGACTACCTTCGAAACAAAATCCCAGGTGTTCTCGCACATGAAACAGAAGCCTAGAAACACACTTCGAACGCACAAACTGAGATCCACAGAAAAGTCAACAGCTGATACTTCTCAGCAACACACTCCGAGCGAAGTCAACCAGAGAGACATACTTCGAAGCTAACTTCGAAACTTGTCGAAGTATGCTTCGTAAAACTGCCGAAGTATCAACTACGAAGAAGACTGAACGAAGTGCTCGACTCCAAGTACTACTTCACGAACTTCGGAGCATAATAGAAAACAGTTGTTAAAGGACAATGAGAAGCCTAGCAGCAAACCTCGTTTGAGAAGCTAAACAAGTTCGAAGCCTGCTTCACAAAACAGAAGGACTTCGAACAAAGTATGGGGCTTCGCCAGAAACAACCAGAGACATTCTAGATCCTATCTTTTCGATCAAAAAGCCATGTCAGGAAAAAGCAAGGCTAAAAAACTAGCATACTGTAGCTACAGGAAATTAGTACTACTTGCTGCAATAGGAACAAACAGGAAGAACTAGTACTCTCGGACCTCAGCACAGAAGCAATCAGAGAGAAGTATATGCCCAAAAATTAAAACATTTGCACGCAAAACAATGCAGTAAAGCCACAAATCACCGCACACCGAATGACATGAACAGAGAGGATAAAAATCTCACAGAACCATGAAGAACAAAAGCACTCACGATGGCAATGCTCACACGGAGAAATCGCATGAACAAGAGCCCGACGGCACACGCATGGAACAGAGAGAGATGACCCAAAATATTGATTAGAAAAGTGATTTCAGTAAAAGGGTGACCTAACACTAGGGATTGGGGCCCTATTTATAGGCAGCCCAATTAGCCTAGGATATTCCATCAGACCATTAGGGTTTTTACAGATGCTAAAATAAAAGGAAAAGACCAAACTGCCCTTAGGATATTTTTACAAACTCAAGTGACTGACTGTGGGCCTAAGGACAAAATAGAAAACTCCTATTTACAGATGACTTATCCAGAAGCTAAGCTTTCGTAGTGAATACGGCTTCACTCCAGGACGGTCCGATACAAGATCAGCGGTCGTCAGTTTTGCGCCGAAACTGACAAAGCGTCCACCAGCTTTGCACCAGGTACCCGGATTGGGCTGGCCTGACTCCGCAGCTCTCTCAGCTCGGCAATCGCTCGCCGCCCGTGTACCTGAGTCAATCCTGGTCAACATCCTAGTGGATCCTCTGCTGCTCCTAGCCCATGTACCCGAATTGGGCCAGCCCGACTTCACAGCCCCTCTGCCCGATAGTCGCTCGCTGCCCGTGTACCTGAGTCACATGTGGCCCAGACGCAGCAGGACTTCTCTCCTCATTAGTCCTCTTGACTTCCGTTGACAATGACTCATCACATCTGGAGCCATGAGGCCCACACTCTTCAGCATGGCTCGTCAGCCTCAGCTCCTCTGCAACCCCCTCAAGACAATCGCTTCAACGAGCACAGGCGAGGGAAGAAACATTTCCGTTCGTAGGTGTTAAGCATCGCACCCTCCGTTTCGAAGGCACCTGTAAGTTATCACCAGGTGCAAGGCTTCAAGGCTGGAGCGCCGAAGTCTCAAGAAAGAGTACCTGGCAGGCGCTAGAGTTTTTTCTACTGCGTGCATGGCGACAATAGAAGCCATGACACGAAGGACTGCAAGGCGGTGTTAGCCCTTCGCGGCGACTACCTAGGGCGAAGTACCGGGCGGGGTACTTCAGATCGAGCCCCACCAGTGACACGGTCGGAGCCTGTGCAAATCATGGCCCGAGCCGGTGCTCCAAAAGCCCCCATGTGACTGTCGGTGGCCAACATCATGCCACCTCCGAAGTAGGAGGACCCCCAAGACCGCGGCAAATGAGTAGTCCTGCCCATCTCCAGAGGGGGGACCCTCGGTAACATGTCCAAGAGGCAGCGACGTGAATACGTCCGTGAAGTAGGGCACATTGGGACTTCGAGTTCCATGGAGGGAATGCCAGAATGGTCTCATGTGCCCATCTCTTTTACTGCCAGTGATGCTGCCAGGGTGAAGTTCCCCCATGCTAACCCGTTGGTCATTTCCGCAGACATAGCAGGGGTGGAAGTCCGAAGGTTCCTGGTAGACGGCGGGAGCTCCGCAGACATACTTTTTGTCGAGGCCTTCGATCAAATGTGCATACCTCAGAAACATCTACTTTCAGCGGCCCGGCCACTTCAAGGTTTCTCAGGATCGCCTCTCGATGCCCTCGGCCAGATAGGCCTCGAGGTTGCTTTCGGAGAGGGGCCTTTGGCCAGGGTGGAAGAGGTGATCTTCGATGTCGTCGACACCCCCTATGCTTACAACGCAAGCTTCGGGCGAGGGATGATGAACCAATTCGGAGCTATAGCGCATCACAACTATCTCTGTCTCAAAATGCCCACGCAAGGTGGAGTTCTTACTATTTCAGGAGACCAAGCTATAGCCCGGAGAATGGAGTATGGACACGGCCAGCCGTTGGACCCCCGGCAAGTGCACAGCCTGATGGAGTGCACAAAAGAGGTTTCGGAGGCTTCGAACTCTTGGAAGGGGCTCTCCCTTAAACCAAGCCCAGAAGGTGATCTCGTGACGAAGATAATTTCAAAGGATGGCAAAGAATACCCAGTACAGTTCAGCAAGGGGCTATCCCCAGAGATAGCTGCCTCGTTGGAAGAAGTCGCCAAGCAAAATCTGGACGTCTTTGCCTGGACTGACGAAGACATCACCGGGGTTGATCGGAGTATCATCGAGCACAGCTTGCTCGTAAACCCGAAGGCTAGGCCAGTGTGCCAGGGTCTCCACAAGCTGTCTGAAGAAAGGGCAAGCCTCGCCAAGACCGAAGTAGAAAAATTATTAAGGGCTGGCATCATTAGTGAGGTAGCCCATGCTGAGTGGTTGGCGAACCCTGTTTTTGTAAGGAAGAAGGACTTGAACAAGTGGCGCATGTGTATTTACTTTACTTCATTAAATAAAGAATGCCCGCGAGACCCCTACCCGATGCCCCGAATAGACCAGCTGGTGGATTCCACAGCCGGCTCTGAATTGCTAAGCTTCCTCGATGCTTACTTCAGGTATCATCAAGCATGATTAAAGCGTGAAGACGAAGCCAAGACAAGTTTCATAACTCCTTCCGGGGTATTTTGTTATGTAAGAATGCCTTTTGGCTTGCGGAATGCCGGAGCCACATTTTAACGTTTAATAGTTGTTGTAGCAATTTTGTTAGCTACAGCACATGTTTTGTATATGTGTATACGGAGTGTAAAATGAACCTTGAAGGGTTCTATCATAGGGAGACAAGATTTATACTGGTTCGGACCTCCCCTAGGGGATAATAGCCCTACGTCCAGTTTGTGGTGGATTTGGCATGGTATGCCTTGGTATGGAGTAGTAAATTCCAAGGTCTCATGGCCCCTGGAGAAGGTCCCTGTTACAAGGGCTTGGCCCTGCTTTTATAGGCACGCAGGCCTTAAGGAAAAGACCAAAATGCCCTCTATGAACCCTAGGCTCACAAGGGCAAAGAGGGGAAAAGGGGCTAGCTACGGTACAAAAGTGCTTTACAGCTTTACAGACGTGTCTGACAACGTCAGACTTTGACCAGCTAAACGACATACCAGGGGCGGAGGGGCCCCCGGTATGGCCTATATACTTAGATATTTCAAGAGCTTCGGAGTAGGGGCCGGAGCTCTTCTGGCGGAGGCTGTGAAGAAGGCTTCGAAGTATACTCCGAAGGGGGCTTCGAAGCATACTCCGAACGGGGCTCTGAACTGGGCTCTGAACTGAGGTCTCGGAGGCCTGGCTTTGAACTGGCCGGAGAGGCTCCGAAGGCTGGCTCTGAGGAGCTCCGAAGGAGGGGGCTCGGAGGCTATCCCCGGACAGGGTCCGAAGGTTAACCCCGAGCAAGGCTCGGAGGCTGGTTTCGAGGCTAGCCCGAGACAGCTTCTGGCGCGCGTCATTGGGACAAATGACCCGAAAATTACAACTTCGGACAAACATGCCTTTGGAGCCTGGACCGAAGGTAACCTCGAAAACCGCAGGTAATAAATGCATGCGCCAGCTGTCAGAGCGACCTCGGGGAGACCGAACGGCTCCGCAACGGTTAGAAAAATTATCGTTACCCTGCGCTGGGCCGCTTCGCCTTCGCTGCAGGCCCACTTGGCAGTGGGTTCGGCCCACGACCGTCGGAATTCTTACCGCCTATAAATAGGGGTTTACCGCGTGCGGCTTCGGCACGCTCTCATTTGCTTTCTTCACATCGCCTTACAACCTTCGCTCTCCTCCCCTCCTTGGCTTCGCGCGGAGTGCCCTTCGCTAGCTTTAGCCCCTCACGTCGAAGTCCCACCAAAATGCTGAAGAAGGCAGTGGTGAAGCCTTTGGTCTTGGGCTCGAGCTCGGGCTCCGCCCAAGTGCAGGCAGCGGCGGCTGCGGCAGCGAAGTCTGCACCCAGGCGGCTAGGGCCGAGGGACCTTCGGATGCCCTCCAACAAATTTGAGCAGACGCTAGAGATGAGGGCCTCGATCTCCACGGAGGAGTCAGTCTGGAGGGCCACCGAAGGGAGGATCACAGCGAAGATCCAACTTAGGGTTCCGGAGAAGTCAGAGGCCGTGCCGAAGCCCCGGGCTGATGAGGTGGTTGTGTTCGAGGCCTTCTTCGAAGCCGGCCTCGGGCTGCCAGCAGTAGGGATGCTGAGCGAAGTCTTGAGGGCTTACAACCTCGAGCTTCCTCAACTCTCGCCCAATTCCATGGCGAGGCTTGCTGTCTTCGAATGGGCCATGAGGGCCGAAGGCTGCGAAGGCCGCGCGGATGTCTTCGTCGCCCTTCATGACGCCAACTGTCAGCCGAAGCCGAGGGAGGGGACAGACCGCGTCATGATGGCGCTGGCCTTCGGCGGCGCAAACTTCCAGCTCCGGAGGGAGTTCCAGGATGCCTTCCCGGCGAGGGCTGTGAACAATAAGTGGTACTCGAAGTGGGACCAGGAATTGTTCTATGCCTCCATTGGCGTGAACTCTCCCCTTCGGAGTACCAACGCCCACATCTTATACCGATGCGAAGGGGTGGTGAAGACCAGCGAGGACATCCTTCGCTCGAGGATCTTGCTTCTTCGGAGGGTGGCGGCGAAGATGAGCATGACGGACCTCGTAGAGGAGTTCATCACCCTCCGACTCAGCCCCCTCGCGCGCTCTTGGCCGGAGGGGCTCTTCCAGGCTTTGGGCCAAGGGGAACTTCGTGAGTTGGCCTTCGACAGCTTCTGTAAGGCTTCAATTCTCTTCACTTTCATACTCCGCAAAACTTCATTCTGACTTGAACTTTTTATGAAGGCACCTCGAAATGAGGACTCCGGAGGAGGCTATTGCGGCGGCGGAGCGCGTCGTTGGGACTCCGACACCTGAGGAGCAGGCCCAGCGCCTTGCTCTAGTGAGGTCCTGGGAGCATTGGAACAGGGTCTGGACTGTGCTTGGCATAGAGGCGTTGCCTGCTCTGCCGGACTTCTCCCACCTCACAACTTCATTGGCCGGAGCCAAGAGGAAAAGGGGGGATGACGACGAGCTAGGGACTTCAAGGGTGCGGTCGGAGGGCCCTGCGACTGAGACCTCTAACCCGGGGGAGGATGCGGCGGAGCCCGCAAATGCTCCGGCTACCAAGAAGGCAGCGGAGCCCCTGGCGGTGAGACCCTCGGCGGCGGAGGCTGACATGCTTACTCCAGCCACCGAGAAGGCCGCGGAGGCTTCGACGGCAACAACCTCGGGCGCGAAGGCTGATACACCAGCTTCACAGCGAAGGGATTGGGGGGCACACATAGCCCCTCCTTCCTTTGAAGAAATCTCCGACGAAGGTAAACCCTTTTTACATGCTTCTCTTCAATATGCAGATTTTGACTTGGCCTTTCTGCAGAGGAGGATGCCGAAGCGAGGCCTACCGGGGCGGATCCGGTAGAGAAAGCCGGATCGAAGCCTACCACGGTGAAACCAACTGAGGCTTCGAGCAGCAGCGGTAGCAGCAGCGGCAGCAGTAGTGACTCGAAGTCCGGGAGCTCTTCGTCCGAAGACATAGGCAGCAGAGGCCGCGGCGGAGAGGACCTTCGAAGCGATGAGGAGGTCGATGTGGTGGCCCTAAACCCTGCTTCGCCGAAGCCTGCGCAGGTGGCCGCGGTAGAGGAGATGGTCCATCGCTTCCGCCCGAAGGGTGCCGTGACGGAGGTGGCAATCAACAGCTTCCGCGAGAGCTGCGCAGCTGCGGAGGCAGGGGACTTGGTTGCTCAACTTAGCCACTTGAACCCCACGGAGCTCTTCATCAACGAGAATGAGAGCCTCGTGCGGGTGAGCGGAGCCCTTTGCATCCTTCGAACTATATTTTAGCCTTCGATCAATACTTATGATTTCTTGAATTTTTGCAGGCCTTCGCACTGAACGTAGCAGCTTCGACTTCTGCAGACAGGCGGATGGAGCGCCTGGCTGAGGAGAAGGAGGCCCTTCGACGCGAAGTCTCGGTGGAAGCCGAGAAGTGAAGGACGCCGAAGCCCGGCAGGCGAAGGAGAATGCTTCACTCCGCCGACGGGCTCAGAAGCTTGAAGACTTCGTCGTGGACAACCTTGGCGAAGCCACCCAGAGCCTGACCGACCTCCTTGAGCAAATAGGGACCGAGTGCCGGGCTCTGGACTTCGGCGATTAGGACCCAATTGGGGACTGCGTAGATTTCTTGAAGACGGTGGCTTCGACGGCGGAGCAATCACTCAAGGGCTTCGCCCTCATGGCCGGCCGAGTCGCGGGCCAAGGGGTGTTGCACATGCTTCACGAAGCGGGGTGCAACCACCTCCAGGCAGCAACCTCCGTGACCCCGATGGCCTTTGGGGGCCAGTACTTGGTGACGCCTCCTCCGGACATCTGCGGAGCCTGGCGGTGGCTGCAGGAGCCTTGGAAGGAACAAGGCTGCGAAGCAGTCCTCGACCTCCAGAAGGCCCTACGACTTCGCCGATCCAAAGCACCTGTCGCGCCTGACAGGCCTTCGACATCGACACCTCCGCCTCCGAAGGTGTAGATCTCCTTAGGCTCCTTTGTAATACTTAGCTGCAGGCCTTGTAAAAACTTTATCAGTTTATTAATATGAATGCAGGGGTTTTTTATACCTGCCCAGGCTCGGCCTCCGAGTGTAGACATCGAAGTGCTCGAGGACTCCGAAGAACTTCGACAGCTGTGGGCCGTCCTCAAAGTAGCTAGGTCCGAAGGCCCCCCTCGGTTTAAGCTTCCGAGGGGGCCTAGTGGCGAAGCCATCTCCGAAGTAGCTCGGGATTTGCTAGCCGCTGTGAAAGCGGAGTTCCTTCAGAGTCCTTTGTCTTTGCCTTCGCGAACGGCCTTAGTAGGCGACGAAGCCTTAGATTTTTCTGCCTTCGATACGGTGTCGCCTGCTTCGCTAACTCGGAGCGACCTGCAAGGTGGAAGACGAGGTCTGCGGGCTTCGAAGTCTGGACGAGCCAGACGCGGGAGAGCGGGCTCCGACGAGGCTTCGTCCAGCCGAGGGGGCCCTGGCCGAAAAAGAGGCAAGCGAGGGTTGGGGCCTCGCACTCGATTTTTCTTAGGCTTAGATACAGACTATACGTAGTTTTCTCTTCGAAGTATATTTGTAACATAATTCTCAATTATCATTCAATGAATGGAGTTTATTGTATTTGCATACTTCGTCTGCATGCTTCGCGTTGTTTGATGGCTTTGATCATTTTAGCTTGTCATGCTCGTATTGCGTATTACATCCACACACCTCGCATACATGCTTCCCCCCTTGCTCGTGGCAGCTAGGGACTTAGCCGTTGCTGGTGCGAGCAAAATAAAAAATGCGAAGGGGTGTGCCTTTTGGCAGCTTCGGATGTATGGAATTCATTGAGCGAAGGCCTCTTTTGGGCTTCGAACGCGCTAACTTGGTGCGAAACAAGGCTCCAGCATAACCAAATTAAGCGAAGCATGCTTCGACATGTTGTGATTTGGATGCTGTGCGTGAGCAAGGCTCCGAAGGGCACTTAGTTTTTTTAGCGAGGTATGACTTTGACAAGCTTAGTTTTTAGCTTAGATCACGTCACGCGAAGCGAGGCTTCGGTGCATGTTTAGATAGCGAAGCAAGGCTTCTGGAGCTTGGTCCTGTAATGAAAAGGATATTTGGTGTGGATTCACCGAACCTGCGATTTTGAGCCACCTTCGACTCTGGGATGCACCAGGCCGAAGCCTGGAATCCCGGACTAACCGAGCCGTCACCCAGAAGTCTCAAATCCCACTGCTACGGGCCCGGAGGCACTGTGTAGCCTTCGGAGGTGTGCTCCGGACTTTGTAAAGCGAAGCAAGGCTTCGAGTTTTAAATAAGGCGAAGCAAAGCTTCATGTTTTTGATAAGGCGAAGCATGGCTTCGGTTTTTGATAAGGTGAAGCATGGCTTCAGTTTTTGATATGATGAAATTTGCATTTAAAGGCGAAGCAGGGCTTCGAATTTCGAGGCGAAGCAGGGCTTCGAGTTTATATCAAAGTGATTGCAAAATTGTACATCGAAGTGATACTTCGGATAGTGGACATACCTCGTAACATGGCTGAAGGTTGGCCTCGTAGCCCCTAGGTCTTCGACGACCTTCGACGTATGAAGCGGAGCCCCTTTCTAGAGGGTGAGCTCCGGTATGCGGAGGGTAGGGGAAGGCGTGGAGGGCCTTCGATCAGCACTCGAAGCCCCTTGCCGACGGGTGCGCGAAGCAAAAAAGCTTCGAAGCCCCCCCTCAAGAGCACTTCGGGTTGCAGACAGTGGCAGAGAACTTAGCTTTTTGGACTAGGGTCCCCACGGACAGCGCCAACTGTTGTAGCAATTTTGTTAGCTACAACACAGGTTTTGTATATGTGTATACGGAGTGTAAAATGAACCTTGAAGGGTTCTATCATAGGGAGACAAGATTTATACTGGTTCGGACCTCCCCTAGGGGATAATATCCCTACGTCCAGTTTGTGGTGGATTTGGCATGGTATGCCTTGGTATGGAGTAGTAAATTCCAGGGTCTCATGGCCCCTGGAGAAGGTCCCTGTTACAAGGGCTTGGCCCTGCTTTTATAGGCACGCAGGCCTTAAGGAAAAGACCAAAATGCCCTCTATGAACCCTAGGCTCAAAAGGAGCTAGCTACGGTACAAAAGTGCTTTACAGCTTTACAAACGTGTCTGACAACGTTAGACTTTGACCAGCTAAACGACATACCAGGGGCGAAGGGGCCCCCGGTATGGCCTATATACTTAGATATTTCAAGAGCTTCGGAGTAGGGGCCGGAGCTCTTCTGGCTGAGGCTATGAAGAAGGCTTCGAAGTATACTCCGAAGGGGGCTTCGAAGCATACTCCGAACGGGGCTCCGAACTGGGCCCCGAACTGAGGTCTCGGAGACCTGGCTCTGAGGAGCTCCGAAGGAGGGGGCTCGGAGGCTATCCCCGGAAAGGGTCCGAAGGTTAACCCCGAGCAAGGCTCGGAGGTTAACCTTGAACCAGGCTCGGAGGCTGGTTCCGAGGCCAGCCCGAGATAGCTTCTGGCCGCCGTCAGGGAGTCTTGGGGGCTTCGCTCTAGAGGGTTCCGAAGGACCTCGCTCCGGAGGGCTTCAATGGGGCCCGGGGGCTTCGACGGGGCCCGGGGGCTTCGCCCCTGCAAGCTCCGGGACAAACCTTGAGACTTGGGAACAGTTCTTGGGGAGGATACAAGCTTCGACAGTGTTGGGCTCCGGGCCGAAGGCTGCCGGAGGCTGACGTCATTTGGCCCCTGTTCAGGGGAAATATATTGCGCCAACAATAGCTAAGGCTCTAGGTCCCCAAATAGGCCGTAATGTCGAAGCCTATATGGATGACATTGTAATAAAAAGTGCTCAAAAGCACCAGCATAGTCTAGACCTAGCTGAAACGTTTAAGAGCCTCCGAGCATGTGGAGTACGCCTCAACCCTGAAAAATGTATATTTGGAGCGCAAGCAGGAAAACTGCTAGGGTACTTAGTTTCGAGCAGGGGAATCGAAGCTAGCCCAACGCAGATAAGTGCACTGCAAAGAATGGCTCCACCAGGTAATTTGAAGCAAGTCTAGAAGCTAGCAGGAAGGCTCACAGCTCTTAGTAGATTCCTGGCCAGGTTAGCAGAACGAATCCTCCCAATTTTCAAAGCCCTAAAGGGGTCCGAAAGCTTCAATTGGACACCGGAGTGCCAGAAGAGCTTCGATGATATAAAAGCATACCTCGGAAGCCTGTCAATGATTACTGCGCCCCTCCCGGAGGAAACACTCCTCCTTTATCTTGCAGCAACAGGCTCCGCAGTAAGTGCAGTACTAGTCAGGGAAGTTGAGCTTAAGGGAAAGCTGGTGCAGAACCCAGTTTGTTTTGTTTCAGAAGCTTTGTTCGGAGCTAAGATAAGATACTCCGAGCTCGAGAAATTTGTTTATGCCCTGGTAATGGCCTCGCGGAAGCTAAGGCATTACATTCTTGTGCATAACTTAATCATTCCTACCTCGTACCCTCTTGGTGATATGCTCTGAAGAAAAGATTCTACGGGTAAGATCAGAAAATGGGCTGTCGAGCTAGCCCCCTTCGGAATCTCCTCACGGCAAGAACAGCTGTCAAATCCCAAATCATAGCCGACTTCGTAGCAGAGTGGACTCCATCTGCAGTTTGGACTACGGAGGAGCCCTCTAAAGGTTTATGGACGACATTTTCTGACGGAGCTTATCAGGCATCTGGTGCTGGAGCAGGAGCGGTCATTATATCACCATCAGGGCAAAAGGCCATGTATTCTGCGATGCTCAACTTTAAGACCACCAATAACATCGCAGAATATGAAGGGGTCCTGCTAGGCCTCCGAAAGGCAAAGGCACTTGGAGCAGCAAGGATAATAATTAAAACAAATTCCCATGTCGTCGTAGGGCATGTCGATAAAAGCTTCCAAGCAAAGAACCCGCATCTAGCAAAGTTCCTGGAGGAAATCCGCAAGACTGAAGCAGCATTCAAAGGATTTTCTGTTCGAAGCATCCCTCGAGCAGATAATCAACTTGCAGACATTCTGGCAAAGGCTGCAGTCAGAGCATTGGACCTCCCATGGGGTGCTTTTTATGAGGAACTAGTCAAGCCTACAGTCGATCAACTACCCTCCGCAGAATTCCTTTGCATTCCAGTTGCAGATTGGCAGGCTCCGATAATGGATGTCTTGCAAGGTAGCGCTGGTTCTTCAGAAGGTCCGGATTCCCGAAGGTTACAAGAAAGGGCTCAAAATTATAAGCTTATCAATGGGATGTTATACAAAGCCAGAGTGTGTTCTCCTATACTCCAGTGCATCTCTGAACCCAAAGGCCAGGACATACTTCGAGACATTCACGAAGGTTTATGTGGAAGCCACTTAGCCACTCATGCTCTAGCAGGCAAAACACTTCGGCAGGGGCTCTACTAGCCGACAATTGTAAGAGATGCGGAGGAGTTGGTCCGAACCTGCCAAGGATGCCAGTGGATGGGAAGACGAAGCCACCGTCCGCCAGTCCCACTTCAAGTTATTTCCCCGGTGTGGCCAATGGCTCGATGGGGAATGGACCTCATAGGCACTTTTCCAATGGCCAAAGGCAGCTTGAAGTTTGTGGTGGTAGCAATCGAATATTGTTCAAAGTGGGTCGAAGTAGAACCATTGACTGCTATCACTTCAAGGAATGTGCAAAAGTTTTTCTGGCAAAATATTATATGCAGGTTCGGAGTGCCAAGGGAGCTAACCGTGGATAATGGAACCCAGTTCGAAGCTGACACATTCAAAGAATTTTGTGAAGAACTGGGCATTAAGTTATGCTTCGCAGCAGTGCGCCATCCACAGTCCAACGGAGCTGTCGAGCGAGCCAACAAGAACATTCTCTCTGGTCTGAATCGACGGATTGTCGGGTTGTCCAAGGGGTTGTGGGTCGAGGAGCTTCCCAAGATATTGTGGTCCATTCGAACCACTCAAGCCAGGTCCACAGGCTTTACCCCATTTAGACTACTATTCAGAGATGAGGCCATGTCTCCTACGGAGCTCAGGGGTGGATCCCTTCGTGTAGTGCAGCCCGGAGATGAAGATGAAAGAAACACTTCGCTAGACTTGTAAGAAGAAACAAGGCTTCGAGCTGTCGCCAATCTAATGAAGTACCAAGGCCACACAAAAACATGGTATGATCCGAAGATAAAGCTGAACGAGATTGGACCAGGTCATTTAGTTTTGCAAAGTGTAATAGCCCCGGGGAAGCTAGGAAATAAATGGGAAGGACCATATATTATCCTACGCTCAGGACGCCCCGGATCGTTTAAATTAGCTAATTGAGAAGGGGAAGAATTGAAACATGCATGGCATACGGAGCACCTTAAGAGTTACTACGCTTAGGGCCTCCTTGTAATCACTTGTAAAGAATTCCTTTTCTAAATAAAGTGGAGGGTCGAATTTTGTTTGCTCTTCGAATATCCCTTACTCCTGATGGACGCATCTGGAGGAAAGAGATGCTTGCAGAGTCAAGCATCTTTCCCAAGACCGGGGCAACAGCCTGTGAACCATGGGTTCAAGGGCCTCACTGCCAGCCTGCGGATTCCAGGATCCGGCTTGTTAGGATCCGTAGAAGAGTCTAAGGACTTTAAAATAACAGATTTATGGCCTCCAGGTTCGAAGTATCTGTAAAAGAGCCAAAGGTTGCCAGCCTACGGATTCTAGGCTCCGGCTTGTTAGGATCCGTAGAAGAGTCTAAGGACTTTAAAAGAGCAGATTTCCGGCCTTTGGGTTCGAATTATCTGTAAAAGAGCCGAAGGTGGCCAGCCTGTGGATTCCAGGCTCTGGCTTGTTAAGATCCGTAGAAGAGTCTAAGGACTTTAAAAGAGCAGATTTCCGGCCTCTCGGTTCGAAGTATCTGTAAAAGAGCCGAAGGTGGCCAGCCTATGGATTCTAGGCTCTGGCTTGTTAGGATACGTAGAAGAGTCTAAGGTCTTTAAAAGAACAGGTTTCCGGCCTCCGGGTTCAAAGTATCTATAAAAGAGCCGAAGATGGACACCCTACGAATTCTAGGACTAGGCTTGTTAGGATCCGTAGAAGAGTCCAAGGACTTTAAAGATAAACAGATTTCTGGCCTATGGGTTCGAAGCATCTGTAAAAGAGTCGAAGGTGACCAAGCAATAAGGTTTCAAGGCTTTGGCCAATGAGACACTTTTAAAGTCCTAAGCGACTAGTATAAGAGCCTGCAAAGGAAGATTCAGCTCCGAAACTTACAAAATCATAATACAAAACTATGTTTGAAGAACTCTATGAAAAGGTAAAATATGGATATTAACTGTTGTGCGAAGCATCGGTTTGTTCTGCGCGTCATTGTGTCCGACGAACCTTTTTGCAATGCGTAAGGTCCCCCACCCACAAGGAGGGGTAGGAGGGTAAAGATCAAACAAGATGCTTCCGGTGCAATTCACATTAATTCATCATACTTTTACATTAAGAGAAATTTTGGTCCAAGCCTAAGAAAAATCGGAGACCCTGTCGGCCTCTAGAGCTACCTCTCCGGCTACTCTGTCCTTCGGAGCTCGAAGCCACCGGGGTTGTCCTTTTTGTTCGAGTGCTTCTCTTCTTATTTGAGGCTCGCAGTTTCTTCTACTCCTCTTGAAGCTCGGCCAAGTCAGAAGACTTTCGGATTTAGCCTCCGTAGGGTCTTCGGCTTGGTACTCCGAATCAGACCAATCCATATGTTTGGAGTATGAAGATGCCTTCTCTTTTTCCTCTTCCTTGATATAAGCTAAGACTTCTTAAAAAACTTCGAGGGTTACCTCCCCTTTATCTCCACGAGGAACAGAGAAGCGAGAGCGGCGGTAAGGCCTTAAGCTCTCAAGGCTTGCCCACTCCTTCCGGAGCCCTTCGTTAAAATCCAGTATTTCGAAGTCAGGTTCCGAAGGGCATGACAGAACCTAAAAGAACAAAACAACCAAACAAGCTCTTCATTTATAAACTTTTCATTAATGCAAGGGGCGTTACAAGATTTCTTATACATAATTGTCCTATGAGCTAGACCTGCGGGTCGGTTGGTGGAGCAGGAGGTGCCAGAGCTGGCGAGGCTGGAAGCGGCGGCCTTGTCTATGCTTGCTTCTGCCGACAGGCCTCGTCGATCCAAGCTTTAGCTGCAGCCTTGTGGTCCGTCTTCCAGGTTGACCGGAAAACTTCCCAGCCCGAGGCTAAATTCGGCGAAGGATGCAACAAGTCCTCGGAGGCAAAGCTTTCGGGTGTCGAACCCTCGACCGGAGCGATAGGAATCTGAAGGGCTTTGAGGTGGCGGAGAACTCCAATTTCGGCGCACTGTCTGGAGATCTCTCTGTACCGGACACCGGAGCTCATCATCAGTGACACCACCACTTCGATCCTCTTCAGATTCCGGTCGAGGGACTCGCTGGCCGCCGCAGAAGACGAAGGGCACATGGTGCCAAAATATTACAAGGTACCCTAAAGGGCATCCAAGGTACGTTCTGCTACATTGGCATTCTTCTTCTCTCCCGTCTTCAGCCCCGCAGTGGTAGCAGACACTTCGGCCATCTGGGACAGCAAGGAGCTATTCTGGTCCATCGCTTGCTTGAGAGGGCCTTGGAGCTCTACCAGCTGGGTGCTCGAAGTAGCCGCCGCCTGCCAAAGCTTCTCAACCTCAGCCCGGAGCACCAAGCACTCGGCTTCAACTTCTTGGGCTGAAGTCCGGAGTGCGTCATTGTCCGCTCTTCGAGGACTTCTTCCTCCAACCGAAGTGCTCTCTCCTTAGAGCCCTTGAGCGTGGCTTGGAGGGTGGTAACCTTCCGTTTGAGTCGATTGGTTTTGACTTCATTGGAAGTCACTGCCGCTCTAGCAAGGACAAATTGCTGCAAAAGGATCAAGTAAGTACAAGGTGTTTACATTTACTAATTGAAAATATTTGCGGTACTTTTTATACCTGAAGGGCAGCCCTTTCGAGGGCCATGTTGAGCCCTGGGGCCCTTACTTCGCTTAGAACAGAGATCAAGTCGGAGTTGGCAATGTCCTGGCTTTTCTCCGCCAAAGGCCCCAAGAGCGCCAGAAGGCCCATCCGTTGCTCCAGAAACGGAGCCAGCAGAGGAAGCCAAGACAAAGCTTGGCGATCATCTGTCGTGGCCTCTTCCTCTGAGTTGCTTGCCGAAGGCTCGTTGGAAGAGGGTGTCGTCGTTGAGCCAGGAGGGAGTACGAGGCTTGACATACTTTTGCCCCTCCCCGGCACGAAGACAGGCGGCTCGACTTCGGCGGAGGTAGCGCCTCCTTTGGCAGCTACCCCTTCGGCTGGAGCCGCATCAGTAGGGATGGCCCCGACCACCAGAGCCGTGTTGGCGGAAATAGCCTCTGCCACCTAAGCCGGGACGTCCGGTGGAGCCAAGGTGTCCACCGGAACAGCAACCTCCGAAGAGGCTAATGCTTCGTGTACAGCGGGGGCTTCGTCGCCCTTTGATGTACCTATAGCATTAAGGTACATTTGATGAACATTTACGAGTAAAAATTGTTTCTGGAATCCACCAAGGCAAGAGATTCGAAGTATACCTTCGGAGGCACTGTGAGGTAAAATTGTTGGGTCCTCCAGGACTTTGTACATCCAGAGAATCTGTAGCGCCCCGATTTATCAAATCGAGAAATTATTGAATTTCCATAGAAAAACAATAATACAAGAGGTTCATCATGCGACAACGTACATACGACAATATCCATGGTACACAGACCATATTTATTACATCAAAGACTTAGTAAAAACAGTAATAAAATAATTAAACAGCGGCATGACGAACATCTTCTTCAGGATTTTTCTTCCCGACTGGGTCGCTACTCCAGACCATCCTCGTAGTAGGCATCCTCTGTGGGGTCCAACGGGTATGAGTACAAAAAGTACTCAACAAGCCACCGCAAATGCATGTAATAATGCAGGATAATAAACAAGGAAGGGTAATGGCTAACATTGCAGAAAAGTGCAGTTTCAGTTATTGCATTTAGCGTAATCATATTTTAATCGTGCGGAAAGTAAACATGAACATCATCAACATCAACTAACTCGAGGAGTACGTTTTACCTCCTCGCACAACAGTCCTTACATGTCAATCCATCATGCACATATATATTCAAAGTAAACTAACTGGGGGATGGCACGCAACCCGCCCTTGACCGTGGGCTCGGCGTTTCGAAAAGATTTAAGACTCTGATCAGAGATGTACTACTGTACCCACAAGGCACGCACTCATCCCAAACGAGATTACCCATACCACGGGAACTCGTGCCAAAACCTCAATATGAGATGTTCCAAGCGATAACCACCCGCTCTAGGTTTCGCCGGCGTGCCGGGCCGCATCCCGGCTAACGTCGCACCCTCTTTTGCGCCACATTGGTACAAGTCACCCATAGGTGAAACTTGACCCATCTCCAAATGGTGGCCTCGGTTTGGAACAACCCATACCTTAGTTAGGACTTACCCACTAGACTTGTGGTTAGTACGTAAGTGTATTGCAACGGATCCCTCAGACCGGTCCTTATAGTGCCCCGGGTGCTACCGACCAATGCCCTAGCTTGCACCCGGAACCAACCATGCATACACTCACAACCATAACTCATCACCAACAGAATTTCCAAGGATAAGAAGTAACGGGGATCATATAATAGAACAATTTTGCTACGACTCATTTTTATCCTATAGCGATCGTGTCAATACATTGGACACTAGCTCATATCATTGATCATATGGTGACAAGGAGGTTAGGCGAGATAGCATGGCTTGGGTTGCACATCAAGGTCGGGGGATCCTAAATAAATATATTGTAAGGGTTTCATTTGACTAATGCATGTATAGCCTATGAGTTTTAGCGATAGTTTAATCAAACATGGGTTCAATATGCTCAAAAGATTGGTTTGGTGACTTGCCTTGTTCAGCAAAAGGAGAGGGAGGGACTTCAGGGAAGTACTCTGGCTCCTCGGCGACGTCGTAGTCTTTTTGATATAGTAAAGTAAAATAAAAAGAACACATTCAATCAAACAATATAACATTACATTATAAGCACATAATTTACAGTTGGTTTGATTAAAAATAAAATAATTTCAATTGTTAAGGTTCTGTGGTTTATTCCATAAATAAATTTTAAGGGACATAAAAAGTTGTCCCATCTAGAAAGGGGTGTTTAAATGTGATTAATTTCATATTAAGTTTCCTAATAAGTTTTGAAATGAAAAGTTCATGGTAATTTAGTGTTTTTCAGTATATGAATAGAAATGAATAAATATGAATTTTTCTGAAGTTCAAACATTTGAATTCATATTTTAATCCTAAAGGCATCTAAATATTTATTTGAATAAACATGAAAATGTCAAAGTAAACCTACTGTTTTTATTGCATAAACATGTAGAGAATAATTTTATGAATTTTCTGAAATTGGAATGGTAATTTTTAGAGTTCAAATGCATCAGATATGAATTTTACAAGTTTAAAAGTATTTCTGAAATTCATTTTCAATTTTTAAACTCCTCGGGTCCACGGTGAGCCAGGCCCACGGTGAACCCGCACACTGTGCGCGTGCGCCGGGTCGATCTGGACCGTCGGATCCCATTACTGTTTTAATACATTTCTGAATAAAAATAATTCCAGGAATTAGATTAAAATATTAGGGCTATTTCCAAGGTTGATAAAAATTTATAAAAATCCTCAAAAATATTTCTTGGCTTTGGGAGTTTATACAAAAATTTCCAGGTCCTGGTTTGGTCATCTACTCTATGTTGTAGTTCAAAAGGGTATAAAAGAGTATTAAAAGTATTTTCAGAAATATAAATTCCAAGAAATTGAATTTTAATAATATTTTTATTGTTTTGAAAATCTGGGGTGTGACAAACCTATCCCCCTTACAAGAATCTCGTCCTCGAGATTGGAACGTTACTCGAATAATTCGGGATATTGGGCTTTTAGCTCGTCTTCCTTTTCCCAAGTGGCTTCTTCGGCGGGATGGTTGTTCCATTGGACTTTGCAGAAGCGAACAACGCGACTTCTGGTCACTCTCTCCTTGGTTTCCAAGATCTTGATGGGTCTTTCTATGTAGGTCAAGTCTTCTTGGACATTAAGCTGCTGAAGGTCGGCTTGCTCGGTGGGTACACGGAGGCACTTCTTCAGCTGAGAGACATGGAACACATCGTGAACCCCTGCCAAGGATGGAGGCAGTTCAAGTTGATATGCCACTTCTTCTTGTCGTCGGAGGATCTGGAAAGGTCCGACGTAGCGGGGTGCTAGCTTGCCTTTCACGTTGAACCTTTGAGTGCCACGGAGGGGAGTGACTCGGAGATAGACATAATCGCCCTCCTCAAAGGCTAGGTCTCATCGACGGTTGTCGGCATAGCTCTTCTGGCGGGATTGGGCTGCCTTCAATCGGTCTCTTATGATCTTAACCTTCTCTTCAGCTTCTCTTAATAGATCCGTCCCAAATAGTTGCGACTCTCCGGTTTGATCCTAGAGCAACGGCGTTCTGCACTTACGTCCATAGAGTGCTTCGAATGCGGACATTTGCAGGCTGGCTTGATAGCTGTTGTTGTAGGAGAACTCTGCATATGGTAAGTTCTTATCCCACATTCTGCCAAAGTCTAGAGCACAAGCTCTAAGCATATCCTCCAATATCTGGTTAACCCTTTCGGTTTGACCGTCGGTCTGTGGATGATAGGCGGTGCTAAAGTTCAGCCGGGTGCCGAGTTCTTCTTGAAGGTTCTTCCAAAACTTGGAGGTAAACTGACTCCCACGGTCAGATACAATCTTCTTAGGAACTCCGTGGAGGCACACGATCCGGGTCATATACAACTCGGCCAACTTGGCGTCGGTGTAAGTTGTCTTGACCGGAATGAAGTGAGCTACCTTGATGAGTCGGTCGACGATCACCCAGATGGAATCATGACCAGCTTGGGTCCTGGGCAGTCCCGTGATGAAGTCCATTCCTATCTCTTCCCACTTCCATTCAGGGACCTTGAGAGGTTGAAGAAGTCCGGCAGGTCTCTGATGCTCTGCCTTGACTCGCCGGCATGTGTCGCACTTGGCCACATACTCAGCTATTTCCCTGTTCATGCTGACCCACCAATATTTTTCATTTAGGTCTTGATACATCTTTGTACTTCCGGGATGGATGGAGTATAGCGTATCGTGGGCTTCTTGAAGGATGAGGGTCTTCAATTCAGGTAGGTTGGGTACGCATATCCGGTTTCCGAACCAGATGGTACCATGCTCGTCCTCGGAAAATCCGGGGGCTTTACCCTTTACCATGTTCTGTTGGATCTCCAGGATGTCCAGGTCTTCCTTCTGTTTTTCTCGGATCTGGTCTATTAAGACAGGCCGAAACTCCAAGGCAGCGAGGTACGCTCGGGTGGTGATCCCTAGGTTTAGCCTTTCCATCTCCTTGTGGAGTAAAGGAGCTTGGTCCTGAATCATGATGGCATTGCAGTACCCTTTTCGACTAAGGGCATCTGCCACCACATTCGCTTTGCCCGGATGATAATGGATGCCCAAGTCGTAATCCTTGATCAGTTCCAACCATCTCCTTTGCCTGAGATTCAGATCTGGTTGGGTGAATATGTACTTGAGGCTCTTGTGGTCGGTGAAGACCTCACACCGATTTCCCACAAGGTAATGTCTCCATATCTTCAAGGCATGAACCACGGCTGCTAATTCCAGGTCGTGGGTCGGGTAGTTCAGCTCATGCGGCCTTAGCTGTTGGGAGGCGTAGGATATCACTTTCCCTTCTTGCATTAAGACGCATCCCAATCCTTGCCGAGAGGCATCACAATAGACGTGGAAGTCTTTCCGGATGTCTGGCAGAGTCAGAATGGGAGCTGATACTAGCTTCTTCTTGAGGGTCTGGAAGCTTTCTTCGCAGTCGGGGGTCCATTCAAACTTCACTTCCTTCTGCAAGAGTCTGGTCATAGGCTTGGCGATCTTGGAAAAATTCTCGATGAACCGGCGGTAGTATCCGGCCAATCCGAGAAAACTCCGGATCTTGGTCACCGTTGTGGGCTGCAGCCAGTTGGTTATTGCTTCCACGGTGGTTGGGTCCACTGCTATTCCTCCGGCAGATATAACATGGCTGAGGAACTTCACCTCAGACGACCAAAATTCGCATTTGCTGTATTTGGCGTACAGTTGCTGCTCCCTTAGCTTTCCGAGGGTCAGACGGAGGTGAGTCTCGTGTTCTTCCTTGGTCTTGGAGTAAACGAGGATATCGTCGATGAATAGCACGATGAACGTGTCCAAGAACTCCATGAATACATTGTTCATCATGTTCATGAAAAGGCCGGGGCATTCGTGAGTCCGAACGACATCACGGTGTACTCGTAAAGTCCATAGCGAGAGGTGAAGGCAGTCTTGGGGATGTCTTCTTCCCTAATCCTCAATTGGTGATAACCTGACCTGAGGTCAATCTTGGAAAACACCGAGGATCCTTTCAGCTGATCGAACAGGTCATCGATCCGAGGCAATGGGTACTTGTTCTTGATGGTTACGTCGTTCAAGGCCCTATAGTCCACGCACATCCTCTTGGTCTTGTCCTTCTTCATGGCAAATATAACCGGTGCACCCCAGGGTGAGGTACTCGGTCGAATATACCCTTTTTGCTCTAGGTCTTCGATGTTGCTCTTGACTTCAGCTAGTTCATTAGCGGCCATCTGGTATGGGCGCTTGGAGATTGGAGTGGTCCCGGGGACAAGTTCGATTCTGAATTCGATGTCCCGCTTGGGAGGCATTCCGGGTAGGTCTTCAGGGAAGACATCTGCAAACTCCTTGACTATATGTACCTCTTCAAGAGCCATCGAACGAAGGGATGCTCTGGGTGGTTTGCGACTGGTCATCCGAAAGGTGACGACCTCGCCTTCCGGGTTGGTCACCGTGACGGACTTGTTGGCACAGTCGATCACACCTTTGTGCTTCATCAACCAATCCATCTCTAGTATAAGGTCAAGTCCGGTGCATCGGATGAGGACTGGCTCGGCCCGAAACAGTACTCCTTGGATGTCAAATTGAACCTTAGGGCTGTATAAGCGGGCTAAGGTCCTATTGCCGGGAGTGGCAATCACCATGGGAATGGGTAGAGGGAGCACGTCCGATTTGTTTGTTTTCACAAAATCTTCCGAGATGAAGGAGTGGGTTGCTCCAGAGTCAAATAATATTACGGCCGGTACGGAATTCACAGTAAACGTACCGAGCATGGCTTCAGGAGCCTCCTGAGCTTCCTCCGCGCTGATGTGGTTGACGCGAGCACGAACCGCCTGGTTGGGTGCCACGCCTTGAGCTTGCTTGTGGTGGGGACACTGGTGCGAATAGTGCCCTTCCTTGCGGCAGTTGAAGCAGACGACCGGCCTTCCTTGGCGATCCTTCAAGATCGGGGCCTTGGCGGCTGGTGTCGGCTGAGCGGCCGTAGCTGGTGGAGCGGGGCGAGGATGCCCGGCGTTGGATCCACCGGCGGCGTGAGGTGGACTGTAGGCGGGCCGAGGATGGTAGGCGGGCGCTGGTGGCGGAGGGACAAAGCGGGGCCTCTGAGAGTTCGCCTGCTGATGCTTGAAGGCGATCATCTTCCTCTTCTTGAGGTCCAGCTTGTTCTGCTCAGTCTCTTGGACGAGCGCTTTGTTGACTAGCCGTTGGAAGTCGGCGTAGTCGGTGGCGACGAGCTGGATGGACAGCTCATCCTTAAGTCCTCGGAGGAACTTGGCTTGGCGGAGGGCGTCGGTGCGCACTTCCTCCGGTGCATAGCGGGCGAGGCGATTGAACTCATGGAGGTACTCCATGACGGTCCTGTTGCCTTGTTGCAGGTCGTGGAACTCCTGCTGTTTCACCGCGATGACACCGGCGGGGACGTGGGCAGCATGAAAGGCGATGGTGAACTCCGCCCAAGTCACCACGTGGTCCTCTGGCTGGGACTCACGGTAGTTGTCCCACCATTCAGCGGCGGGACCCTGGAGCTGGTGAGTGGCGAAGGCCACTCGCTCCCGGTCGGTGCAGGGGAGGAGGTCGAGCTTCTTCCCGATGGTACGAAGCCAATCTCCGGCCTCCATCGGGTTTGTGGTGCTTGAGAAAATGGGCGGGCGCACGCGCAGGAACTCGGAGAGTTGTGGAGCGGGCGCAGGTGCTGGTGCGCGAGGGGCAGGTTCCCCGTTCTGCAGACGGTCCAACTGAGCCTGTTGGTTCTGCATTTGGGTGAGGAGGGCGGTGATCAGATGGTTCTTATTCGCCATCATCTGCGCCAAGGTGGGGTGGTTGGCGGAGGGCGACCCAGATTGACGCGGGCCCGTTGCACCCCAGTTGGGTACAACACCCTCGGGCGCATCACGGCTTCCTCCTGCTCCGTTGTTGGAACCGGTGTTCTGGTGATCGGCCATCTTCTGAATATACATAGTGATAAAGCAAAGATGACGAAACAATAATACAACCAAAAATATCATATAAGATTCAAGCACATTAATATATAGAGTGGTATAAATTGTTCATTACATCCAAGCTCTTATTCCATCTACAACACAACTCATTGCAGACGGCACCACATACAAAATTATGATTTTTATTTAAATAGCGACTCCTAACGCCTACTCGCCACCAGAGGCGGTCTCCGTGCTCTCGGAACCACGAGTGCGCGGCTCCAGAGGGATGGTGGGCTCGAGAAAATTCTCGATGATGGAGTCGGAGACGAGGCCGGGGCGTGGTGTAGGGGCGCTGGTGGAGGGTCTGGCAGGGGAGGGTCGTGGCGGGATCCTCTTGGGGCGAGGGAGGGGCTCACGAATGGGCTTCTTCTTCCTTGGAAGAAGAGGAACCATCTCCGCAATATCCTTCTACAGCTGCATGATCTTGCGCTGCAACTCGCCATTCTGTTGGATCAAGTTCTTCGTTTCTTCACGAAGGAACTCAACCGCCTCATGGTGCTCGTCGGCATCGAGAACTGCCTCGGTGTGGAGATCATCCATAGCCTGTAGAAGACGCGACTGTCAGGCCATGACCGGATCACGCACGGAGTGAACTCCGAGGTAGATGCTACAGTGGGCTCCGGGAGTACGCTTCGGCACAAGCCGGAAGGACGAGTTCTGAAGACGATCGTCGTAGATCATCCTCAACTCCATGAGGGCCTGGAGAGCGACTCGTTGGCACGCGACGTCGAAAGTCGGGCCTCCAAGTGCTGTGCTGTAGGGCGGCAGGTGTTCTCCGGAGCCGTGGACGGTGAGGGAGACGTCGCAAGGCCGGGCGAACTCGTCGGGGTACACTCCTTGGAATTCTGGTTCGAAGAGGAACCCGAGGAAGGTGAGCATCATACGGAGCTCCTGGACGAAGCCCTCGTAGTGGCGGCAGTAGCTGTGGACTTGGTAGACTGGCATCTACAAAACAGCAAGTTGAATAAAGTGAGGAGAGGAACAATGTTTATAAAGTAGATTTTCGAGAAATAATTTCCTGTGGCTAATGGCTAGGCGGGTTTGTTTGGCTTCCTACAGTTGAGTCGGCTCTGATACCGACGGCGCAGTGGAAGCGTGGTGGGCCCATAACCCACGGGTCCCAAGATCGAAACCTGGCTCTGATACCATCTTGTAGCGCCCTGATTTATCAAATCAAGACATTATTGAATTTCATAAGAAAAACAATAATACAAGAGGTTCATCATGCGGCAACGTACATACGACAATATCCATGGTACGCAGACCATATTTGTTACATCAAAGACTTAGTAAAAACAGTAATAAAATAATTAAACAGCGGCATGACGAACATCTTCTTCATGATTTTTCTTCTCGACTGGGTCGCTACTCCAGACCATCTTCGTAGTAGGCATCCTCTGTGGGGTCCAACGGGTATGAGTACAAAAAGTACTCAACAAGCCACCGCAAATGCAAGTAATAATGCAGGATAATAAACAAGGATGGATAATGGCTAGCATTGCGGAAAAGTACAACTTTAGTTATTGCATTTAGTGTAGTCACATTTTAATCATGCGGAAGAGTAAACATGAACATCAACAACATCAACTAACTCGAGGAGTACGTTTTACCTCCTCGCTCAAGAGTCCTTACATGTCAATCCATCATGCACATACATATTCAAAGTAAACTAACTGGGGGATGTCACGCAACCCGCCCTTGACCGTGGGCTCGGCTTTTCGAAAAGATTTAAGACTCTGATCAGAGATGTACTATTGTACCCACAAGGCACGCACTCATCCCAAACGAGATGACCCATACCACGGGAACTCGTGCCAAAACCTCAATATGAGATGTTCCAAGCGATAACCACCCGCTCTAGGTTTCGCCGGCGCGCCGGGCCGCATCCCGGCTAACGTCGCACCCCCTTTTGCGCCACATTGGTACAAGTCACCCGCAGGTGCAACTTGACCCATCTCCAAATGGTGGCCTCGGTTTGGAACAACCCATACCTTAGTTAGGACTTACCCACTAGACTTGTGGTTAGTACGTAAGTGTATTGCAACGGATCCCTCAGACCGGTCCTTATAGTGCCCCGGGTGCTACCGACCAATGCCCTAGCTTGCACCCGGAACCCACCATGCATACACTCACAACCATAACTCATCACCAACAGAATTTCCAAGGATAAGAAGTAACAGGGATCATATAATAGAACAATTTTGCTACGACTCATTTTTATCCTATAGCGATCGTGTCAATACATTGGACACTAGCTAATATCATTGATCATATGGTGACAAGGAGGTTAGGCGAGATAGCATGGCTTGGGTTGCACATCAAGGTCGGGGGATCCTAAATAAATATATTGTAAGGGTTTCATTTGACTAATGCATGTATAGCCTATGAGTTTTAGCGATAGTTTAATCAAACATGGGTTCAATATGCTCAAAAGATTGGTTTGGTGACTTGCCTTGTTCAGCAAAAGGAGAGGGAGGGACTTCGGGGAAGTACTCCGGCTCCTCGGCGACGTCGTAGTCTTTTTGATATAGTAAAGTAAAATAAAAAGAACACATTCAATCAAACAATATAACATTACATTATGAGCACATAAGTTACAGTTGGTTTGATTAAAAATAAAATAATTTCAATTGTTAAGGTTCTGTGGTTTATTCCATAAATAAATTTTAAGGGACATTGAAAGTTGTCCCTTTTAGAAAGGGGTGTTTAAATGTGATCAATTTCATATTAAGTTTTATAATAAGTTTTGAAATGAAAAGTTCATGGTAATTTAGTGTTTTTTAGTATATGAATAGAAAGGAATAAATATGATTTTTTCTGAAGTTCAAACATTTGAATTCATATTTTAATCCTAAAGGCATTAAAATATTTATTTGAATAAATATGAAAATGTCAAAGTAAACCTACTGTTTTTATTGCATAAACATGTAGAGAATAATTTTATGAATTTTCTGAAATTGGAATGGTAATTTTTAGAGTTCAAATGCATCAGATATGAATTTTACAAGTTTAAAAGTATTTCTGAAATTCATTTTCAATTTTTAAACTCCTCGGGTCCACGGTGAGCTAGGCCCACGGTGAACCCGCGCACTGTGCGCGTGCGCCGGGTCGATCTGGACCGTCGGATCCAGATCCGACGCGCGAGGGCGAGGCGGAGCGCGTTAAAGTGACGTGGACGGCCAGGATTAAAACGTTCGAACCGGTACGCGATGGACGCTCCAGATTAAACGCGGGTTTTAAATACCAACGAACTCACGAGATTAAAACGTAACGCTTTGACCAGATCCGACGGTGCGGATTAGATCGCGTACGTGGGCTCATGTGCGTCGCCCGATCGCGATCGCACGGTCGGGATCAGATCCGACACGGCAAGGGTACTCGACCCGTGCCGGTCGTCTTCTCCGACGACGGCGAGCGGACCAGGGGCCACGGCGAGCGACTAGGGACCTATCTAAGCCTAGAAATGGAAAGAGGACACTACGGCGGTCACGACGGTACCTTAGGCGAGGCGAGGGGTTGACGGGAAGTGGTCGGCGGCGAGGGTAGACGACGAAGCTGTTCGGGCTCCTCGTCGGCGATGGTGTTCCGGCGATCTCCTTGACCAGCGGAGGCGTGGCCGAGGTAGGGGTCGTCCTTGCGGTCATGTTGGTGGCGGAGGCACGGGCGGAGGTGGTCCGAGGCGACGGCGAGTGGTGGCCGGAGGAGAAATAGAGGGAGTGCGCTAACAGGCGAAGTGCGGGCGCTCTGCTTGGTCTGAGTGCGAATGGATGCGTGAACCGAACGCGGTGTCGAGCAGTGGGTTAAATAGAGTCGTCGACGGGTGACGAATACAAGGAAAGCCGAGGAGGGGGATTAACTCGCTGGCGAGGGCTCGGCCATGCATGCGCAGCGTGATCCCGGGGCATAATCGCGAGGATTAAAGAGGGGAAATGGTCGGTGCGACACGGGGGACCTAGTAATGGCGGTAATTTAATGGGGGACGGGCCGGCGAGGCGGATCCGAGGGCGAGGTCGTCGGCCGGCGTGATTTGGGGGCGGTGGCACGAGGTAGACGACGGGTCTGACAGACGGGGGCCACTGGCCAGCGGGCGTGAGCGAGCGGGGTGGCGACTGACGGGTGGGGCCGCGGTGTCGGGTGCGCGCGCGAGGGGAGGAAATCGGCGCCGACAGGTGGGGTCAGCTTGTCAGCCTAAAGCACGCGAGGTAACGGGCTGGGCCGGCCGGGAGAGAGAGAATGGAGGGAGGGGAGCCCATTACTGTTTTAATACATTTCTGAATAAAAATAATTCCAGGAATTAGATTAAAATATTAGGGCTACTTCCAAGGTTGATAAAAAATTATAAAAATCCTCAAAAATATTTCTTGGCTTTGGGAGTTTATACAAAAATTTCCAGGTCCTGGTTTGGTCATCTACTCTATGTTGTAGTTCAAAAGGTTATAAAAGAGTATTAAAAGTATTTTCAGAAATATAAATTCCAAGAAATTGAATTTTAATAATATTTTTATTGTTTTGAAAATTTGGGGTGTGACAAACCTATCCCCCTTACAAGAATCTCGTCCTCGAGATTGGAACGTTACTCGAATAATTCGGGATATTGGGCTTTTAGCTCGTCTTCCTTTTCCCAAGTGGCTTCTTCGGCGGGATGGTTGTTCCATTGGACTTTGCAGAAGCGAACAACGCGACTTCTGGTCACTCTCTCCTTGTTTTCCAAGATCTTGATGGGTCTTTCTATGTAGGTCAAGTCTTCTTGGACATTAAGCTGCTGAAGGTCGGCTTGCTCGGTGGGTACACGGAGGCACTTCTTCAGCTGAGAGACATGGAACACATCGTGAACCCCTGCCAAGGATGGAGGCAGTTCAAGTTGATATGCCACTTCTCCTTGTCGTCGGAGGATCTGGAAAGGTCCGACGTAGCGGGGTGCTAGCTTGCCTTTCACGTTGAACCTTTGAGTGCCACGGAGGGGAGTGACTCGGAGATAGACATAATCGCCCTCCTCAAAGGCTAGGTCTCTTCGACGGTTGTCGGCATAGCTCTTCTGGCGGGATTGGGCTGCCTTCAATCGGTCTCTTATGATCTTAACCTTCTCTTCAGCTTCTCTTAATAGATCCGTCCCAAATAGTTGCGACTCTCCGGTTTGATCCCAGAGCAACGGCGTTCTGCACTTACGTCCATAGAGTGCTTCGAATGGGGACATTTGCAGGCTGGCTTTATAGCTGTTGTTGTAGGAGAACTCTGCATATGGTAAGTTCTTGTCCCACATTCCGCCAAAGTCTAGAGCACAAGCTCTAAGCATATCCTCCAATATCTGGTTGACCCTTTCGGTTTGACCGTCGGTCTGTGGATGATAGGCGGTGCTAAAGTTCAGCCGGGTGCCGAGTTCTTCTTGAAGGTTCTTCCAAAACTTGGAGGTGAACTGACTCCCACGGAAGAAAACTCCGGATCTCGGTCACCGTTGTGGGCTGCAGCCAGTTGGTTACTGCTTCCACGGTGGTTGGGTCCACTGCTATTCCTCCGGCAGATATAACATGGCCAAGGAACTTCACCTCAGACGACCAAAATTCACATTTGCTGTATTTGGCGTACAGTTGCTGCTCCCTTAGCTTTCTGAGGGTCAGACGGAGGTGAGTCTCATGTTCTTCCTTGGTCTTGGAGTAAACGAGGATATCGTCGATGAATACCATGATGAACTTGTCCAAGAACTCCATGAATACATTGTTCATCATGTTCATGAAAAAGGCCGGGGCATTCGTGAGTCCGAACGACATCACGGTGTACTCGTAAAGTCCATAGCGAGAGGTGAAGGCAGTCTTGGGTATGTCTTCTTCCCTAATCCTCAATTGGTGATAACCTGACCTGAGGTCAATCTTGGAAAACACCGAGGATCCTTTCAGCTGATCGAACAGGTCGTCGATCCGAGGCAATGGGTACTTGTTCTTGATGGTTACGTCGTTCAAGGCCCTATAGTCCACGCACATCCTCTTGGTCTTGTCCTTCTTCATGGCAAATATAACCGGTGCACCCCAGGGTGAGGTACTCGGTCGAATATACCCTTTTTGCTCTAGGTCTTCGATGTTGCTCTTGACTTCAGCTAGTTCATTAGCGGCAATCCGGTATGGGCGCTTGGAGATTGGAGTGGTCCCGGGGACAAGTTCGATTCTGAATTCGATGTCCCGCTTGGGAGGCATTCCAGGTAGGTCTTCAGGGAAGACATCCGCAAACTCCTTGACTATATGTACCTCTTCAAGAGCCATCGAACGAAGGGATGCTCTGGGTGGTTTGCGACTGGTCATCCGAAAGGTGACGACCTCGCCTTCCGGGTTGGTCACCGTGACGGACTTGTTGGCACAGTCGATCACACCTTTGTGCTTCATCAACCAATCCATCCCTAGTATAAGGTCAAGTCCGGTGCATCGGATGAGGACTGGCTCGGCCCGAAACAATACTCCTTGGATGTCAAATTGAACCTTAGGGCTGTATAAGCGGGCTAAGGTCCTATTGCCGGGAGTGGCAATCACCATGGGAATGGGTAGAGGGAGCACGCCCGATTTGTTTGTTTTCACAAAATCTTCCGAGATGAAGGAGTGGGTTGCTCCAGAGTCAAATAATATTACGGCCGGTACGGAATTCACAGTAAACTTACCGAGCATGGCTTCAGGAGCCTCCTGAGCTTCCTCCGCGCTGATGTGGTTGACGCGGGCACGAACCGCCTAGTTGGGTGCCACGCCTTGAGCTTGCTTGGGGTGGGGACACTGGTGCGAATAGTGCCCTTCCTTGCGGCAGTTGAAGCAGACGACCGGCCTTCCTTGGTGATCCTTCAATATCGGGGCCTTGGTGGCTGGTGTCGGCTGAGCGGCCGGAGCTGGTGGAGCGGGGCGAGGATGCCCGGCGTTGGATCCACCGGCGGTGTGAGGTGGCCTGTAGGCGGGCCGAGGATGGTAGGCGGGCGCTGGCTGCGGAGGGACGAAGCGGGGCCTCTGAGAGTTCGCCTGCTGATGCTTGAAGGCGATCATCTTCCTCTTCTTGAGGTCCAGCTTGTTCTGCTCAGTCTCTTGGACGAGCGCTTTGTTGACTAGCCGTTGGAAGTCGGCGTAGTCGGTGGCGACGAGCTGGATGGACAGCTCATCCTTAAGTCCCCGGAGGAACTTGGCTTGGCAGAGGGCGCCGGTGCGCACTTCCTCCGGTGCGTAGCGGGCGAGGCGATTGAACTCATGGAGGTACTCCATGACGGTCCTGTTGCCTTGTTGCAGGTCGCGGAACTCCTGCTGTTTCACCGCGATGACACCGGCGGGGACGTGGGCAGCATGAAAGGCTATGGTGAACTCCGCCCAAGTCACCACGTGGTCCTCTGGCTGGGACTCACGGTAGTTGTCCCACCATTCAGCGGCGGGACCCTGGAGCTGGTGAGTGGCGAAGGCCACTCGCTCCCGGTCGGTGCAAGGGAGGAGGTCGAGCTTCTTCCCGATGGTACGAAGCCAATCTCCGGCCTCCATCGGGTTGGTGGTGCTTGAGAAAATGGGCGGGCGCGGGTGCTGGTGCGCGAGGGGCGGGTTCCCCGTTCTGCAGACGGTCCAACTGAGCCTGTTGGTTCTGCATTTGGGTGAGGAGGGCGGTGATCAGGTGGTTCTGATTTGCCATCATCTCCGCCAAGGTGGGGTGGTTGGCGGAGGGCGACCCAGATTGACGCGGGCCCGTTGCACCACAGTTGGGTACAACACCCTCGCGTACGTCGCGGCTTCCTCCTTCACCGTTGTTGGAACCGGTGTTCTGGTGGTCGGCCATCTTCTGAATATACATAGTGATAAGACAAAAGATTGACGAAACAATAATACAACCACAAATATCATATAAGATTCAAGCACATAAATACATAGAGTGGTAGAAATTGTTCATTACAATCAAGTTTTTATTCTACCCACAACACACTTGTTGCGGATAGCACCACATACAAAATTCCGTATTATTTTAAAAATAGCGGCCGCTAACGCCTACTCGCCATCGGAGGCGGTCTCCGTGCTCTCGGAACCACGAGTACGCGGCTCCGGAGGGATGGTGGGCTCGAGAAAATTCTCGATGATGGAGTCGGAGACGAGGCCGGGGCGTGGTGTAGGGGCGCTGGTGGAGGGTCTGGCGGGGGAGGGTCGTGGCGGGATCCTCTTGGGGCGGGGAAGGGGCTCACGGATGGGCTTCTTCTTCCTTGGAAGAAGGGGAACCATCTCCGCAATATCCTTCTGCGGCTGCATGATCTTGCGCTGCAGCTCGCCGTTCTGTTGGATCAAGTTCTTCGTTTCTTCACGAAGGAACTCAACCGCCTCATGGTGCTCATCGGCGTCGAGCACCACCTCGGTATGGAGATCGTCCATAGCCTGTAGAAGACGTGACTGCCGGGCCATGACCGGATCACGCACGGAGTGAACTCCGAGGTAGATGCTACGGTGGGCGCCGGGAGTACGCTTCGGCACAAGCCGGAAGGACGAATTCTGAAGACGATCATCGTATATCATCCTCAGCTCCATGAGGGCCTGGAGGGCGACTCGTTGGCACGCGACGTCGAAAGTCGGGCCTCCAAGTGTGGTGGTGTAGGGCGGCAGATGCTCTCCGGAGCCGTGGACGGTGAGGGAGACGTCGCAAGGCCCGGCGAACTCGTCGGGGTACACTCCTTGAAATTCGGGTTCGAAGAGGAACGCGAGGAAGGTGAGCATCATACGGAGCTCCTGGACGAAGCCCTCGTAGTGGCGGCAGTAGCTGTGGACTTGGTAGACTGGCATCTACAAAACAGCAAGTTGAATAAAGTGAGGAGAGGAACAATGTTTATAAAGTAGATTTTCGAGAAATAATTTCCTGTGGCTAATGGCTAGGCGGGTTTGTTTGGCTTCCTACAGTCGAGTCGGCTCTGATTATTTTATTACTGTTTTTACTAAGTCTTTCAAGATGGATTATGAATAAATACCATATCTGTAATGACATCAATTTGAAGTATTATTGACAAGATGGGCCTGTCTCTGATACCATCTTGTAGCGCCCCGATTTATCAAATCGAGACATTATTGAATTTCCATAGAAAAACAATAATACAAGAGGTTCATCATGCGACAATCATACATACGACAGTATTCATGGTACGCAGACCATAATTATTACATCAAAGACTTAGTAAAAACAGTAATAAAATAATTAAACAGCGGCATGACGAACTTCTTATTCAGGATTTTTCTTCTCGACTGGGTCGCTACTCCAGACCGTCTTCGTAGTAAGCATCCTCTGTGAGGTCCAACGGGTATGAGTACAAAAAGTACTCAACAAGCCACCGCAAATGCATGTAATAATGCAGGATAATAAACAAGGAAGGGTAATGGCTAACATTGCGGGCTGATAACATTGCGGAAAAGTACAGTTTCAGTTATTGCATTTAGTGTAATCATATTTTAATCGTGCGGAAAGTAAACATGAACATCATCAACATCAACTAACTCGAGGAGTAAGTTTTACCTCCTCGCACAACAGTCCTTACATGTCAATCCATCATGCACATACATATTCAAAGTAAACTAACTGGGGGATGTCACGCAACCCGCCCTTGACCGTGGGCTCGGCTTTTCGAAAAGATTTAAGACTCTGATCAGAGATGTACTATTGTACCCACAAGGCACGCACTCATCCCAAACGAGATGACCCATACCACAGGAACTCGTGCCAAAACCTCAATATGAGATGTTCCAAGCGATAACCACCCGCTCTAGGTTTCGCCGGCGCGCCGGGCCGCATCCCGGCTAACGTCGCACCCCCTTTTGCGCCACATTGGTACAAGTCACCCGCAGGTGCAACTTGACCCATCTCCAAATGGTGGCCTCGGTTTGGAACAACCCATACCTTAGTTAGGACTTACCCACTAGACTTGTGGTTAGTACGTAAGTGTATTGCAACGGATCCCTCAGACCGGTCCTTATAGTGCCCCGGGTGCTACCGACCAATGCCCTAGCTTGCACCCAGAACCCACCATGCATACACTCACAACCATAACTCATCACCAACAGAATTTCCAAGGATAAGAAGTAACGGAGATCATATAATAGAACAATTTTGCTACGACTCATTTTTATCCTATAGCGATCGTGTCAATAAGTTGGACACTAGCTAATATCATTGATCATATGGTGACAAGGAGGTTAGGCGAGATAGCATGGCTTGGGTTGCACATCAAGGTCGGGGGATCCTAAATAAATATATTGTAAGGGTTTCATTTGACTAATGCATGTATAGCCTATGAGTTTTAGCGATAGTTTAATCAAACATGGGTTCAATATGCTCAAAAGATTGGTTTGGTGACTTGCCTTGTTCAGCAAAAGGAGAGGGAGGGACTTCGGGGAAGTACTCCGGCTCCTCGGCGACCTCGTAGTCTTTTTGATATAGTAAAGTAAAATAAAAAGAACACATTCAATCAAACAATATAACATTACATTATAAGCACATAAGTTACAGTTGGTTTGATTAAAAATAAAATAATTTCAATTGTTAAGGTTCTGTGGTTTATTCCATAAATAAATTTTAAGGGACATTAAAGTTGTCCCTTTTAGAAAGGGGTGTTTAAATGTGATCAATTTCATATTAAGTTTCCTAGTAAGTTTTGAAATGAAAAGTTCATGGTAATTTAGTGTTTTTCAGTATATGATTAGAAAGGAATAAATATGAATTTTTCTGAAGTTCAAACATTTGAATTCATATTTTAATCCTAAAGGCATTTAAATATTTATTTGAATAAACATGAAAATGTCAATGTAAACCTACTGTTTTTATTGCATAAACATGTAGGGAATAATTTTATGAATTTTCTGAAATTGGAATGGTAATTTTTAGAGTTCAAATGCATCAGATATGAATTTTACAAGATTAAAAGTATTTCTGAAATTCATTTTCAATTTTTAAACTCCTCGGGTCCACGGTGAGCCAGGCCCACGGTGAACCCGCGCACTGTGCGCGTGCGCCGGGTCGATCTGGACCGTCGGATCCAGATCCGACGTGCGAGGGCGAGGCGAGGCGCGTTAAAGTGACGTGGACGGCTAAGATTAAAACGTTCGAACCGGTACGCGATGGACGCTCCAGATTAAACGCGGGTTTTAAATACCAACGATCGCACGAGATTAAAACATAACGCTTTGACTAGATCCGACGGTGCGGATTAGATCGCGTACGTGGGCTCATGTGCGTCGCCCGATCGCGATCGCACGGTCGGGATCAGATCCGACACGGCACGAGTACTCGACCCGTGCCGGTCGTCTTCTCCGACGACGGCGAGCGGACCAGGGGCCACGGCGAGCGACTAGGGCCCTATCTAAGCCTAGAAATGGAAAGAGGACACTACGGCGGTCACGACGGTACCTTAGGCGAGGCGAGGGGTCGACGGGAAGTGGTCGGCGGCGAGGGTAGACGACGAAGCTGTTCGGGCTCCTCGTCGGCGATGGTGTTCCGGCGATCTCCTTGACCAGCGGAGGCGTGGCCGAGGTAGGGGTCGTCCTTGCGGTCACGTTGGTGGTGGAGGCACGGGCGGAGGTGGTCCGAGGCGACGACGAGTGGTGGCTAGAGGAGAAATAGAGGGAGTGCGCTAACAGGCGAAGTGCGGGCGCTCTGCTTGGTCTGAGTGCGAATGGATGCGTGAACTGAACGCGGTGTCGAGCAGCGGGTTAAATAGAGTCGTCGACGGGTGACGAATACAAGGAAAGCCGAGGAGGGGGATTAACTCGCCGGCGAGGGCTCGGCCATGCATGCGCAGCGTGATCCCGGGGCGTAATCGCGAGGATTAAAGAGGGGAAACGGTCGGTGCGACGCGGGGGACTGAGTAATGGTGGTAATTTAATGGGGGACGGGCCAGCGAGGCGGATCCGAGGGCGAGGTCGTCGACCGGCGTGATTTGGGGGTGGTGGCGCGAGGTAGACGACGGGTCTGACAGACGGGGGCCACTGGCCAGCGGGCGTGAGCGAGCGGGGTGGCGACTGACGGGTGGGGCCGCGGTGTCGGGTGCGCGCGCGAGGGGAGGAAATCGGCGCCGACAGGTGGGGTCGGCTTGTCAGCCTAAGGCGCGCGAGGTAACGGGCTGGGCCGGCTGGGAGAGAGAGAAGGGAGGGGGAGGGCCCACCACTGTTCTAAAAGCATTTCTGAATAAAATAATTCTAGGAAATAGATTAAAATATTAGGGCTACTTCAAAGGTTGGTAAAAATTTACAAAAATTCTCAAAAATGGATTTTGGTCTTAGGATAATATACAAAAAGTTTCATCTCCTGGTTTGGCCATCTACTCTATGTTGTAGTTCAAAAGGGTATAAAAGAGTATTAAAAGTATTTTCAGAAATATATATTCCAGGAAATTGAATTCAATAATATTTTTATTGTTTTGAAAATTTGGGGTGTGACAAACCTATCCCCCTTACAAGGAATCTCGTCCTCGAGATTGGAACGTTACTCGAATAATTCGGGATATTGGGCTTTCAGTTCGTCTTCCTTTTCCCAAGTGGCTTCTTCGGCGGGATGGTTGTTCCATTGAACCTTGCAGAAGCGAACAACGCGACTTCTGGTTACTCTCTCCTTGGTTTCCAAGATCTTGACGGGTTTCTCTATGTAGGTCAAGTCTTCTTGGACATGAAGCTGCTGAAGGTCGGCTTGCTCGGTGGGTACACGGAGGCATTTCTTCAGCTGAGAGACATGGAACACATCGTGAACTCCTGCCAAGGATGGAGGCAGTTCAAGTTGATATGCCACTTCTCCTTGTCGTCGGAGGATCTGGAAAGGTCCGACGTAGCGGGGTGCTAGCTTGCCATTCATGTTGAACCTTTGAGTGCCACGGAGGGGAGTGACTCGGAGATAGACATAATCGCCCTCCTCAAAGGCTAGGTCTCTTCGACGGTTGTCGGCATAGCTCTTCTGACGGGATTGGGCTGCCTTCAATCGGTCTCTTACGATCTTAACCTTCTCTTCAGCTTCTCTTAATAAATCAGTCCCAAACAGCTGCGACTCTCCAGTTTGATCCTAGAGCAACGGCGTTCTGCACTTACGTCCATAAAGTGCTTCGAACGGGGACATTTGCAGGCTGGCTTGATAGTTGTTGTTGTAGGAGAACTCCGCATATGGTAAGTTCTTGTCCCACATTCCGCCAAAGTCTAGAGCACAAGCTCTAAGCATATCCTCCAATATCTGGTTGACCCTTTCGGTTTGACCGTCAGTCTGTGGATGATAGGCGGTGCTAAAGTTCAGCCGGGTGCCGAGTTCCTCTTGAAGGTTCTTCCAAAACTTGGAGGTGAACTGACTCCCGTGGTCAGATACAATTTTCTTAGGAACTCCGTGGAGGCACACGATCCGGGTCATATACAACTCGGCCAACTTGGCGACGGTGTAAGTTGTCTTGACCGGAATGAAGTGAGCTACCTTGGTGAGTCGGTCGACGATCACACAGATGGAATCATGACCAGCTTGGGTCCTGGGCAGTCCCGTGATGAAGTCCATTCCTATCTCTTCCCACTTCCATTCAGGGACCTTGAGAGGTTGAAGAAGTCCGGCAGGCCTCTGATGCTCTGATACCCGCAATGTTCGATTTGGAAATTCAACATTGTCACACCCCAAATTTTCAAAACAATAAAAATATTATTAAAATTCAATTTCTTGGAATTTATATTTCTGAAAATACTTTTAATACTCTTTTATACCCTTTTGAACTACAACATAGAGTAGATGACCAAACCAGGACCTGGAAATTTTTGTATAAACTCCCAAAGCCAAGAAATATTTTTGAGGATTTTTATAAATTTTTATCAACCTTGGAAGTAGCCCTAATATTTTAATCTAATTCCTGGAATTATTTTTATTCAGAAATGTATTAAAACAGTAATGGGCTCCCCTCCCTCCCTTCTCGCTCTCCCAGCCGGCCCAGCCCGTTACCTCGCGCGCCTTAGGCTGACAAGCCGACCCCACCTGTCGGCGCCGATTTCCTCCCCTCGCGCGCGCACCCGACACCGCGGCCCCACCCGTCAGTCGCCACCCCGCTCGCTCACGCCCGCTGGCCAGTGGCCCCCGTCTGTCAGACCCGTCGTCTACCTCGCGCCACCGCCCCCAAATCGCGCCGGCCGACGACCTCGCCCTCGGATCCGCCTCGCCGGCCCGTCCCCCATTAAATTACCGCCATTACTCGGTCCCCCGCGTCGCACCGACCGTTTCCCCTCTTTAATCCTCGCGATTACGCCCCGGGATCACGTTGCGCATGCATGGCCGAGCCCTCGCCGGTGAGTTAATCCCCCTCCTCGGCTTTCCTTGTATTCGTCACCCGTCGACGACTCTATTTAACCCGCTGCTCGACACCGCGTTCGGTTCACGCATCCATTCGCACTCAGACCAAGCAAAGCGCCCGCACTTCGCCTGTTAGCGCACTCCCTCTATTTCTCCTCCGGCCACCGCTCGCCGTCGCCTCGGACCACCTCCGCCCGTGCCTCCACCACCAACGTGACCGCAAGGACGACCCCTACCTCGGCCACGCCTCTGCTGGTCAAGGAGTTCGCCGGAACACCATCGCCGACGAGGAGCCCGAACAGCTTCGTCGTCTACCCTCACCGCCGACCACTTCCCGTCGACCCCTCGCCTCGCCTAAGGTACCGTCGTGACCGCCGTAGTGTCCTCTTTCCATTTATAGGCTTAGATAGGGCCCTAGTTGCTCGCCGTGGCCCCTGGTCCGCTCGCCGTCGTCGGAGAAGACGACCGGCACGGGTCGAGTACCCGTGCCGTGTTGGATCTGATCCCGACCGTGCGATCGCGATCGGGCGACGCACATGAGCCCACGTACGCGATCTAATCCGCACCGTCGGATCTGGTCAAAGCGTTACGTTTTAATCTCGTGCGTTCGTTGCTATTTAAAACCCGCGTTTAATCTGGAGCGTCCATCGCATACCGGTTCGAACGTTTTAATCCTGGCCTTCCACGTCACTTTAACGCGCCCCGCCTCGCCCTCGCGCGTCGAATCTGGATCCGACGGTCCAGATCGACTCGGCGCACGTGCACAGTGCGCGGGTTCACCGTGGGCCTGGCTCACCGTGGACCCGAGGAGTTTAAAAATTGAAAATGAATTTCAGAAATACTTTTAAACTTGTAAAATTCATATCTGATGCATTTGAACTCTAAAATTACCATTCCAATTTCAGAAAATTCATAAAATTATTCTCTACATGTTTATGCAATAAAAACAGTAGGTTTACTTTGACATTTTCATGTTTATTCAAATAAATATTTAGATGCCTTTAGGATTAAAATATGAATTCAAATGTTTGAACTTCAGAAAAATTCATATTTATTCCTTTCTATTCATATACTGAAAAACACTAAATTACCATGAACTTTTCATTTCAAAACTTATTAGGAAACTTAATATGAAATTAATCACATTTAAACACCCCTTTCTAAAAGGGACAACTTTTTATGTCCCTTAAAATTTATTTATGGAATAAACCACAGAACCTTAACAATTGAAATTATTTTATTTTTAATCAAACCAACTGTAACTTATGTGCTTATAATGTAATGTTATATTGTTTGATTGAATGTGTTCTTTTTATTTTACTTTACTATATCAAAAAGACTACGACGTCGCCGAGGAGCCGGAGTACTTCCCCGAAGTCCCTCCCTCTCCTTTTGCTGAACAAGGCAAGTCACCAAACCAATCTTTTGAGCATATTGAACCCATGTTTGATTAAACTATCGCTAAAACACATAGGTTTTATATATGCATTATTCAAATGAAACTCTTACAATATATTTATTTAGGATCCCCCGACCTTGATGTGCAACCCAAGCCATGCTCTCTCGCCTAACCACCTTGTCACCATATGATCAATGATATTAGCTAGTGTCCAATGTATTGACACGATCGCTATAGGATAAAAATGAGTCGTAGCAAAATTGTTCTATTATATGATCCCCGTTACTTCTTATCCTTGGAAATTCTGTTGGTGATGAGTTATGGTTGTGAGTGTATGCATGGTGGGTTCCGGGTGCAAGCTAGGGCATTGGTCGGTAGCACCCGGGGCACTATAAGGACCGGTCTGAGGGATCCGTTGCAATACACTTACGTACTAACCACAAGTCTAGTGGGTAAGTCCTAACTAAGGTATGGGTTGTTCCAAACCGAGGCCACCATTGGGAGATGGGTCAAGTTGCACCTGCGGGTGACTTGTACCAATGTGGCGCAAAAGGGGGTGCGACGTTAGCCGGGATGCGGCCCGGCGCGCCGGCGAAACCTAGAGCGGGTGGTTATCGCTTGGAACATCTCATATTGAGGTTTTGGCACGAGTTCCCGTGGTATGGGTCATCTCATTTGGGATGAGTGTGTGCCTTGTGGGTACAGTAGTACATCTCTGATCAGAGTCTTAAATCTTTTCGAAAAGCCGAGCCCACGGTCAAGGGCGGGTTGCGTGACATCCCCCAGTTAGTTTACTTTGAATATGTATGTGCATGATGGATTGACATGTAAGGACTGTTGTGCGAGGAGGTAAAACGTACTCCTCGAGTTAGTTGATGTTGATGATGTTCATGTTTACTTTCCGCACGATTAAAATATGATTACGCTAAATGCAATAACTGAAACTGCACTTTTCTGCAATGTTAGCCATTACCCTTCCTTGTTTATTATCCTGCATTATTACTTGCATTTGCGGTGGCTTGTTGAGTACTTTTTGTACTCATACCCGTTGGACCCCACAGAGGATGCCTACTATGAAGATGGTCTGGAGTAGCGACCCAGTCGGGAAGAAAAATCCTGAAGAAGATGTTCGTCATGCCGCTGTTTAATTATTTTATTACTGTTTTTACTAAGTCTTTGATGTAATAAATATGGTATGCGTACCATGTATATTGTCGTATGTACGTTGTCGCATGATGAACCTCTTGTATTATTGTTTTTCTATGGAAATTCAATAATGTCTCGATTTGATAAATCGGGGCGCTACAGAATCTCATCGAGGTCATCCCCCGAAATCCTCTCCGGTGTAGTGTCCGAAGGAACCGCACCCTCCGTCATGATCACCCCAGCTACGGGCGAGTTGGGGCGACAGTCTCCGGCTCCGAGCTCACGACAGCGGGCACAGGAGTACGTGCCGTGTCTACCTCCGCAGCCTCCTGAGCAGAAGCTTCGGTTGGGACCCCTGCCACATCTTCGTCGCCCTCCAAGAGGTAGTTCTCGAAGGTCTTCGCTAGTTGGGCGTTGGAGCCCTCGTTCCCGGAATCCTCCAAATCCGAGCTCCGAACGTCCAAAGACGAAGTAGACGAAGCAGGGGTCAGTTGAGGAGGGATCTTCACCACCTTCTTCTTCTTCTTAGTGGGGCTCTTGCCGGTCTTCTTCGGAGGCTCGGCGATGGCTTTCCTTTTCCAAGGGGCCGCCACGGTCGGGTTGAAATCTGGCAAAGGAGGAGGCACCATCCTGAGAGCTCCCCACACTCTGTTGGAGCGCCCCCATCTCCCCATCAGCTCCAACCTCTTCTGCCTTTCAGCCATCGTAGGAGCTCCGAGGACCCGTTCGGTGACCCGTGCTATCTACTCAGGGGCCAACGCCAGTGGAGCCGCTGAAAAAGGGGTAACATATTATAAGTATGTTATTTTCATCATCTAACATATTATTGAAGGAGTCGAAGTCTTACCTAGAGTTCGGAGCTCACCCTCCGAAGCTTGTTGAAACACTATCGGCCAGTTGGCCCCGAGGGGTGGAATCTGAAGAGCAATGAACTCTTCGGCAAGGTCACGCATGCTCATGCGGCTGGCCACCAAAGTCAGTAGCCCTAGCCGCATTGAGAGCAGGCTAGGGTTCGGAGTAACCTCCGCCTCCTTCCGGAACCAGATCTCCTGAAGAGGACGAGCGAGAGGGGAGTCCTCTCCAACATCGGCGTAGAACCACTGAAGGATCCAGTTGGTGTACCATCGGTCATTGATGGCCTTCGCTGGAAAGTGTTGGGCGTGCTCCCTCCACAACTGGAAGTTGACGCTACCGAAGGCTGTAATCACCTTGGTGTCCCCGGGGCCATCTTGCGGCTTCGGCTGGCAGATGGCTTCATGGGTAGCGGCAAAGACCACCGATCGCCCTTCGCACCCTTCGACTCGAAGCGCCCATTCGAAGACAGCTAGGCGGGCGATGGCATTGGGAGACAACTGAGGCAGAGTGATTTGGAACATATCCAATACCTCTACTAAGAAGTCGATGGCCAGAAGTCCCAGGCCTGCCTCAAAGAAGGCCTCGAAGACCACGACCTCTCCGCTCCGTTGCTTTGGGGTTGATTCTAACCCAGGGACTCGAGTCCTCAATCCGGTCCCCAGCATCCCTTCCACGGCCTCTTCGATGGACTCGGCGGTGCTCGTGGACTGGCCGATGAGGAAGCTCTAAGGGATCTTCTTCTTGGATGGCGGGCGGAGCTCCCGGGGGTTCTTGGGCTAGGCGTCGCCCGGAGCTCCCGCCATTGCTGCTACGGCTGAGGCGGCCAAAGCTTGTCTCTGCGCTAGAGTGCCCGCTGCCGCCGGCATGGTGTGGCTGGTCCTCGCCATGGCTCGGTGGATTGGGAAGTTGTGAGAATTGAAGGTTGAAGGAAGTGAATCATGGATGCTAGGAACGATAAAAAGTCTTGGGTAAATTTTAATCCCCTTTTTAAAACCGTCCGCTAGTTGCTGTGCTTCGATCGCATTCACATTGTAGGTTCGACTTCCGTCGCTGGTAGGTCGGTCCAGAGAGTGGAACGGCGTGAGACCGCTGTAAATTTCGACCGTTACCTTTTACAAAGCGTAACGGCTACTTGCGCAGTAACGGTTATAATCAAACGGTTCCTCACGATGTTTGGGCTTCGTAACGGTTCTCTTTCCCACGGAGCGTTCACACAGCGGTTGGGAGCTCGAAGTCATTGTCCGAATGCTTCGGATCAGAGATCCTCCGAAAGACTATAATGTGTTCAACTTTCTCTAAGTCTCAGAATATGAAAATATTACTTGCGTATACTGCCTCCCTTCTGTACAGGCCAAATTCAGATAGGCGTATTCGAGGGGCTACTGTTGGGGGAAAATGCTTCACTTTCAAGACTTAGAGATTAACAGTTCAAAAAGATTTATTAAGCTTCAGAAATGATGGGTTCATACTCGAAGGTGGAGAGTCGTTAAGACGAAGGATGCGTCGATCTACGATCCGAAGGAGCCCTCTGCAAGATATGAGGCTCTGGAGCAGAGCGACAAGATTGATAAGATGTTTGACTTATCTACTTGCCTTGGGTAGATTTTACCATTTTAACCTTGTTCGGAATACCGAATAGTTTTCACTATGTCAGTTGTAATCAAGGGGTAAATAGGTCTTTTCCTTAGACGTTTTTGCCTATAAATACCCCCTCCTTACCCTGTAATAGGGATCGAATACTTAGCTATTCTAATACACACATTCGGACTACTTAAGCTATTATCCATTCGGAGGCTTGAGATAGTCCTTAAGCACGAACTCACTGTTTGTCTGTTCTTGATCTCAGAGAACCTGTTAGCGTAATCTGTTACGCCAATAGCAGTAATAACAAGGGGATATGCATGCGGAAACTTTATGCCAGCTGCATCATCTGTAGAGAAAGATATCGGCACATGGGACCACTCAGGCATGGTAGTTGCGGACGAAGAAGTTCCAATATGGCCCACTTCTCGGACATATTCTCTTCGCCGTCTCTTCGACATACTGCCGAGGATCCCTCCTCCGGAAATGGGGAGGACTACTCTTTTACCCTGATCTTGACCATCTTCCTGCTTCAGAGGTGGCATAATATTGACCACCGGAGGTTGTCTTGCAGGGTCAAAGTTGTCTATACGTGCCACAGCCTGGACAGGCTCTGGACGTACCTTGGAAGGAACTCAGTCAGTAGTGCCTCGACCCGAAGTCCTTTCAAGGTACTCACCTCTTAAAGCGAGTATAGACTTACATGCATCAGTACCATGACTTCGATTCTCACCATGGACACAGCAGAAGAAGGCCTGGGCTTTGCCAGCCAACTTCCCTAGCTGCCTCCAGCCGCTGGACTTGCTTCCCGAGGCTTGTGAAATTTTAGGGGCAAATTTCTGCGTATGGGCAATGTTCAGGACTTCGGAACGAGGATGCTTTTGCCCCGACGTCTGTCATGCTGGACTTCGATGTTAGCCCCTGCGAAGGTGTTGAAGTCTTCACTTTGAACTTGACTTCTTGCAGGATTGACAGAGTTGAAGTAGTTCTTCGAAGCCACTCTACTTCTGACCTAGCATATTGATTGAAATAAGCCATCAGCTGAGCTACAAAAGATATCTGTTTCCGATGGAGTTTATCAAGGAGGCCCGTATGGGTAACTCCCTCTCGAGCTGCATCAACTATGGAGGATGTAGTTAGCCCTCGTATTTGCGACTTCGTATGGGCGAAGCGCTTGAAAATTTTTCTTAAAGTCTCTCCAAGCAGCTGCTTCACCTGGAAAAGACTTCCCATAGACATCGGGGGTACGAAAGTACCCTGAAAGTTACTTATGAACTTATTCCTTAATTGCTCCCAGGTTCTAATTGATCCCAGCTTAAGGGAGTAAAACCACCGCAAAGCCACCGCTTCGAGAGCAAGAGGAAAACACTTGGCCATGGTGTCTCGCACTCCTCCACTAGCCTCAATTGCCAAAGCATAAGAACGGGAGAACTCCCCGGGGTCCTCCTCTCTGGAGTATTTACAGAGCTTCGAAGTTTTAAACTTGGGGTCGATGCGCTATCTAAGGAAGCCTTCTCTAGGGCTTTTGGATAAGGAAGATCGTCTTGAGGCACTTCGGAAACGACCGAGGTGGCCTGAGAACGAAGCCTATATGCGACCTCTTGTCTCCACCTCGCCACTTCAGCTTGGAGACCAGCCATTTGAGTTTCCATGTCGCTAAGATCTTCATTTCTTCCGAAAGGATCTTCTGGGTCTTGAGAACTGTATGTGTCAGTTCGAAGCAGAATCGAAGCTAGAGAAGGGACTCCGGCTGGCCGAAGTATAGATGGAGTTGGGGGAGGAACTCTCTATGCTCGAGGAAGGGGAATCCCTTCAGGAGTGTGAGGTAGAGGAATTATCGAAGGTCCTCCGACCTGGACTGTGCTCAAAAATCTTGCTCCGGAGGTCCGAGTGGACCTCCGAGTAGGACTACCACCTGAACTCTGCTTGGGAGGCATGGTTTTGAGAACTTGGTAGAGAACGAAGTTTTTTCGACTAGGTTCCCCACGGACAGCGCCAACTGTTGGCGTAAAATATTATGCTAACAGGTTTTCAGAGATTAGAAACTAATAAACGAAGTGTTTAAGAAGCGAACTATTCAAGCCTCCGAATAGGATAATTGCTCGAAGTAATTCGAAGTTGTGTATTGAATAACTTAGTATTCGATCCTCATTACAGGGTAAAATGGGCAGTATTTATAGGTGAAAATCTTAAGGAAAATACCTTTTTAGCCCTCAGTTACAACCGACATAGTGGAAACTATTCGGTACCCCTAATAGGGCTAAAATGGTAGAAGACTAATTTAATGAGAAACAAGATAAGTCTTCCATCCTAGCTGGCAGATAAGTTCTCTGAAGAGTCGACGTTCGAAGCTATACTCCGAACAAAAGTCCGCATTTATTCTTCAAACCTGATCATGTACTAAACCAAAGTTAGATACTAGAATGTTGGTTTAGTAGATTGCCTTCGTCTTGTTATTGTAGAGACCCTGAGGATGAAGTATTTTCCCCCAACAATCCAAATCTGAGAGATCTAATTCAGTTTGCTGCTGATGTGCTGTTCTGAAATGGAGTTAGTATTCCAAGTCAATTTGCTTTTCTGAAATTGAGTAATTGGTTGAAATATGTTTACAACTTTTAGTGAAAATCTTTATGTTCAGTATTAGTTCTTGAATTGAACTATTGGTTTGGTTCAGTTTTCAGTTGTACACAATGTTTAGTTGTACTATTGTGATCAGTACTAAACTTCACATGATAATCCACAGACCTATTGTGTTAATTATTCAAGTGTACTGAAGTTGTTGTCAGGTCTGGTTGAAATCTCAGTTTTGAATCTCTGAGTATTTTCTGATATTCTGAAATTTATTAGAGTTTCATTGATCGATAATTGTCTATCGACCGTCCAATCACTGAAATAGAAATTGTATTTTGTAGTTTCAAGTATCGACAATACGGTTCGACTGTTCGAACTCCGAGTTGTTTTGAAATCTATTTTTGAATCATATTTTGAACATTTACTTTACTTCGTTATTCAAAATTGGTGTTGCAACATTTCAGAGGTGTGTTGGGTGATTTGACCAGGCCACCACATTCAAAAGAAAGTGTCGAGGTGCCTATTTACCCCCCCCTCTAGTCGCCATTCCGATCCCACAAAGGAAGAAAGTCATCTCACCCATCATCGACATCTCGAATTCCCTGCTCATGGATTCAGCAAACTCGGCCATAAGAGTATGAGATGAACCACCAAATATTATGTCATCAACATAAATCTGAGTGAGTAAGAAATCTTTTCCATTCATGACAGTGGATAAGGTCTTGTCAACTGAGCCCATTTTGTACCCGTGCTCAATCAAGAAGGTCCTAAGGTGGTCGTACCAAGCCCTTGGAGCTTGCTTTAGCCCATACAGAGCTTTGTGAAGTTTAAAGACTCTATGGGGGAACTTGGGATTTTCAAAGCTAGGAGGCTGCTTGACATACACGTCCTCTCCTATGAAACAATTTAGGAAAGCGCTTTTTACATCCATTTGAAAGAGTTTAAATCCACGAGAAGATGAAAAAGCAAGCAAGATCCTAATGGCCTCAAGTCGAGCTACCGGTGCAAAAGTTTTTCCAAAATCAACCCCCTCGACTTGAGTATACCCTTGAGCCACAAGCCTAGCCTTGTTTCTCGCTATAGCCCCATCCTCCCCCTGTTTGTTTTTGAAAATCCATTTTGTTCCAATGATATGAATGTTAGGGTTTGGATCAACAAGAATCCAAACCTGGTTTCTATCAAAATTTTCAAGTTCCTCATGCATGGCGTTGATCCAACTCGCATCAGACAAAGCATGACTAACATCCAATTGTTTAAAGTTTGCAACAAAAGCAGAATCAACAAAATGAGCATGACATCATGTTACTCGTTCATTTAGCTCGCCGATGATCTGTTCAGGAGGATGCATTCTTTGGATACGAATCGGTGCTTCTCTCTGCGATAGAATCTCCCCATCAACTCTTGCCAAAGTTTGCTCCAAGCTCCCAGAAGTAGAATCTTCAGGTCCTCTTGTTGAAGTAGACGAAGCTTCTAGAGATGCCGTAGAGGGAGGTAGTGGTACAACATCAAGATCTTCACAATCTAATGGTTCTTCTTCCTCAAAAAGAGTTTCACTCATATCGTGCTCACATGCAAGTTCAAAGTTAGAACTATAGTGTTAGATTCAAGATTGAAAACACGATAAGAGTGAACATGCAAAGAGTAGCCCAAAAAGATTCCATCATATGCGCGTGATTCAAATTTGTCCAGATTACCTCGCTTTAGGATGAAGCATCGGCATCCAAACACTGTGAAGTGAGTGACCTTGGGCTTCCCCCCAAAACGAAGTTCATAAGATGTCACATTCAACAAAGAGCACAAGAAGATCCTATTGGAGATGTAGCATGTTGTACTCATGGCTTCAACCCAAAATTTTCTAGGAGTCCTATTCTCGTTGATCATCATCCTAGACATCTCCACAAGTGTGCTATTTTTCGTCTCAACAACACCATTTTGTTGAGGGACTCCAGGTGCAGAAAATTGATGTTCAATTCCATGTTCAAGGCAGAATTCTACAAAACATCTATTCTTGAACTCGATGCCGTTGTCGCTTCGAATAGCATTCATTGCACTAGGGAGTTTATTGAATAGCCTCAATGCTAAGCTCCGAATGTGTATGAACACTTCATCCTTGCTCACAAGAAAGGAAACCCAAGAGTAACGAGAGTAATCATCAACAACAAAAAGTACGTACCATTTTCCGCCTAATGAGCTAACCTGAGATGGACCAACAGTATCCATGTGAAGAAGCTCATCGGGTCGCTCAGTCATTACCATGTTTATGGTGGAATGAAAGGTGGCAACCATTTTTCCAAGACGACATGGAGCACAAATTAGGTTCTTATCAAATTTGAGCTTGGGCAATCCTCGGATGAGTCCTAGGGCACTCAATCTCGCAAGAAGATCAAAGCTCATGTGCCCTAGTCTCCTATGCCACATCCAAAGCTCAGATGAAGGTCTAGCTAAAATGCAATGAGAAGAACCAAACGACTCATAAAAATCAGCTCCAAAAACTCTCCCTACTCTCAAGATTTTGCAAATGAATGTACCAGAATAATCAAGCACATGAGAGGCATCATGACCAAAGTGAACCTCAAAGCCCTCATCAAGAAATTGAGAGACAGAAAGCAAATTGTACACTAAGTCCTCAACCAAAGCAACAATAGTGAGAGAGAAATTTTCATTAATTTTAATCATACCTTGGCCTTTCACTCTACGTTTGTGATTGTTTCCAAAAGTGATGTTTTCCCGTTGCTTGGTGTAGGATCGATGTGCCGACTAGAGGGGGTTAATAGGCGGTTTTTAAAACTAATTTAAATTGATCTAGCACTAGAAAAGTTTTTAATGAATTCTCTTATCTAGGCAAATGATCCTAGAGGTAAGTGAGATACAACTAAGTCTAAAAGAGTACAACTTAGGATGGCAATGTTAAATTACACTAGGAAAGTAAATTTGCTCAATTTAACTTGCTCAAAGTAAAGGGGACAAGAGACAACCGAATTTTTTCCCGAGGTTCAGAAATTTGCCAATTTCCTACGTCCTCGTTGAGGCAAGTTTCACTTGACCGCCCTCTTCACCAAGACACGGAGGAATTAGCTTGAAGATGAGCCGGCACCGGAAGTGCAACTCACGGGCCTCGATCACTAGTGGTAGCTCTTATCCACTTCGGATAGACGAGCTCCGGCCTTCACAACCTCCCGGGTCTCCTCCACAACCTTCTTGGAGAGGTCACCGGTTTCTCCTCCGAGCCGTCTAGGAGGTGGCAACCTCCAAGAGTAACAAGCTACAATCAAAGCTAGGAGAAGACGGTCAAGTGCAAAAATGCAAATGCAATGCAATCTATCGATCACTTGATCACCCTTTGCTTCCGAACCACACTAGTGCTCAATTTTAGTGCTCAATGGAGGGAGAGACTCTCTAGTGCTTAAGTATGCTCAAATGAGTGTCAAAAGTCTAGCAAAGGAGTTGTAGCAAGGGTTTATATAGCCACACACACAAATAGTAGCTGTTACAAGAGTTAGGTGGCTCTCTGCGCAATGTCGGTCTGACCGCCCATCTTGGGCCGGTCGGACCGACACCTACTACAACGGATAGAAAACTAACCGTTTTAGTGATGTGACAGGGATAACGGTCTGACCGGCCATGCTGGCCTGGTCGGACCGGCCCTACCCGGTCCGACCGGCCCTACCCGGTCCGACCGGCCATCGGCTTGGTCGGACCGATAAGGTCCCCGTCAGCTCTGTAAAATGGCGGAAACCTTTCCTGCGCAACCTGGTCGGACCGGCCCCCTGGCCGGTCAGACCGCCCAACACAGGCCAGTCTGACCAGACCCACTTGGTCGGTCAGACTGCCAGGTGCGAGAAGAACTACAAAAGGCGCATTTTTGTAGATTTAATATTTTTGCCAATTTTGTAACTTTTGCAAAATCCACACATGATCAAAAGCTACTATATGTAATGCAAATTGGCACTTGAAAATCAACTTATAACCAAGATGCAACCCCTCTTTATAGTACAGCAAAAATAAAATTGAAATCTAGCCTAATTGATTGCTCCAAACACCTCGGTCAATTTCTAGTTTTCTTCAAACCATTTGTCGTCGCTCTTTAACACGTCAAGGTCTTAGGGTATTCCATCTTGTTCTCCATTTACGTGGGACCTAATCATTTTCTTCACACTTGAGAAAAATATTTGTCCACAAACGTGCATTTATCATTAATTACCAAAACTCACATGGGGCCTAGATCTTCACTTGGCTGAGGTGAAGCTGGAGAACCATGACGACTTTCCGATCATGTGTCATGAACAGCCGGAATAAATAATCCACATGTCCTCTAGCCTTCCATGCCTCCACTAAGTAGAGACGAAGATCTCGAGTACTCGATGCTGGGTTTAGAAATAAAGTGACTAGGTATCCAACAATGAACTACTCGAGAGTTAGGTAAAGCAAGAGACTATGTAGGATGAGAGTCATACTGATCTTGAGGTCTTGTTGCAAAAAGTTGAGGTCTCCTAAAATGATTTGGACCAAAATGCCTATGTGGTCTATCATCATACAAAGCATGATATAAACCACAATGGGCATAGCCACTCATATAACTATGTGGAACCTCATAATCAGAATATGTATGATAACCATAATCATGTAAATCAAATGAAGAATAATCATGTAAGTTTAAAGCATGAGCACGACGTTCATCATTCATACGTCGATAACAAAAACCAATCAGATGACCTACACGATGACAATAAGAGCAATGAAAAACTTTCTTGTTTATAGGTTCATTGGTTTCTAGTGCAAACCTCACAATTTTTCTATGTTTTTGCTTGGAGTCTGTCTTGGGTGGTGGAATGATTATCCTTTTAGGTTGGGTAGGATTTTTGGCTTTTTGAGGTGTGTCTAACTTGGCTCTATCTTTCTCAAGAGTAGTAGGTAGAGTGAACACAGTTTGGCTTGGGGTATTTGGTGAAGTTCTCTCATAACCTAACCTGAGAGCTAACCCTGCCCTGTCAGCTCAAATTTTTGTTTTATTCAAAAGCAAATCCATTTTACCCTTCCCTTCAGTGCATTTGTCTACCATGGAAAGAAGGTAATCATTCTCACACTTGAGTTTTTCTACTTGCTCTCTAGCAAAGTTGAGTTGGACCTTCAGGATAATGCAGGTGGAACATGACGGCTGCACATCCTTAGAACACTCAGCACTCTCCAATCTAGCCTTAAGCTCATTAATATGTTTATCTCTCAGATTAACACTTCCAACTAGTAAAGAACAATTCAAGCATTCATTGATGACACAAGGACTAGAATCCACCTTCAAAAGTTGACTCTACGCATTTTCAAGTTATTCAAGATTTTATGCATGAATCAGACGCAAACTGAGCAAGTTCATTCATTACAACAAGACATGACCCACATTCAACAATTTCAGAATTAGACTTCAACAAGGCAAGTTCAGTAGAAAGAGATTCAATTTTGAGTTTTAGTTCCTTTCGTTCTTTAGCACCGAGTTTGAGCAGTCTATCTTGTGAAATAATTGCATCATGTAATTCATCGTTTTGAACAAGTAACTGGTCATGAGATAGACTAACCTCAGATGAGTCAAGCTCATCGCTGTTGTGCTTGTCATTGGCCATGAATCAGAGGCCGTTGAAGTCCTTCGTCTTTTCCTTCTTTTCTTCACTCTTGCATGGTTCTTCTTCATGAGAGATTGGTTCTTCACTCGAGGTGTTGTCGATGTCACTAAGTGCAGCCATGAATGCTCAAGCCACTCTTTTTGCCAATTTTCCTCTCTTGCCTTTGAAGAAGGGTTTTTTGTCTCTATTCTGGTGTTTATGTTCATGTTCATTATTTGCTTTCAGTTTTGGTCAATTTGCTTTAATATGATGAAGAGCACCACACTTAAAACACCCTCGAGAACCTCCTCTTCTTTGATCTCTTCTATCATTGTAGAATCTAGTGAAATATTTGAATATAAGAGCAAGCTCTTCATCGTCCAATGTATCGACTTGTTCTTTTGTAATAGAGACCAAAGAAAACAAGGAAAAAGCTCTAGACAAAGCACAAACTCCAGACAAGTTACCTCCAAATGAGGTGCCACAGCTAGAACTAAAAACTAGTGCCATGGATTTTGGCAAAGAGTTCCCAATTCCAGAACGAGATGCATTGGCGATTGGTGGACATAAGCTTACTAAAAAGTTCATCGCAAGTCAATGTGTCAAAGCTCATGGACTCTTCAATGCTTGAGATCTTTACTTCTCATATGTTACGATCATGAGCATAGAGAAGTTTGATTGCCCTGTCATGATCTGAGTAAGCTAACGTCCTAGTGGAGCGCAGGTTACTAACAATTCCATCAAACAGTGCAAACATGGCATCTACAAATTCGTAGGGGCCTTGCACAAACATTTGGTATTCTTGGTTATAAGTGGTTTGCCTCCTGGCCTTAATCTGAGAAGTGCCCTCATGAAATGTTCTCAAAGTCATCTAGATCTTTCATGCAGTTCTAAGGTGCTGGACCCTCTCAAACTCATTGCGACTCAGACTAATGAACAATATGTTTCTAGCTTGGCTATTACAATCGTACTATGACTTCTTAGTCACCGAGGTGTGAGTTTCAGGGATCACATACTGGGAATCAACAATGTCCCAAATTGCACTTCCTTGGCCTAGTAAATATGCCACCATGCACACCTTCCAATAAGCATAGTCTGGACCATCGAACATCGGGATCTTAGAGTTCTTTTCCATGTCACCACAAGGATAACAAACCGGTTAAGGTCAACTAGTGATCTAACCGGCTATGATACCAATTGTGGGATCAGAATGGCGACTAGAGGGGGGTCAATAGACGCCTAAACAACTTCTCGTGAATCAGATGGCCTATTCAGATCACCCAACGCTCCTCCAAAAATTTCAAATTCAAATTTAAACCAATCAGTATGAATCAGAGCAACAAAATCTTTTCAAATCCATAATTCAGTCTTGATCGAAGTTTGAAGTGTCGAAGCACTATGTCGACAATTGATATTCCCAACTACAGTGAGTAGATCGACAACTGGATGATCGACATAGTTAAATCGGTGACTGAAACTCCGAAACATACGAGAGATTCAGAAGACTCCTTTCACAATTTCACATGATACTTTGAGCCACACTTGACACAAATGATAGATCAATTTTAGCTCTAATTGTCCAAGATCATGAACTATATGTTATACTTGCTATTAGAGGTCTAAAACAGATTAAGAAATCAGAAGTAAACATACTCAACCACAAAACATAATTGCAGCATATTCAAGGATGTGTTCAAGGCATAATCTGAAACTGAAAACAGAAGTCTGAAAATAAACAGTGATTTCAGAGAAACTATGTACTGAATTCAGCCTACCTCATTTAGAAACTTACTACTTCTAAACCTCAAGTTCAACTCAATGGTCTTTTGGACATTCTCAACAGAACTGAACAGACTAAACTGAACTAAAGTACAAATTCGAATTCTAGAACAATCTAAATGAGTCAGCTAGAACAGATCAATTCCAAATTTCAAGAAAAACAAAACAGGATACTGAATGAACCTCACAAGTATATTCCAAAGAAATCTAAATTCAGATGTGTTTGATTTATTTAGACACGATGAATTTCAGACAACACCTTAGTTTTCAATGAGGAGCAAAACTGGATCAAATCCTACTCAGAACAGTGATATCAACAAAACTGAAAACTTGCTAGAGGTGTAATCCTTGTAGAGTTCTGGATACTCAACAGATATGATTTAGTAAATTGACAGTTTCTTTTCACAGAACATTTCAGAAAATAGAACTTTCAGAGTTTTTCAATTTGACAGCACATACAATGATTGTGAACAGTAACAGGTAATAATTCAGACTCACAGAACAGAAGGGTACTGCACTCAGTTTCACAAATTATAGACAAACTATTGATGCAGACAATAGGTTTTACTACACACCTTATTTCAGACTAAACAGAATTGGTACCTTAATTTTTCTGTAGTACATTTTGACTTCAGCAGTGGAAATCTTCTCTTATCAGCAAAGAAAGCCAAACCTTATGTTCATGTTTTTGAACACATATTCTGAGCCATACAATCAGATAATCTCACTAAAATTATCACATATGTAGACTTGTAAGTTTCAGCGGTAAACATACAACTGAATGTTTTTAGTTTCCATTTCAAGGCAATCAGCAACTTATCACAAGAGTATTCAGAATTCAAGTAACCAACTAAATTTGAGATGTATCAAGAAAATTGCCTTGAGATTCAATGAAACTGTTGGAGACAATCACTTAGTAGCAAAAACTGTTTCAGCACTTATCTACTGCAGAACCGAAAACTACTTGATGAGGAATAGTAAAAACACAGGATTTTCAGAGTTTAAATCAGTGGGTAATTTTAGCAAAATACACATCAGAAACCTTTTTACACAGTAAAGAAAGCTTTTCATTCTACAGGTCATCCATGACCTAACAGCAGGAGTAGTTAGCAGATAGCTTTCACCACTGTATAAGATCTGATTACCTCAGCAGCAATTCTAGTCAGCTACAGTAACAAGAACTCAAAGACATCTGATCAACCAGAAACATTTAGTGCTAAACTATGAAGGATCCACAGATTTCACAAGGATTGAAGTTTAATCCAAAAGAAAACTCTGCACATTCTAGCAGAATTAAATCTAGACAGAACTTGACAAGAGTGATTCAGTACTATAAAACACTATAGTTAAAATGACAAAAGGTCATAATAGTACTATTAACTTTTAGTCAAGAATCTCAAGTAATCAACTCTTCAAAAAAACCAGATGATGTAGGAGTTTAACAGAAGTAATCCTCAATTTAGAACATGAAGAACACATGATATTCTGATCTGTAAGTCTCTAATTGAACCATGGCCTTTTAGAATACAGATCAGAGACATCCAACCAGCAATCTTTTGGAGAACAACCAGATTAGATTTCAAACAGAAAAGGTGTTCAGATCAAGATGAGAACACAATCAACAGCAAAAGCAACACGCAACCATCAACAAGCAATAGTTTACTACCCTGTAGCAGATCAAATAATGCACATGAATTTCTAAAAATTTGAACAAACAGTACACGCAACAAAACAATTACAGCAAAACTTAAAAAATAAGAACCTGGAATGTGTTCATAGCCATCCTCTTTACTAAAAGTGAGTTTTGTATTGATAAAGTTGACAGCCACCTTGGGTGAGGATGCCCCTTTTTATAGAACGACCCAAGATGGCAGCATTACATGAAGCCCCTTGAACTTTTCAGTTTTACACACAGACTCTATTGCTCTTTATTACAAATTGATTCAACTCTTTTAATATATTTTTAGAATTGTGAAATCCTAAAAAATACTAAAAGTTTACACACTACTCCAAATTACTCAAAACAAAAACAACTAATTATTGAATTTAAAACATTTAGAGATGTGATAGTTTTTAGCAAAAACAGAGAAAGCCTCCCCGATCGTCGACGATCGTCATCAATCCGTGAACTCGACTGCTAGCATGTCTCTCCTGCTCTCGATCCCTCGAGCCGCCTTGTTACTTGAACTTGCTTCCCTTTTGCTGACTCAACCGACACTTTGTCTTGATCAACCTCCATCTCACGTCCTGCTTGATCTCCATGCGTACATATGAGGTCACTCTCAACTTCGACTAACACACTCGACCATCTGGCATTAGACTCCCCATCTAACCCTGATCTCTTGCCATCGATAGTTGACGAGTATCTCAACCCTACACACACGAGACAAACACATACACACACACATATCCAATCATCCATATATAAACTCCATGAGAAAACCCCATCAATCACTCATCATAACCTTGAACCATAGTGAGGATCTTCACTAGGTTCCACAATCTCCCCCTTGATGAGTGCATTGACAACTCAAGATCAAAAAGTAGTTTAAAGCAAAAGTTCAGCACAGAAGTTACCATGAAAGCTCTAAAAAGAGCAAAAATAAGAAACATGTCACTTGAAAAGGATTGATGATAGAGCAAAAACTACCTCAAAACCCAAAACGTTAATGAACTCTCCCCCTTTGGCAATGCAGACATCAAGATAGCTCCGTGAGTTGAAATAGTAAAGTGTACATGCAATGCTTCCATAATATAATTAAGTCCAATTACAGTACACACAATCCTTGTGCCTCACAAACTGTCCTAACTAATTGTATGACAAGCTCGAATGTATACAATCTAAATATCAGTATGAGCAAGCATTTTGATGTTTTAGCAAATAAAATAATCACTACTCAGACTAGCATACTAGATATGGCAAGGTAAGAGATACAAAAGCTAGTCAAAAACAAACTCAATAAGCACATCCCACTACAAGGAGCTGCAGCAAACTTGATATGTGAGGAAATTAAACTTTTTATTCTTTTATTTTCTTCTTTTTTTATGTGCCAGGGGTTATTTGCAAGTCAACCTTATACTTACCGACAAAGCAAAGCCTAGGATAAACCATCGGAAGCTTAAGGCATTGATCATGGTATACACTTCAATGTCCTAGTTCAGACCAAAGTGAAATGGTTAGCAGTCTAGAACAAAGTAGTGCGAATATGCAAACCCACCTGGATCTTTTCAATTTTATCACAACATCAATATTTTTTGTTTCATTTTCACCATTCCCATTGTTCATTTTTCAATTTTTTGTTGTTTTTTTTAAAATTTCGAGCATAAAAGATCTAGTTGCATATTAGCATCCAAGTGAAAAGGACAAAGCTATCAAGTATGACTAAATAGCAAAAGTACCCTAACCTATTCATGCTAGTTTCCAGACTTAGTAATGACCATTTTCAAATTTTCACAAATAAAAGCCATGCTCAAGACATATAATTAGATGTATTCAATCTAAGCATAATCAACAGCAGTATTAGACAGAAATGAAAAAGAGACACTAAAGCATGTACATGTGAAAGCAATTAATCATATTTCAGAAGCATATGCAAAAGTACACAAATCCCCCTCACATGATGCCATATGGATGACAAATGTCAAGCTCTCCCCTCAAAAATGCCAAGTTTTCGTCTGGATGATGAGTGGTTGTCAAGGATGAGCGTCTGAGCGGTTGATTGGTTGAGGTTGGTTTGAGTGCATCGAGGGATTCGATGTGAAATTGAGGTTGAAAGTTTTTGCTATCGACGCATGAAAGATGAACGTCATGCTCATGCTTTGGACTTTCATGATTATTCTTCACTTGATTTTCATGAGTATGCTTTCCGGTCATTTCCTAATTTTGAGACCCCACATGGTTTTGAGATTGATTTTGCCCCTCGTGGTGTACACCATGCTGCATATGGTGATAGATCACGTGTAAGAGGCTTTGATGCTCGACAGGTTGGGAGTCCTCCTCATTTTCCAGGTTCGCGCTTTATATGTAGACCACACACTTTTTATCATGGCTTATCTCCTATGCATGGTTAGTCTACTACTTTGCGTGTTTCATGAGTTTTGCGTTGCTGGATTCCAAAATATTTTTTAGCTCACCCTCTCACTGAGCATCCGAGAGATACTAGCATGTTTTGAGTGGGAGCTGTGTAGCATTGCATGAGCTTCTGCCATATGATTAATTTCTTTTACAAGTACATGCTTTGTTATGCCTTTGTAGTATTGTCTTTAATACTATTGACTGTACTTGGCATGATTTCATCTGATAATTGTCATGAGCATGGCTTTTATTTGTGAAAATTTGAAAATGATCACTGCTTAGTCTAGAAACTAGCATGAATTGGTTCAGTGCTTTTGCTATCTTTTACACACCTGATTGCTAGGTCCTTTTTACTTGGATGCTAATACGCAATTTGATTTCATAAAAAATGAATGAAAGTGAAAATGAATGAAAAAGAAAATGAAAAATGAATGAAAATGAAAATGGAAATGAATGAAATTCCATATGTTGTGTGCTAAAATTTGAAAAGATCCAGGTGGGTTTGCTCTGTCGCACTATTTTGTTCTGGACTGCTTACCATAGAACTTTGGTAAGAACCAGGACATTATAGTGTTTGCCGAGACCATTGTTTTAAGTTTCTGATGGTTTCAACCTAGGCTTAGCATGGTCAGTTAGCATAAGGTTGACATGCAAAAAACCGCTGGCACAAAAATGAAAAATTTGAAATTCATTGCATATCATGTTTGTTGAAGCACCTTGAAGTGGGATATGCTTATATAGTGTGTGCTTGTTTAGATTTTTCATCTCATGCCTTGACATGTCTAGTATACTAGTCTGAGTGGTGATGTTGTTATTTGCTAAAGTTTGAAAATGCTTGCTCATGGCTTTTGTTTAGATGATATACATATGAGGATGTATTTCAATACTTTTAGACAATATTCAAGGCGAATACTTGTTTGTACTGTAATTGCAGCTGCTCATGTCTCAGAAGCACACATCTCTGCTTTACCGTCATTCCCCTCTTTGCATCATTTTATCTCCTTGATGCCTGCATTGTCAAAGGAGGAGAAATGATCTACATGATGCTTTGGCTTTTGGATTGCTTGGTTAAGGGGGAGTTGGCTTTCATGTTGAAATGTTTTGCTTTGCATGTTCCATCGAGATGCTTTTGCGCTTTTTCTTTGCCTTGCATAAGGTTTTTGCCCAAGCAGGGAGATCTTTTACCAAGTGACATGGTTTGCTCTTTTATGAGTCTTTATGGTCACTTGTTCGCGTAACTTGCTATCCTCATCATGTATTTGCTTTGGGGTTATCAATGCACTCATCAAGGGGAGATTGAGAAACCAAGGGTGGTTTCGGTCTGGATGATGAGTGATTGACAAGGATGAGCGGATGAGTGGTTGAGAACGGGTTGAGTGCATCGAGGGTTTCGATGTGGAATGGAGGTTTGGCAGCCGAGGGTTTTGGCGGTCCGTCGCGTCCTTATTTTGGCTTGTCTTGTTTGTGCAGGGTGGAGATGCTGACCGACTGTCGACGGTGGGTGATCGAGGGTCGAGTGGGGAGGTTGATGCCGGAGGATCAGGGAGGCCAGGCGAAGTTTGCGAAGATCTCAAGAGTGCACAAAGAGACGGAGCGAGACTTGAACGGACGACTGACTGCGACGGCGTGTCGACCGGGTTCACGAGAGGGTGGCCAGTACAAGCATTCAGGCAGCTCGAGGGGATCTAGAGCGGAAGTGGCTTGCTGGCGCTCGGAGTCGCGAAGCGGTGTCACGAGTCGAAGGGTTGAGAGGCTTTGTCGGTTTTTGCTGAAACCCGTCGAAACGTTTAATGTTTTTGTTAATTCAATAAATGTGTCTAGTATTAGTTTAAATTTTCAGTTTTGTAGTGTAACCGCTTGGTATAATTTTTAGAGTTGTTCTACTCTGAAATTATATTAAAAGGAGAGTCATTTTGTAATTTTACTTTTAGGTTTTATAGGGTAATTTTCAGAATTGTTAATTCTGAAATTACTAAGGGTCTATGTGTAAAATGGGGGCTCCTAGAACATGAGTTGGTAGGATATTATCCCCCAAGTTGGCAGAACCATTTGAGAGCTTTAGAGACAAATTTTGCAATGAAAATACAAGAGAAACCATGGTTTTGAAGCAGCTTTGGATGAGGAACAGTGCTGCAAGGGATTTTCGGATTCTGCACAGTATTTTGGGCAAATCCTGTTCGCTGTATGGCTGTCTCCAGCGCAGGTAATTTCTACTGTCAAAGTCGTTTTTGTGCTGCATTTTCTGGAGAATCTAGTGCATAACTTGATGTTGAAGTTTATGTAACTTTTGTTGTGCATGAATTGAATGATCCATTTTTGAAAGTTGCAAATGATTTCTGTGATTTCTTCTTATTTCTTTTGCTGATCAAAGTAGGCACCACAGTGCTGAAATATTTTGCTGGAACTATATTTCTGTTTTAGATATTGCACTTCACATGTTTGATGAAATGTTTGATCAAGTGTTCATCAATATTTTGGCTGATCATTGAAGTGTTTCTTGAGTTTTTACTTGGTAGAAAGATGAACAAACATTGCTCAGTATTTTTCCAAGAAAAACCAGCAAAACTCTCTCTGCCATGACAAAGTTGTTCATTACTGCTGTGAACCATTAACTATCTGAACTGAGTTTCTTCAGGTTTGTTTGCTATACTATTCTGCTGATACAAATCTGCTAGATGATCTACAGTCAAGTTGTTTTGTGAAATCACATGATTGACATATTAGATTATATGAACTGTTTTTGTTTGCTGCTGTTGAGAACAGATGAACATTTGTGTTTAACACTGAATTTCTGATAATAGCTAGTTGTTGTGCTGTTTGGAGTAATCTGATCTGATCAACTGATTTTCTGCACTGAAATTTAATCTGTGTTCAGGTTTAATTCTGAAATGTTCTATGGTTCAGATTGCAAAAGTGATAGTTCTGTCCAGGTTGATTGAAGCTTTCTACAAATCCTAATCTGAAAATTCAGATTTTCTGATTTCTCTCCACCTGAGTCAGTTCTGAAATTATTTCACAATGTTTATCATCATGAATGTTTTGATTTGAATATTCAATATAGATTTCAAGATCTGAGTAGAAGCAGAATCTCTTTTGAAGCAAATCTGTATTGAATATACTTCTATAACTGAATTCACATTTTACCTTGAAATTTATTCAGGCAGTCCATGTTTTGTTCTTCTAAATTGAATTTTGATTTGGACTGAAAAATTTCAGTTTGTTGAATATGTCTCAGTTTGAAATCAGTGAGTTGTTTCAGTGATGTGTTCAGTGAATTATTTCTGATTCTGTTTGAACTGTTTTAATGTGACTAGCTGTTTTTAGTAAATTTGTCAGAAGAAGTTCTGTCAATATTGTTGCTTCAGATTCTTGAAGTTTGGTTCATTAGCTGTATTCAACTGTGTTTACTGCATTTAAAATCTGATTCATGTGTAGTTTTTGAGTACTGGGTTTGAAATCTTGATCTGAACACTTCATTTCAGTTTTGTTACTAAAGTTTTTGTTTCAGAAATTTAATCTGTTTTTAGTGATTCAATTTTTAATCTGTACTCTGAGATTTGCTGAAATTGTTATAGTACTGATTCAGTCCTGTTTCAGTGTTGAATGGTTGAGCTATATGTGAATTCTATTCTAGTGAAATTTGAATCAGAGTAGTATTACAGATCTTGAGAGGAGATAAAAAAATTTCTGCTGCTCAAATTTTTCAATCAAATCACCAAATCTGTAGTCTTGTTTCCAGCAAGTATTTCTAGATGAATATTCAGATGTGCTGATATTATTTGTTTTGATTGTGATATTTGCAAACTGAACCAATCCTTGAATTCTGAACCTAGTTTAAATACAATTTACTATTCTTCGTATGACAAAATTCTAAAAGTATAAGTTCTGAATCATTGTGGGCTGAATTGAAATTAATCTGAAATTGAAACTTGCAACCTAAACCAAAATATGACTAATGAACTTTGTTGAAAGTCACTTTTACTATTCATCGTCTGACAAATTTCAGAAGTACAGGGATTTCATTTGAGATTGAATTGAAACAAGCTGATTCACTATTGCAATCTTGAATTGATCTCTTGTATGAGTGTTTTGATATTTGTTGATTAGAAATCTTGGAACAAAGCTGATTGGTGGTCTTCAATCTTGTAGAGCTCAATTTTTGTACTGTTTGGATTAAAACTTTAAACTGAGTTTTTAGTGGTGTGTTGGGTGATTTGATTAGGCCATCACATTCGAAAAAAAGTGTTGAGGCGCCTATTCACCCCCCTCTAGTCGCCATTCTGATCCCACAATACCCTATTAATTTTCCAGCTTAGGCCCCTAAGATACATTTTTCGGGGTTGAGGCGAACTCCACATGCTCGGAGGCTCTCAAAAATTTCTGCTAAGTCTAGACTATGTTGGTGCTTTAAAGCACTCTGTTGGACCGAAAAGGGCGACCAGAGGGGGGTGAATGGGAGCTTTTAAAATTTCAAGCTAAAAATAGCCTTCTGTTTTCAAAACAGTTTCATGCGGAACAAGCTTCGAACACACCCTTCGGAGGTCTAGTTCGGAGGTATTCTACATCTCCGGAACCAAGCTTCGCAAAGAGTAAAATTTGAAGTCGAGAAGAATTCGCTCTCACCAACAAACCCCAAAACACTTCTGCAAGGATAGTGCAGGCTCTGCACACTAGGTGCATTTGAGAAGACTTCGCACTTCACACTTCGTAGGAGTAAGTTTTCCTCCGTGGGCTTCGAATAGATACTCAGCACTACCAACTGGAACTAGGCTTCGTATTTCAAAGGGGAGATAGTAGATAGAACATATTGCGCTAAGGACTTCGATAGAGGAAGAAAAACATGCTTCCATCCCAGCTTCGCTCAGTGCTTCGCTAGTAATCAGAGAGGGCTTGCCTCCAATTTACACAGAGTGAACTCACTGAGAGATAAACACACATCTCACTAATAGAACACTCACGCACTTCTCTAGAAAAGAAACAAAGCATAAACTCTATATTGAACAGAACGAAGTGGAGCACATAAAAATCAACACATGCAGTGCAAAACAAGGATACAAGTTCAAGCAATAAATGAAGAACAAAATGAAAAATTCATTGCATGAACAGGGAACACAAAAGACTCACAGGAATGAGTACATGGATATGGCGGCTAGCTCTGGAGTTCTAGAAATGGCTGCTCAAAGTGTTGCCTAGACCTAGCCAGCCTTCACTATTTATAGGCACTATTCAGTCCTATGAGTAGACTACTCTACCCCTAGGGTTTACACTATTTTTGTCTCAGCAAGACAGGGGGTACAGATGATAGTCTACTTTTCTGGAGGCTTCTTTTGCCAGCTTCGTATTGGAGACAACATCAGCTTTTACAGAGTCGACACTATCAGCCTTTGTAGATTTGGAGTCTTCTGAAGCCACCTTCGCACGGAAGGTGTGTAGTAACTTCCGTGACAAGCTTGAACCCGTAGGCCTTCGCTTCACCGAAGTTAGCCTTCGATACAATGACGGTTTTGAGCCGAAGCCGTCAAAACTCTTAAGCCTTCGCACCATCACATCTAGAGTGGACCATCATGGCTTCGCAGCTACTCCTACCTCAAACTCCGTCAGTCCTTGTACCGAAGCTATGCTTGGCCGAAGTACCTCAAGTCAGCCACACTCTGTAGCCCACCTTCGGAGTACCTTCGCCACCTTCCGAAGTCCCTCCGTCCAAGGCCTTCGCCTGAAGCATATCCATCAGCACCCCTTCGCAGTGTCTCAGCCCCGAGCACACTTCTACAAAGACCCTTATCCGGACCATGCCTTCGATGCACCTTAACTTCCAAGACCTTCGTCAGGTGTCCCTTCGAGTGCCTCCATCTGGAGCACAACTCGAATGTCTTTCCTCAATGTTGAGGACTTCGTCAGCTGTACTCCAAAGTCACTCCTTCCAGAGCACACTTCGAAGTGCCTCGCCTTCGAGGACTTTGCCTCGGGTACCTTCAGCTAGAGCCACCCTCCGCACTCTGTGCCTTCGCCTGGTGCACCTTGAACCGAGGACCGACCTCGACCCCACGCAACCTTCGTGACCGAGCTCCCTGCTCGCCTGGCATCAAGCCTCCCGCTTGACCCAGGTTCACTCGCTACGAACCGTCCGTCACCTCCGAAGTCACCTGCGCACAATGATAATCTGACAAGTGTTTCTAGTACCATGGAGACCTCTCCGGTAAACAACCTTCGGTACACATGTCATCGTGCTCTGCCAGACCCCTCCGACAGGCACACTCCACTGCACAGCTACAGTCAGCTAAATCCGCACCCTTCGGAAAACACCTCCGAATCTCTTCAGAGGGACCCCTTCGCCCATAAGGAAACTTGTCAATCACTCATGACAGACTTGAAACCAAGGCACATTTCAACTTGCTTTCTCAATCTCCCCCTTGATGAGTGTATTGACAACCAAATTCAAGTTCAAGAAAATTTGAAAAATTTCAGCACACAAGTGACCATAAAAACTCAGAAAAGAGCCAAAACATGTCACTTGATTAATGAATTTCAATCGACTTGAGTCATGAAGAGCCATTTGGCAATAAAAATTTTCTCCCCCTTTGAGCTTCATCATCTGACTTGCCCCTCAGGAAGGCAAATCAGGTATTTTTTCTCCCCCTTTGGCAATGCAAGAATTGTAGGACCAAAAGTAGCGACCAGAGGGGGGAGGGGGTGAAAGGTCGCCTAAAATTTTTTGCTAAACTATAATCTAATCCCAACACCCAAATGAACTTAACCAGACAAATAATATTTGCAAAGAAAATTTCAGGAATTAAAGTTGTCTAGCTTAGAAATAACCTAAAAATATTTCAGGTAAAGACTAGAATTAAAAATACTATTGCGACTAATAAACTTTTCTTTACTTTTTATATAAGCAGATTAAAAAGATATAAATAAAAATATGTTATTACTAAAAATAATTTAGTAGATTAAATTAACACGAAATTTCTAAACAAATTTTCCGCTAATTAACTAGTAGATGGTTATCTCTAAAAATAATCTACTAAAAATAGGAGAGTAGAAACTAACCTGCATCTGAGCCACGATTGTGCCAAGAAATTTTCGCCTGCACTATTGACGCCTAGCCACGCGCAAGCCCTGCTTCCGCACGCTGGCTGGACGCTGGACTATCTTCTATCACCGGTGGGGCCCGCCGGGACTCCTGCTGTGTGACGCGGACTGCTTCGGACGTGCATGCCAATGGTTCTGACTCCCGTGGGGACCGCAGTGGAGCAGTAATTGATGGAAAACACCGTGGGGTCCGCGCAATGACGTCCCTTGCGTGAGCTGCAGCCGCGGTCAATCCCTTCCACCGTGAAAAAGACGCCTGCGCCCTTCTACTGTCGGCTAAAAAGCTGCCCGCTCGAATTCACGTGCCGCGGTAGAGCTCCACGGCCAAAACAGCATCGCGTTCACCGCCGTGATGCAGATCGAACACCAGAAAAAATAGTAGATGAAAACTTTCAGTGGAAAACTGAAAATGGACTATGGATTGATCTATTGAAAACAGTCATCTATCCCTAGGGGGGATAGGGGCCTATTTATAGGCGACTCTAATACATAAAAGACTAATTTACCCCTAGGGTAAATTAAACTGACTCTAAAATAAAATGCGAAAATTACTAAAATATTCTTAGAAAAATCACCTGACTCAAATAAAAATATTCTAAACTTAAAAACTAAATATTAATATCTTAAAAACGAATTAATCATAGATTGTCAATTTTGCGTCGAAACTGACAAAGCGTCCACCGTCTTCGCACCGGGTACCCAGATTGGGCCGACCTGACCACGCAACTTCCTCAGCCCGGCAATCGCTCGTCGCCCGTGTACCTGAGTCAAACCTAGTCAACAGACCAGTGGATCATCTGCTGCTCCTAGCAATGTACCCAGATTGGGCCAGCCCGACTCCGCTGCTCCTCTGCCCGGCCGTCGCTCACTGCCCGTGTACCTGAGTCACATGCGCCTCAGACTCGGCAGGTCTTCATATCTCCCTTCCTTTGACTTCCATTGACAATCACTCATCACATCTGGAGTATCAAACCATATTCTTCAACATGGTTTCTGAATCTCCCCCTTGATGAGTGCATTGTCAACACCCTCTTCAGCTCATCTTCAGAACCTGCAAAACATGTGGAGACAGGAAAACAAAGACAAAAGAAAATAGAAAAAAGAAAATAAAAGTTTAACCCGTAATGACCAAAAGCCAAACAGAAGCAAGAAAAATGGTCATTATGGTTAACCAAAAATAAAGTATAAAAACCAGTGCAAATCTTAGAATTACCAACAAGAATAAACTCCCCTGAAATAATTCTCAGAGAAAGCCAAAAATATATCGAAAATTTCTCCCCCTTGTTGACAATTGGACTCATCAAGTGAGACTAAATGCACTCTAAAAAGACATAGACATAAGCTCCCCTTGAAATGCAGCTCCCCCTCAAAATATGCCATGAATGCAGATGGGGTGCAGGTGGAGTGTAAAAATCATGCTTCTTAGATATGATTAGCTACAATTACAACATATAACAGGTATAACAAAAGATAAACTGTCTAAGATACATGACATGATCAGTGCAACAGATGATATCTAAAGAGAGTCATTAGCACGCATTTTTCGAATTTTTGTAAACAAAAGCATCACCACATTTTCTAGTTGACAAGCAAAGTAAAGCATGAGATGCAAAAGCTAACTGATTTCTACCAAGATAAGCATTGTCCAAAACAAAGTGCTTCATCAAACTTGTCATCCTTTTTTTTAAAAGAAAATTAGACTATTTCTTTTTCCTTTTTTTTCATTTCTGCAAGGGGTTATTTGCATGTAAAACCTTATGCTAACCGACCAAGTCAAGCCTAGGCCAGAACTGGACCATTTGAAGCTTAAGACATTGGTCTTGGCATACATTACACCATCTTAGTTCATACCAAAGTGCTATGGTAAGCAGTCCAGAACAATGCAATGCGACAAAGCAAACCCACCTGGATCTTTTCTGATAATCATAAAAATGCATAAAATTTTCATTTTTCTGAATTTTTATCATTTTATAGCACATTTTTCATATTTAAAGCATATAATTGTCCAAGTTGCATATCTGCATCTAAGTAAGGATCTAGCTAAAAGGCATGTAAAAGATAGCGAAAGCATTCAGCCTACACATGCTAGTTACCAGAAGCAATGGTGATCATTTTTCAATTTTAAAGCATAAAAGCCATGCATATGACAAATATTAGATATATCATGTGAACTGAAACAGAACATGATCATCGACAGGTAATGAAAAACATATACTAGCTAGAAAAGTAAAGCATATCAATCATATAACAGAAGCAAGCTCAACATGTGATTGATGATTATGCATAATATGAACGCACACAAAAAGACTCAATAAAAATAAAGAAGAAAAGTAAAATTGGCTCAAAGTATCCTAGAAAGGATACACAACTCCCAAATCGCGATAAATAATCATGAGTGGGACCAAACGGTCCATTGCCAGGTTTAGCAAAAGTGTTAAACCAGTGTCGAGCCATCTACTCGTATGTAGGAAAGCAGAAGGAATCATATGAGTCTGGACCAAAACACGGATCAAAGCGCGGTCCTTTATTCTGACTAAAATCACGGTCACGAGGTCCAAGACCGTATCCATAACGATCTGGAACTCTGCCGGAACGGAAACCACTCTTCGGAGCACGATCATAAAAACCGTCTCCTCTACCACCACCTACACGATGTGGCCTGGCCTCTAGTCTCTCTCTACGTCGAGGAACTCTATGTCTACCACCCTGCTGGTAGAACTGCTCCTACCCACTTCGAGCTCTCTCTGCTCGCTCAACCCGCTTCCTCCTGAAGCAAAACTCCTCATGATGCCCATCTCTCTAACAAAACTCACAATGATAGGTAGGCTTCTTGGTATGTGGTTGAGGCTTAGGAATCTTAGGCTTGGTGGTGTTTGGTGTATCATCTTTGGTGTGAGAGGGTCCAGGTAAAGAATCAAGAGAAGTGTGAAGAGTTTTAGGCTTAGGGACCCAGATTTGCTTCTTAGATGGAGCTTTAGGTTGTTCTTGGAACACACCTTCCTTGGGCTGACTATCCTTAAAGGACTCAGTGGAGTGAGTCTTGGGATATCTCTGTTCGGGAGTCATCTTACTCCACTCCACTACACGGCTAATGGCGCTCTCAAAATCAACCTTGGTATAGGTGTAACCTACCCCAAACCCATCCTGTCTCTTGAACTGCAGCATCATCATGCCGAGTTGTGGCTCTCTGGCACTAATCCAACTCAGGATCTAACGGAGGTAAAAGTTCTCATTCTGAACATCGGCTAGCTCCTCTCTCAAAGAAGCTTACACCTCCACCTGAGACAAGCAGATCTCACACTCTTTATCAACATCGACAGACTTCTCAGCTTTTAGCTTGATCAACTCCATTCTGATGGACAAACAGTTCTCACAAACAGTGGGTGGAACTTACAAGGTCTCAAGCTCTAGCTTAGTCTGCTCCAACTCAGCTCTCACTCCAGCTAACTCGCTCAACTGCTCATCACTCTTGGCTCTCAGCTCAGCTATACTAGCTAAATGAGATGTGCAGTCTACATAAGGTGCGATGACAGTGGTATGAACATCTTTTAGCTCCTGCTGAGTGCTCTCTAGCTCAGTGGCCAATGTGTCTCTCTCATCTACTCTCTTTGTGTACCTGGACTTAAGAGTCGTCAGGTCACACAACAACACTTCATAGTTAGAGCACTCACCACTATCACCCAAGCAAGGGGAAGAACACAGACTCTCAATCTTGCCATTTGCTATGGCAAGCTCACTCTCAAGCTCATCTATCCTCTTCTTCGCCCCTCTAAGTAGTTTCTATCTATACTTCAACTCCTGACGGTTCTGTTCTAATAAATTAATAACTTCTTGTTCATAGGAAGATGCCTTCTCATCGTCATCGTCGTCGGAGTCGTTGGAGGAGTCCTTCTCTTTCTTCTCCCTAAGAGCCATTGAGCAGAAGCTCTTGTGGGGTCTTCAGCTGTGGCGTGAGCGAATCTTCGGCTTATCCCCGAAGCCCATGAAACAGAGGCCCGCCGGATTGTCCCTGTCCTTCCCCTTCTTGATCATGATCTCTTCATCACTTGAACTTGAAGACGAGGAGGATGACGAGGATCTCTTGGAGTATCTTTTCTCCATCTCGACGAAGAAGGTCTTGTCTCGCTTCTTGTTCTCACGCCTGTTATCCTTCATAGCCTTTTGAAAGAATATCGTCTTGGGCTTGCCCTTCGTGTAGTTGTCGTACTTGCCAGAGTTGTAGGAGTTGCCGCCGGTTCCCTTCTTGTAATTCTTCTGCTTGGGGCAATCGGCGATGAAATGACCTGGGTCACCACACTCAAAGCATTTGGATTTTGTGCCGTGTCTCTTAAACATTCTCTTATCATAGACACGTCGCACCCGGTCGTTAAACAAGCACAGATCATCATCTCCTAGAGTATCAAGTTGTTCCTCGGAGATAGACATCAAGGAAAAAGCAGTACAACTCATGGCATTAGGATCAGTAGACGGTGTCACAAGAGCCAGAGTCTTTGAGCCAGAATCAGTGAGATTTGATCTCAATTTAATATCGACCTCTGATGCCTTGAGCATACTAAAAAGCTCTGTGATGGTCAAGGTATCATAAGATGCGCTCTCAACAATAGAGGAAACCTTGATCTCCCAGATCTTAGGGTCCAAGGTATGGAGTACCTTAAGCGCCTGTTCATGATCCGAGACCAGCTGATCATGCTCGTTCTTGTAAACGCGAAGCTTGTTAATGATCGATTGAAAATGACCAAACAAAGCCTCAATCGTCTCACCCGACTTCTGTGAGAAATTTTCATACTCACGCCGCTAGGTCTGATATAGCCTAGCCTTGACCTGAGCTATCCCCTCATGGTGTGCCTGGAGGGTAGCCCAGATCTCTCGAGGAGTGGTGAGATGGCTAACACGCTCAAACTCACTAGGACCTAGACCAGAAAATAAAATATTCACCGCCTTACTATTATTTTGATGTTGGGTAATTACATCTGCAGTAGTATCCGCAGCAATAGTCGTTATGGTGAAACTAGGATGAACACAAATCTCCCATATGTCCGAGCTCTGGCTCATAAGGTATGCTCGCATGTGAGTCTTCCAATAAGTGTAGCCAAAAGCTTCTAGGGACGGAATTTTACCAGAAGACGTCATGGTCACTACCTAGGTTTAGAATCGGTTAAGATATTAGAAAACTCTAACCTCGCTCTGATACCACTTGTAGGACCGAAAGTAGCGACCAGAGGGGGGGTGAATGGGCGCCTAAAATTTTTTGCTAAACTATAATCTAATCCCAACACCCAAATGAACTTAACCAGACAAATAATATTTGCAAAGCAAATTCCAGGAATTAAAGTTGTCTAGCTTAGATATAACCTAAAAATATTTCAGGTAAAGACTAGAATTAAAAATACTACTGCGACTAATAAACTTTTCTTTACTTTTTATATAAGCAGATTAAACAGATATAAATAAAAATATGCTATTACTAAAAATAATTTAGTAGATTAAATTAACACGAAATTTCTAAACAAATTTTCCGCTAATTAACTAGTAGATGGTTATCTCTAAAAATGATCTACTAAAAATAGGAGATTAGAAACTAACCTGCATTTGAGCCATGATTGCGCCAAGAAATTTTCACCTGCACTGTTGATGCCTAGCCACGCGCAAGCCCTGCTTCCTCACGCCGGCCGGACGCTGGACTATCTTCTATTGCCGGTGGGGCCCACCGGGACTCCTGCTGTGTGACGCGGACTGCTTCGGACGTGCACGCCAATGCTTCTAACTCCCGTGGGGACCGCAGTGGAGCAGCAATTGATGGAAAACACCGTGGGGATCTCACGTTCACTGGAAAGGACGCAACGGGAGAAGCACCGTGGGAAGCGACGTGCGGCTGCCGTGGGGTCCGCGCAATGACGTCCCTAGCGTGAGCTGCAGCCACGGTCAATCCCTTTCGCTGTGAAAGAGACGCCTGTGCCCTTCTACTGCTGGCTAAAAAGCTGCACGCTCGAATTCACGTGCCGCTATAGAGCTCCACAGCCAAAACAGTCGCGCGTTCACCACCGTGATGTAGATCGAACACCAGAAAAAATAGTAGATGAAAACTTTCGGTGGAAAACTGAAAATGGACTATAGATTGATCTATTGAAAACAGTCATCTATTCCCAGGGGATAGGGGCCTATTTATAGGCGACTCTAATACATAAAAAGACTAATTTACCCCTAGCATAAACTAAACGGACTCTAAAATAAAATCCGAAAATTACTAAAATATTCTTAGAAAAATCACCTGACTCAAATAAAAATATTATAAACATAAAAGCGTCCACCGTCTTCGCACCGGGTACCCGGACTGGGCCGACCCGACCCCGCAGCTTCCTTAGCCCGGCAATCGCTCGCCGCCCGTGTACATGAGTCAAACCCAGTCAACGGACCAGTGGATCATCTGCCGCTCCTAACCATGTACCCGGATTGGGCCATCCCGACTCCGCGGCTCCTCTGCCCGGCCGTCGCTCACTGCCCGTGTACCTGAGTCACATGCGCTTGAGACTCGGCAGGTCTTCATATCTCCCTTCCTTTGACTTCCGTTGACAATCACTCATCACATCTGGAGTATCAAACCATATTCTTCAACATGGTTTCTCAAGAATCAAGGAGCCGAAAAGGCAAGGCTTAAAGATGATGAAAAATATGACAATATATAGTGCAAAAATAAGCCAAATCGGAATATCCAGCTTAGATGCTCAGCTCGTGTCAAAATAGTCTAGATTCAATGTGTGAGGCATGATTTGGTTAATTTTGAAAAGAAAAATCATCACCATTCAGACTAGTCACTCAGACAAGTGAGAACAGGAACTGCAAAAGCTAACCAATTTCTACCCAAGAGAGCAAGTTCCAATATTCATGGTGTATTTAGCAAGCTTGATTAGCAAGAGATCTAGACTTTGCAAATTCTTTGATAGTGCCAGGGGTTATTTGCTCATCCACCTTATGCTTTCCAACCATGCCAAGCCTAGGTCAAGAGAGACCATCAGAAACTAAAGACAATGATTTTGGCAGACACTAAGTTACCGCAGCTCATAACAAGGTGGTGTGGTAAGCAGTCTAGAATAAAATAGTGTGCCAAGCAAACCCGCATGGATCTTTTCATTTTTAGCACAAAAATCATGGATATTGATTGATGTTGTGTAATATTTGTTGTATGATTCCATGAATAGCAGTATTATTTTCAAGTTGCAATTGTGCATCCATAGAAAAGGATTCTAGCTACCAGGCAGATAAAATATTGCTAAAGCACTTCTGAATAACACATACTGGACATATTACTATGTAGTGATCAAATTTAGAGTTTTGTAAATTAAAGAATGCTCATTATGAATTTAGAAATATTAACTATAGCTGAGAGCATGATGAGAAAGACAATCATGCAAATGCATATAAAAGCTACTAAGTGTATCATCAAGTCATCATGAGGAAGCCAATGCAGCGTAATTGAAATCATGCTCCCCCTCACAATATGCCATAGGGATGACAAATACCAAGTTCCCCCCCGTAAATAAGCAAAACGTGATGCATCAAGGGGTTTGGTGAAAATGTCAGCAAGCTGGTTCTGGGTATCAACATACTAAAGTTCAATATCACCCTTCTCATTGTGATCTCTAAGAAAATGATATCTCACATCAATGTGTTTGGTTCTAGAATGCTGAACCGGGTTGTTTGCAATGCAAATAGCACTAGTGTTATCACAAAACAGTGGAACACTCTTATAGTCTAACCCGAAATCCCGCAAAGAGGAAACCATCCACAAAATCTGTGAGCAACAGCTAGCTGCAGCAACATATTCGGCTTCAGTCGTTGATTGTGCAACGCTAGACTATTTGCGAGAAGACCAACAAACAAGAGAAGTACCCAGAAAATGGCAAGTACCAGAGGTACTCTTCCGATCAATTCTACACCCAGTAAAATCCGCATTTGAAAAACTTCTCAGACACAAATAGGAAAATGCAGAATACCAAATGCCAAATTCAAGGGTATGCTTGCGATACCTGAGAATGTGCTTGACCGCTTGGTGGTGCGAAGCTCATGGCAAAGTCTGAAAACTAGCGCACAAACACACGGCGAAGTGTATGTTTGGCCTCGTAGCAGTCAAGTAAAGAAGGGAGCCGATCATGCTTCGGAACTCCTTCTGATCTATGTCTTCTCCATCCTCATCTGGATCCAATGCTAAGGATGTGGCCATGTGAGTGGCGAGGGGCTTCGCATCATCCATGTCGAACTTCTTGAGCAAGTCCTTGCTGTACTTCGTCTGGTAGATGAAGGTATCTTGTTTGCTTTGCTTGATTTGCAAACCACGGAAAAATGTGAGTTCGCACATCATGGACATTTCGTACTCCCTGCTTATAGATTCTGCAAACTCGGCAACCAAAGCATGAGAAGAGCCACCAAAGATTATATCGTCAACGTAAATATGGACTAGAAGGAAATATTTGCCATGTTTGAGAGTGAATAGGGTTTTATCTACCGATTCCATCAAATACCCTCGCTCAAGTAGAAAAGACTTAAGTCTGTCATACCACACCCGAGGGGCCTGCTTGAGTCCATAAAGAGCCTTATGAAGTTTAAGGACTTTATGTGGGTATTTAGGGTTTTCAAAACCAGGAGGTTGTTTTACATAAACATCTTTTCCTATGAAGCCATTAAGAAAAGAACTTTTATCACCCATTTGATAAAGTTTGAAACCTCGGGTTGTCACAAATGCAAGTAAAATCCTAATGGCCTCAAGACGAGCAACAGGTGCAAAAGTTTCAGTAAAATCAATCCCTTCTAACTGAGAATAATCCTGAGCCACAAGTCTATCTTTGTTTCTAACTACACACCCATCCTCTCGTTGTTTGTTTTTGAAAATCCATTTTGTTCCAATAAAATGAGCATTAGGTGGAGGATCTACAAGAGTCCAGACTTGGTTTCTCTCAAAATTTTCAAGTTCCTCATGCATAGCATTAATCCAACTAGAATCAGAAAGTGCATGACTCACATATAAGGGCTCAAAAGAAGCAACAAAAGTAGAATCAATGAAATGAGCATGAGAACGTGTTACTCTTTGATCAAGCTCACCAATAATCTGCTCGGGAGGATGCATCCTTTTGATATGATGAGGAGCCTCGCAGCGAGATGCGGTCTCCCCCTCAACTTGTGTCGGTGAATGGTCGAGGTTGACCGATGTTGAGGTTGTAGCTTCGGGACCTCTTTCCGAAATGATCGAAGCGGGGTCGGCTTTGGTGGTCGATGCCGAGGGTAATAGAGGTTCATCCTCGAAATATTCATGGTCATTATCTTCGAAGATGGTCTGCTCCCTATGTGTTCATTGGCATATTCAACAGAAGAGCTAACACAGGGGGTTGATTCATCAAGAGTCATATCACATGACTCGATGATAGTGTTAGTTTCCAAATCGAAAACACGATAGGAATGACCGTGAGTAGTATAATGCAAGAAAATCCCGTCAGACGAGCGTGACTCAAATTTGTCCAAATTTCCATGTTTTAGGATGAAGCATCGGTAGCCAAATACCTAATGATGAGTAACTTTGGGCTATCTCTCAAAATGCAGCTCATAAGAAGTCAAATTCAAAATTGAGCGTAAGAAAATTCGGTTTGAGATGTAGCAAGCAGTGTTCATGGCCTTAGCCCAGAATTTTCTAGGAGTCATGTGCTCATCGAGCATCGTCGTAGCCATTTCAACCAAAGTGTGGTTCTTTCTCTCAACAACACCGTTTTGTTGAGAACCCGCGGAGCAGAGAATTGATGTTCTATGTCATGCTCCATGCAATAGTCAACAAAAAGACCGTTCTTCAACTCAGTGCCATTATCACTTTTAATGAATTTTAATGCACCAGGAAGTTCAGTAAAAAGTCTCAAAGCCAAGATCCTAAAGTGTGAAAACACTTCATCCTTGCTAGCTAAAAAGAAGACCCAAGAATAGTGAGAAAAGTCATCGACAATAACAAGTACATACCACTTGCTGCCTAAATAACTGACCCGAGAAGGACCTACAGTGTCCATATGGAGAAGTTCTTCGAGTTGTTCAGTCATCACCATAGTGACTGGCGAGTGCGGAGCAGCAATCATTTTCCCATGTCGACAAGAAGCACAAACTAAATTCTTCTCAAATTTGTGCTTGGGAAATCCTCGGATCAGACCTAGGGCACTCAACTGAGCGACCAACTCAAATCTCATAAGCCCTAGTCTCCTATGCCACTTCAAAAGCTTAGAAGTCGAATGTGAAACAAGGCAGTGAGAAGAACCAGATGACTCAGAAAAATCAGCTCCAAAAACTCTCCCAACTCTAAAGATCTTGCATATCACAGCGACATCAGAATTGAGTACTTGTGAAGTATCGCAATGGAATTGCACTTCAAAGCCCTCGTCAAGCAATTGAGATATAGAAAACAAATTATATCCCAAGTTTTAAACCAAAGCAACATCTTTGAGGGTGAAGTTTGATTTGATTCTTACTACCCCTTTACCTTTCACTCTACTCCTTCGATTGTTGTCGAAGGTGATTTGTTCCTTTTGCTTGCATGTGGTGAGGCTGGAGAACCAAGTTGCATTTCTGGTCATGTGGTGCGAACAACAGGAGTCCATGCTCCACGTGCCCTCCAAGCATCGGTTTGATACCTACACAAATCGAGAGAACCTCGATCGCTCAGTTCTGGGGTGAGTGAAAACATGACGAGGTATCCAACACTGAGAGATAAGAGCGGTAGGCACAGTAAAAGCATACTATCTACGGACAGGTAAAATAGCGTGATGCAACGTGCGAGGTCTACCTACATGATGTATCCCAGATGCATGATGAGGTCCCCAAACTGTCGAGGCAGACAACCACTAACACGATGGCTAGCACCATATGAGACATGGTGAACACCACGAGGAGCCTCGTAAATAGGATGTGAGTAAAACTCAGACTCATGCATACCTAGAGGTGGGCAATACATATCCTGGAATCTCGATGCCTGAGAATGTCGCTCATCCTTGATGCGACGAAAGCAATACCTAACCAAATGACCCACCTGCTGACAGTAAGAACAATGAAACACTCTCCTAGGGGCACTCTCATTGGTCATAGGAGCAAACCTGACAGGCTCCTTGGGTTTTATCAGAGAGTTCTTCTTCGGAGGAATTTTCATAGCAGGAGAGGTGGTTTTCTTTGGAGTTTGGATAGGCTTTTTGGCTGATGGAGTGTCTAACTGGGCTCTCTCTTTCTCTAAGGTAGTGGGTGAGGTAAAAATAGTTTTATTCTCAGTATCTGAAGGAATTCTCTCAAAACACAATACTAGAGCTAACTCTGCACTATCAGCACACATCTTGGTCTTGGCCAAGAGCAAATCCATCATGCCCTTTCCCTCAGTGCATTTGTTAACCACAGAAACAACGTATTCATTTTTAGCCATAAGGTTTTCAGCTTGCCCTCTAGAAAAACATAGTTGGTCCTTAAGGGTGATGAAGGTGGGACAAGCAGGCTGCACATCCTTACAACACTCAGCACTCTCCAATCTAGCCTCTAATTTCTTAACATGCTTGTCTCTCAAATTAATGCTATCAATCAATAATGGACAATTTGAAAAGCATCAAAAGAAATAGGTCTAGACTCCACCACCAAAAACTGCTTTTGTGCAGTCTCAAGCTCATCAACAGTTTGAGCATGCACAAAATGCAACTGAGCAAGCTGACCCATGACAATAGTGCAAGAATCACATTCAACATCATCAATTTTAGAATTAAGCATGGCATAATCGGTAGAAACAGATTCTAGCCTAAGTCTAAGTTCTTTTCTATCTCTAGCAGCCTGAAAAAGTAATCTATCCTAACCAAGAACTACTTCATACAGTTCATCTACTTTAATTGAGAGATGGTCATAGGATAGAGGTACCTCAGATGAGTCAAACTCGTCGCCGCTGTGACTACTATCGGCCATGAAGCAAAGGCTGGTGAAATCCCTTGTCTTCTTCTCCTTCTTCTCCTCCTTACTTGGGGATTCTTCCTCCTCATTAGAGCTCCACTACTATGTTGAGGAGGTGTTGATGTCACTGAGTGCAACAACAAATGCTCTGGAAGCGGCCTTGGCTACCCTTTTAGCCACCTTGCCACGCTTACCCTTCACAAAGGGTTTCCTCTCCTTCTTGTGGTGTTTGCGGCGCTCACTCTCATCTCTCCTCTTGAGCTTCGAACAATTGGCTTTGATGTGAGAAGTGTCACCACACTCAAAACAACCACTAAAACCACTTCTCCTATGATATTGTCTCTCATTACGAAAATGAGTGAACCTTCTGGCAATGAGAGCAAGCTCTTCATCATCCAGAGTATCCACCTGCTCCTTAGTGATAGAGACCAGGGAGGACAAAGCAAAACCATCTGCAAGAACACAAGTCCCAGATGTGCTTGGTTCTGCAGTGGTGCCACGGCAAGACCCAGAAACTAGTGCCAATGGTGGTGGCAAAGAGTTTCTCTGTACTGCAAGAGATGCCTTGGCAATCTCTATGGACTTCAGCTTGCTGAAGAGCTCATCACAGGTCAATGTGTCATAACCTGTGGACTCCTCAATGCAGGATATCTTCAATTCCCATATGCTATGATCAAGAGCATAGAGAAGCCTGATAGCCCTATCATGATCATTGTAAGCAAGCGTCCCATTGGACCACAAGTTACTCACTATAGCGTCAATGTGAGAAAACATGGCATCTATAGATTCAGCAGGTGCTTGCACAAACAGATGATACTGTTGATTGTATGTGCTTTGGAGTTAGAATTATATTAATCATTTTCTGTCTGAGTGGTGCGGGTTTCAGGGATGGAGTATTGTGAGTCCACAATCTCCCAAATTGCATTTCCTTGGCTTAACAAGTAAGCCTCCATGCGCACCTTCTAGTAGGAAAAATTAGTCCAATCGAACAGAGGTATTTTACTAACTCTGTCCATGCCGCCAAAAGATCACAAAACTGGTTAAGTTCAACTGATGATCTTAACCCGCTCTGATAGCAATTGTTGGACCAAAAAGGGCGACCAAAGGGGGGGTGAATGGGAGCTTTTAAAATTTTAGGCTAAAATTAGTCTTCCATTTTCAAAACAGTCTCCTACGGAACAGGCTTCGAACACACCCCTTGGAGGTCTGGTTTGGAGGTGTTCTATAGCTCTAGAACTAGGCTTCGCAAAGAGTAAAAGTACGAAGTCGAGAAGACTTCGCTCTCACCAACAAACCCTAAAACACTTCTGCAAGGATAGGGCAGGCTCCACACAATAGGTGCCTTTGAGCAGACTTCGCAATTCACACTTCACAGGATTAAGTTTCCCTCTGTGGTCTTCGAATAGATACTCGACACTAGCAACTGGTACTAGGCTTCGTATTTCATAGGGGAGACAGTAGATAGAACAGACTGCGCTGAGGACTTTGACAGAGGAAGAAAAACATGCTTCGATCCCAGCTTCGCTCAGTGCTTCGGTAGTAATCAGAGAGGGCTTGCCTCTAGTTTACACAGAGTGAACTCACTAAGAGATACACACTTCTCTAGAAAAGAAACAGAGAAAAAACTCTATCTTGAATAGAACAAAGTGGAGCACATAAAAATCAACACATGCAGTGCAAAACAGGGATACAAGTTCAAGCAGCAAATGAAGAACAAAACGAAAAATTCATTGCATGAACAGGGAACACAAAAGACTCACAGGACAGAGTACATGGATATGGCGGCTAGCTCTGGAGTTCTAGAAATGGCTGCTCAAAGTGTTGCCTAGACCTAGCCAGCCTTCACTATTTATAGGCACTGTTCAGCCCTGTGAATAGATTACTCTACCCCTAGGGTTTACACTGTTTTTTCATAGCAAGACAGGGGGTACAGATGGTAGTCTACTTTTCTAGAGGCTTCTTTTGTCAGCTTTGTAGAGGAGACAACATCAGCTTTTGTAGAACCGACACTATCAGCATTTGCAGATTTGGAGTCTTCTGAAGCGCCCTTCGGACGCGAGGTGTGTCGTAGCTTCGGTGACAAGCTTGAACTCGTAGGCCTTCGCTTCACCGAAGTCAGCCTTCGATACAGTGATGGTTTTGAGCCAAAGTCGTCAAAGCTCTTGAGCCTTCGCACCATCACCTCCGGAGTGGACCATCATGGATTCGTAGCTACTCCCAGCTCGAACTCCGTCAGTCCTTGTACCGAAGCTATGCATGGCCGAAGTACCTCAACTCAGCCAAACTCAGAAGCCCCACCTTCGGAGTACCTTCACCAGCTTCCGAAGTCCCTCTGTCCAAGGCCTCCGCATGAAGCATATCCATAAGAACCCCTTCGCAATGTCTCAGTTCATAGTGTCTCAGCCCCAAGAACCCTTCTTAAAAGACCCTTATCTGGATCATGCCTTCGATGCACCTTGACTGTAGATGGAGTCCATTCTGCTACAAAATCTGCCCCCACTTGTGACTTGATTGTTGTCCTTGCTACAAAGGAGATGTCGAAGGGTGCTAGCTCGACGATCCATTTTCCGATCCTCCTTGTAGAATCTTTACTTTGAAGCATATCTCCCAAAGGATAAGAAGTTGGTACAATTACATTATGCGCTAAGAAATAATGTCGCAGTTTCCTTGAAGCCATTACCAGAGCATAAGTGAAGTTTTCGATTTAGGAGTATCTTGTTTTTGCTCCAGATAAAGCTTTGGATACAAAATATACTGGATTTTGTACCAACTTCCCATTGAAATCCACTTCTCAAACAAGGACTGCACTGACAGCGGAGCCCGTAGCTGCAAGATAAATAAGAAGGGTTTCATTTGTCATGGGCACAATAAGTGTTGCAAGGTTGTTGAGATAATCTTTAATATCATCAAAACTCTTTTCGCACTCCGGTGTCCATGCAAAATCTTCAGATCCTTTAATGCTTTGAATATGGGGAGGCTTTGCTCTACGGACCTTGCTAGAAATCTGCTGAGTGCTGCAAGGCACCCAGTAAGCTTCTGAACCTGGTTTAAATTTTCTGGCGGAGCCATTCTTTGTAGTGCAGTTATTTGAGTCGGGCTATCTTCGATTCCCCAACTCAAAACTAAATACCCTAACAGTTTTCCAGCTTGAGCCCTGAAGATACATTTTTCGTTGTTGAGGCGGACTCCACATGCTCGGAGGCTCTCAAAAGTTTCTGCTAAGTCTAGACTATGCTGGTGCTTTAAAGCACTCTTTATTACAATGGCATCCATATAGGCTTCGACATTACAACCTATTTGGTGACCTATAGCCTTAGCAATTAATCTTGAAAATGTTGCCCCGACATTTCTCAAGCCGAAGGGCATTCTTACATAGAAAAAGACTACCGAAGGAGTTACGAAGCTTGTTTTGATTTCATCTTCGTGTTTTAACAATATTTGATGATATCAAAAAATACGCGTCGAGGAAACTCAATAGCTCTGAACCAGCAGTGGAGTCAACTAATTGATCTATACTGTTGACACAAAAACAAGCCTAGGCGTAACACAGCACCGATGTCATGTTCCGACTACCCTTAGCCATGGTAAGGGGGGTGGAGTCGCCAGGTAATCAGATCACATAGAAATAATCCAATTACCGAAAGAAATATATTAAACAGAACAAATCAGCAAACGGAGTGAAGCCTAACGGATTCAAAGTATAGTACGAAGGGGGTCACCGAAGAGTACCTTCGGTGTCTGGTGCGAAGTGTCCCACCGAAGGGTGCCTTCAGCGTTCAGACTGATCTGGCTGAAGTTGAACTCTGAACGGATCTAGACGCGACAATCACCTCCAAACAGCGGGCTTCGATGCGAAGTCTCCGACACAGTAAGATACAAAATAATGACTTAGGCGCAATGCTCGAGCGTGACTTCGTTCGGGGCGGAGGGTGGCGAAGCCTGTCGTGTTGAAGCCTGTTGGCGAAGCGTACTGGCGTGCGGTAGAAGCAGGGATCTCGCTGAAGTGTGTTCTAGCAACCTCCGAAACCAATCTCTCAGCTCCGGACACCTCTAGTGAAGTAGCTCCGAACGTAGGTAACCTGCAATAGAGTAGACTCAAAGTACCAATTCGGCCTGAGGACCGAATTCTGCTAAGTGTTGCACTAGGAGCGAAGGTAGCAATTTGTTACGCAGATTAGCGGATACTTCACAAGCGAAGTAACAAGGAGATAGCAATCTATAACGTAGATTAACGGATACTTCACAGGCGAAGTAACAAGGCGATAGCAATCTATTACGTAGATTAACGGATACTTCACAAGCGAAGTAACAAGGATTACCACTATTCCAAAGTGGTCATTGGAGGGCTTCCAGGAAAACCCATGAAAAGTACAGAAAAGTAAAGATAATGTAAATACGATTCAAAGCTAGGGTTTTGTGGTTGATTTGTGTTTGGGGGGCTCTGAACCGGCTTCGCCCCTATATTTATAGGGGCTACACTTCTAATCTCTAAGTCTAATCTGTTATGACTCGGCTGAATCACACGTAGAGATAAACACTTAGCCAGAATCATATCTATCTCTATCTCTATCCAAAGTAGGCCTTCGGCTAGGCCCGCCGAAGTCTGCTCCTTGGGCCGAAGCTTCAGTGGCGTGGGCCTCCGAAGGCCTTCGGGCCGAAGGATGTGGGCTGGCAGGAAGCTTCCAGAGCCCCTAGCCCAGTGGTCCTTCAACCCTGTAGGGTTCTCTAGGGCTTCGGGCTAACCCGAGACGTGAATTTTCGGCCCAAATTACCAAAATTGATATTTTGACAATCTTAATCATTGATGCCATTTTTTGCTATCAACACATGCCCCCCTACCTTTTAGTGAACTAAGTGAACTAAAAGCACAATGGGCTAAATATGATACCTTCCATATCGGCATTTCGACATCTTTTAAGCTGTTTACCACACACTTGGGAAATATCTTTTCAAGTATCTACCATTCAAAGCTCTTCTAAACCACTCTCCTTGCAGAGATTCTAACACATATTCATTGCCAGGAGCAATTTCGGCTATTTTGAAAGGGCCTTCCCAACTAGGTGACCATTTACCAAAATTAGGACTCTTAGTGCCTAAGGGTAAAATCGTCTTCCAAACCAAGTCACCTACTTGAAACGATTTTGGTTTAACCTTCTTATTGTAGGCTTTAGCTAGTCTCCTCTTGTCTATTTCTATGGCTTCTAAAGCTGTCAATATCTTATCGGTCACTTCTTCTAAATTGTCTTTCAAAAGAGTTTCATACTCGTCGACCGATAAGCCATCTTGTTTTAACACTCTTAGAGAGCCAAGATCTACTTCTACAGGTAGAATGGCTTCTAGTCCATACACCAACTCATATGGACTAACTTTGGTAGCACCGTGCTTTGCAATTCTACAAGCCCATAGAGCCTCGGAGAGCACTTCATGCCACCTTTTAGGGAACTCTTCAATTTTCTTCTTAATGAGCTTAATCACTTTTTTATTACTAGACTCGGCCTGACCATTGGCCTAAGCATAGTAGGGCGAAGAGTTTGTCAACTTAATACCTGTAGTGAGAGTTTGGAGAATACCGAATCTATGTATGATGTGCTTCAAGATAAAGTCAAGTACCTCGTTGTGAGTCATGTTCCTAAGAGGCACGACCTCGGTCCACTTGGTGAAGTAATCTGTCGCCATCAACACGAACTGATGCCCTTTTGAGGAAGGAGGGTGAATTTGGCCGATGAAGTCTAAACCCCAACCTCGGAACGGCCATGGCTTGACAATAGGGTTAAGTAATGAAGCAGGAACTAATTGAATATTGCCAAACTTCTGACATGCTTCACACCCTTTATAATACTTAAAACAATCCTCAGTCATAGTCGGCCAGTAGAAACCTACTCTTTTGAGCATCTAACTCATTTTTTGGGCCAACTGATTAGTGCCACAAAGTCCTTCATGGACTTCTCCCGTAGCCACCTGGGATCGTTCGTGGTCTAGACACTTTAACAGTACTCTGTCAACGGTTCGGCGATATAGTGTGTCGTCTAGCAACACAAATTCAAATGCTTGCCGCCGAACTTTCCGATCAACCCTTTGGCTAGGGTCTCTCAAATACTGGACGATTGGAGTTCTCCAATCACCCTTATGGGCTTCTGAGGGTTTCGCTAGCTCACTCCCTAAAAAAATATCTAGGCTACTGATTTCGGGGTGCCTCTCGAGCCCTTCCTGCTTCTGCCAAAGCCTGGCTGGACTGGCTGCGCGGGGCGTATCAGGCCGAAGCCCCCCACTGGAGGGTCCGGGCTCCTAGAAACCCTCACTGACCCGAGGACTTTGACTCACAGTCTCCGACGTGCTAGACCCTTCAGTGGGTGGAGTACTCTGGTCTAGGGACCTCGGTGGGCGGTAGTCTTTGGCAGCCGGAGGGGTCTGACCTGGAGGGTGCGCCTGTCCGAAGTCACTGGCTTCAGCAGTGAGACCAAACATCAGCTTCTCGTGTATAGAAAATTTTCCTCTTTTGACATGGTAACCAGATTCTTGCTGAGCCAAATCATTTGCAATCGAATTGGCCTCTCTTGACACATGATAAATTTTGAAGTCATCAAAAGTAGCAACTATGTCCAGGCACTTATCCAAGTAGCTGTTCAGCTAGCAAACCATTAAAACATTGAGCACTCTTAGCCACTTGTTGCACCACTAACAGGGAATCACCATGCGCATGAACATGTTTAACACCCATGGATTCTAACAATTCAAGCCATAGCTGTAAAGCCTCGTATTCAGCTTGGTTGTTGGTAGAGGGAAATTCTAAATGAGTCGAGGTTTCAAAGTGCGCTCCGCTAGGTGATATGAGAACCACCCCAATACCTTGGCCATTTTTGCAAGCTGAACCATCGAAGTAAAGTTTCCACAGCATTACGTCAATCAAAGCAACATTATCGCTCCAACTGACGTCTATGTGGTGATCAACCATAAAGTTGGCTACGATCTGACCTTTCATAGCTCTTAGGGGTTCATAGGCCAAATCATATTCAATCAAAGCATTAGCCCACTTTCCAATTCTTCCACTTAGAATCGGCTTTTGCAACATGTGTTTTATAACATCGGTTTTGCAAACAACAACACATGTAGTAGGGAGAAGATAGTGGCGCAACTTGGTACACGCGTAGTAAAGTGATAATCACAAACGTTCCACAAACGTGTACCTCGTCGTCCAGCAGGCGGCGGCTCAAGAACGTGATGATGTACTCTTTTCCTTCTACCTCCTGGGTTAGCATGGCCCGAAGCACACTATCTTCAGCAGCGATGTACAACCGATATGGAATCCTGACCTTGGGTGCTCTCACCACGGGCGGCGATGACAAGTACTCCTTGATTTTCTCAAAGGCGCTTTGCTGGCTTGCTCCCCAAGTGAACTCGGCCTCGTTCTTTAGCCGGAGTATGGTGACAAAGGCATCAATCTTGTCAAACAAGTTAGATATAAAGCGACGCAAATAATTCATCTTGCCTAGCAACTTTTGCACATTTGTTTTGCATGTCGGTGCCGTAACGGTTCTAATTTTGTCAAGCCTCTTAGGATCAATCTCTATGCCTCTTTCATGAATCATGAAACCTAAGAACTTACCCGCTGACGTGCCAAAATCACATTTGAGTGGGTTCATTTTTAAGCCATACTGTCGCATCCTATCAAAAGCAACTTTCAAATCGGCTAAATGGTTTTCCATAGTGTCTGATTTGACTACGACATCATCAATGTAAACTTCTAACATAACTCCTAGCAAGTCATGAAAGATAAAGTTCATAGCACGTTGATATGTGGTGCCAGCATTCTTTAAACCAAAAGTCATAATGACCCACTCGAATAAACCGAAAAAACTAGGGCATCGAATGGCAGTCTTGAAGACGTCCTCTTCGGCCATAAAGATTTGATTATAACCAGCATTGCCATCAAGAAAACTTAGTACATTGTGTCCTGAAGCATCGTTGATTAGCATGTCGGCTATCGGCATCGGATACTGATCCTTCGGAGTGGCCTTGTTCAGATCCCTAAAATCAATACTTACTTCTATCTTGCCACTGCCTTTCTTCTCTACAGGCACAATGTTAGTGACCCATTCTATGTACCTACATGGCCTAATAAATCTAGCTTTGAGGAGTCGCTCTACCTCTTCTTTAACTCGGTCATAGATGGCCGAGTTAAAGCGGCGAGGAGGCTGTTTATAAGGCCTAAATCCGGACTTGATAGGTAGTCAATGCTCTATGAGCTCGCGGCTTAGTCCCAGCATCTGGCTATACTCCCATGCGAAACAATCGACATACGACCGAAGCAACTTTATTACTTTGGCCTTCTCATGAGGCTGTAAATGTTTGTTTACAAAAGTCAGCCTCGGGATGCTACCATCACCTATGTCAACTTTTTCTAAGGGATCGGCCGACACAAAACCTTGTCCTCATTTCTCTACTTCACTAAAGTCCTCGATGGCTTCAGCAATAACGTCTTTAGTAGACCGATACTACTCTACACGAGACTTTAGCCAATCTAGATTACTCTTGCTAGAAATGACTACTAATATAAAAACAACCATGCTGCACCAGCCGGCTTTACAGACACTGGTACAAAACGTCCTCCAGACACGCTAACAAAATCGTAATCTAAAAGATCTCTACCTGACAGACACTCTACCTTGTTGTGAATGGCGTCCACCGACACATCGGCCAATTCCACTTGGGCCGAAGTGTCTGCTGGTATGACTTCTACTTCATCGCCATCCCACTTGGTGTAGAGTGGAAGGAATGCAGCAATTTGCGTGAATCCAATCGCGCCCAAGTAGCACGTTGTAGTTACCTTGTACGTCGACGACGAAAAATGCTATTGGCAACGTCTTGTTGCCCACTGTCAACTCCATGGAGAGCACGCCCTTGGCCTTTTAACTCTCGCCGTTGAAGCCATTGAGCATCAAGTTGGTCTTCTTCAGATCATCCTCGTCCCTGCCAAGCTTCTTCAACAGGGTGTAAGGCATTAGGTTAACCGTGGCGCCACCATCGACAAGAATCCAGGAAACCGGCTTTCTGTCAATGTGACCTCTGACGTAGAGAGGCTTAAGATGGCGAGCCGAGTCCTCGGGCTTCTCAAAAATAGCGTTGCGTGGGCCGAGGTTCAACTGGGCAACCTCGGCCTCGTCCTATGGTAGGGCAAATTTGGAGGGCAGCATGACAACATTGATGTCCATTGCCTGGGGTACGAGCCCCTCAGAGACGGGAGATTAGTCGTCGTCGAGCATGTCTTCCTCATCATCGCTCGGACTAGGAGCCGGATTTGTTATCTCAATTAGCTTAACTCTCCATATCTGTCTCGTAGTTGGTCGAGGGCGGATTTCTTCAAAGATAGTGTCGCGCTCATCCTCAGCCTTCTTCTCACGCATCTCCTGTGCCCATAGTCACTGTAGACGCCTCCTTTGTGATTTGGACATTCCTGGAGGTGCCCAAGATGGTTGTGGCTTGGTGCCAAGTGCCACTGCCTGGTTCCTGTCAACTCTAGCCGAACTGGTACTGCCTACCTTAGCCTCGTGCACCCTGTATTCAGAGGAGCCTTCGCTGCGGACCTCGGCAGTTGGACTAGCCTCATTCGGTAGATCGGACCAGGCTTCGGTGTGGGCTTCGGCCAAAGCAGGGGACTTACCTCCATCAGACTTCGGCGATGGGGCCTTTGGGATTGGGACTTCCTGAGACCCTACTCTGACTGTGATAGCTTCGGACTCCCTATCCTTTGCCTCTTCGCGCCCGTATTCTTCCACTTCGCTCTGCACAGGCCGATTCGGAGGTACCAAGGACAGGGCCATTCATAATACTCTGAAGGAAAACAAGGCATAGTGTTAAGTTGCGGAGGGTACTCCGGCTGTGGTACATATGGAGCCCACGGAGTCCCCACCCAGTTGTACGGTGGAAGCATCGGCGGCTCCAGTGGCCTCGCCCACTATGAGCCAAACCTATTACCTAGAGGGGGGTTCGGTAGAGTCGACTGTGTCTCGGACCATATCAGTGAGGGGTCCTACCAGGCCGGAGGTACGTTCAGCCAGTGTGGGCCGAAGCCTCCTGTCGAAGGGTTCATCCAGAGTGGTGCGGGTTCGGCCATTGGGGGCCGAACTCGCTCCGCATGGGGTTTGGCCACTAGGGTCCGAAGCTGCTGTACGGGGGATTCGGCCATTAAGGTCTGAAGACACCGTACGGAGTGTTAGGCCACTGTGGCCCGAATTTACTGTGCGGAGGGTTTGGCCATTGTGGTCTGAAACCATCATGAGGGGGGCTCAGCCACTATGGTCTGAAGCCACCCTCTGGATTCCTTGGGCCCTTCGGCTGACATAGTTTGTTAGCGCGGGGGCCTGTTTCCTTGGCTTTTCTTTGGTGTTTGTTTAACGACATCTTATAAGTTACCTTCAGCTTCTTGCGATCCATAGCCGAAAGAATGCTAACATTTTGCTTCCACACTCCCACCTCAGGGTTCTTAGGCACGAGCGTGCATGTGCGCGGCTCTCCAACAATTACTGCCTTCCCTTTAGTCAATTCGGCATGTTCTGGCCGAATCAACACCTTCTTCTCACCGAGGTCGATGGCGTTGATGGGGAAGGCATCTTTGTCTAGCTTCATCTTTGGATTGTGGTCTATTTTCAATCGTCCTTCTTCTATGGCCGAATGAACCTGCCGTGGAAAAACATTGCAGTCGTTAGTATTATGTGAATGCGAGTCACGCCACTTACAATATTGATGTTTCTTCAACTCATCGGCAGATGGAATGACTTGTCCTTTAGGCAACCTCAGAAGCTGGTTCTTTAAGAGAAAATCAAATATTTTATCACACGTAGTTGTGTCAAATGAGTACTTGACCTCACTAGGCCGATTCTTCGTGGGAGACGATCGTAACTCGGAGCAAGTGATAGGTTTACTCTTAGCGTTCCAAACCCATTCGACCGTGTACATGTCGGTCGAATCCTCTTCTTCTGATTCCTCCTCATCAGAGTGTTCCATGACGTGGATTTCAGCCCTAGGCTTGTTAAACGTCTTAATAAACGTTTATCATTGGCTCGGCCTTCCTGGACGAGAGCATGCTGCAAGACTGGGCTAACCTCTAAGAAGTTTTGTTGTCTAGTCTCTCTTTAATCTCGGAACGTAACCAATTAAAAGCTAGCTCCGCCAAATCCCTTTCTGAAATATTAAGGCTGAAACATCGGTTTCTAGTATCCCTAAAACACTTGATGTACTCAAATACATTCTCGTTAGATTTTTGCCTAACCGACGTCAAGTGTGAAAGCCTAAGTTCTGTCTCACCTATGTAAAAGTAGTCATGGAATTTTTGTTCCAATTCATCCGACATATGAACGGAGTTCGGCGGGAGTGCCGAAAACCAAGTGAAATCGGTGCCGGATAGCGAGAGAGCAAATAGTCTAATTTTTAGAGCGTCAGACCCGCTAGCTTCTCCACACTGTGCTAAAAATTGACTAACATGCTCTAGTGTGGTTTTGCTACCCTTGCCGTCGAACATAGTGCATTTGGGGATTCTATAGCCGTGGGGGTAGGGTATTGTATCGAAATGGTCGAGATATGGCTTCCGCTAAACCCTAGCCCAACCCCTAGGCACGAAGACGGCGCATTCCCTAAATAGTGTGGGGATTCGCTCCTCTAGGTCATCTTGGCCTGCTGCATTCACACGTCTCTCGTGCGGGGGTGCGACATGCGGCGGGATATCGACGTGTCGGCCAAGGACCTCTTCCCGATGCACTAGCTGTACGATGCGCTCGAGCCCAGGTGCTTGTGCATGTGGTGCGGGTAGCGCGAGCAGGGCTGGTACCGGCGCAGGTGGTGGTGGTGCGTGGTACACAATCCTAGCTTGGCCATAAGCATAATGACTAGTCTCACTCACGAGTGCTAAGGCTAGAGACATAACGGTCTTGCCAGTGCTACCGTTAGTTCTGCTGTACACATGATTTACCAGGGGTATACTAGCAATAGGGGCTGATGGTACGGCCTCAGTAAAGCTGAACCTCCTAAGTGTCTCATCTACTTGGGAGCTTACTGCTGAATCTAAATGGTTGGCTAGTGAAGCGCTAACGGCTTGATCTACCGATGCGGCTATTTTTTGCTCAAACTCTAAAGAAGATAAACGAGGCGATACCGGTGTTACCTGGATCCAAGCAATGTCGGGGGCGATGATGTCGTGCTTGATGAAGCCCGCGCGTGTCTTGATGTAGCCCCCAAGCATCATGTCTTGGAGTGCCTTTGACTTTTCCTCGATCTCTGCTCGGTCTTCTGCAGGAATATCTTCAAGAGTAGGTCTTAGGATGTTGCGGTTGTCGATATTCGTGCCTCCTATGGTGTCCATCGGCGGTGTAGGCATAGTAGTCATTGTAGATGTACTCGTGGCCGATGTAGACGTACCCGTCATGTTGGCATAGCTTCTCTCCAGTGGAGTCGCCAAAAAGTGTGTTGACATGAAAACGTGCCCTGCACTTGGGTCAGTTCGATGATCCAAAAGTGTGTGGATACTTAGGAACCAGCCTAAGCGTAACTCAGCACTGACGTCGCGTTTCGATCTCACAAAAATAATCCAATTAGCCAAAATAAATATATTAAACAGAACAAATCAGCAAACCGAGCGAAGCCTAAGTATAGTGCGAAGGGGGTCGCCGAAGAGTACCTTCGGCGTCTGGTGCGAAGTGTCCCGCCGAAGGGTGCCTTCGACGTTTGGACTAATCTGGCCGAAGTTGAACTCCGAATGGATCTAGAATGTATCAAAAGAAGCAGCAAACAAATATGATTCATTTTAAACTACAACACCTAACAAATCTAATCCAAGACAATGACAAAAAATATAGGCTGCTTCTCTCCTCTACTCGATCAATGATAAAGTGGAGGCGCACCTCGAGGTCCGGCCACATCCCCCAAGTCACAGCGGCGCAGGGAGCCCCCCAAGCGCGCGAGAGAGTGAGCGTGGCAGGGGACGGACCGAAGGGCGGCAGCAGACCAACGACGGCCGACCGACGGCTCCCGGCGGCGACGGTGGGGCTTCTGGCGGGCGAAGGGTATGACACACGACGATAGGGGATTGGGGAATATTGGGGAGAAGAGGAGGCATCACAGGCGGTGAAGGGTTAAATACTAAATAAAAGAATACATATAAAAACTTTGCTTGCACAATACTTTCAAGAAAGCATCGATAGTCCAATAGTAGAGGACAGGCTATTTGAAGCACATGTCTGGCATTCGAACCTCAGCAACAGCAGGATTTTTGGATTTTTTAACATACCCCCATTCAATTAAAAATTCATAAAAGAATACATATAAAAACTTTGCTTGCACAATACTTTCAAGAAAGCATCGATAGTCCAATAGTAGAGGACAGGCTATTTGAAGCACATGTCTGGCGTTCGAACCTCAGCAACAGCAGGATTTTTGGATTTTTTAACATACCCCCATTCAATTAAAAATTCATGCTCAGATTTTTTTCAACTAAAACTGGAGCTGTTGATAAATTGAGAGTATTAAGTTTTTCTTTGATTGAAAACAAAGTTTACATTGTAAATATATTAATAAGAGCATTGACAATTTTCTACCAATTCTATCCACAATCGTGGATGACAAATAACACTTTGAAAAAAACTAAATCTGGAGTTGTTCACATGTTGAGTCTATTAATTTTTTTTGATTGAAAACAAAGTATACATTGTAAAATCTGAATCTGGAGTATTGACAAGTTTCTACCAATTATATCCAAAATCATGGCTTACAAAAATGCACCTTTGAATCTCTGTTTGAAGAAAACATTGATTAAAAACTGAACTTTTACACTATGCAATCAACATTTCAGAACATAACATCAACAGAATACCAACTCAATAGAATTGCCATTCAACTATGCAATCTAATCTGTTTCCTCTGCCAACAATTCAGCACCCATGTCAAAATTATCACGTGGTTTAACTTTCACCATGGTGTACCATGATTCAGATCTTGGATCTTGGACATAAAAGACTTGTTGCACTTGTGAAGAGAAGACAAAATGATCATGCTCTAATTTTTGTCCAGTGTGTATCGTTCGAGAAAAATTCACAAGGGTAAATCCAAACTCATCTTTTCTTAACCCAGCCTGATGATGAACATCATACCATTCACCTTTGAAAAGCACTACCTTGTACTCTGCATATGACAATTCAATTATATCTGACAATCTACCCTAATAATGCACACCATCATGTGCGATGTTCACTATACCACTATTGTGTGTCAAGCGTGCAGCCTCACGGCTCATAGTGTGGAACCTAAAACCATTAATAGTGAATCCACAACATCTCACACCATATCTGCTAGGTTTAGCAGCCAATGCTCTAACCTTTGCCGTTATGCTTTTTCAATCCCCTAGGATAACCTGTTTGTACAAATGCATTTAATTATATCCAATTCAGCTATTAATTAATGGTGTGTGCATAAAATGCACCAATTTAAGATGTACACACCTTTTGCTCTAACCAATCAGGAAAGTGTTCATCGGTCAACTTCTCAATGGAACAAGGTGTCAAATTGGTTGATGGCCCTAGCATGCTTTTCTCCTCTTCCAAGAACTCTCTACAAGAATAGGATCAGTGTCATGTCATCAATAAGTTACTACAAAATAACCAAAACCTGAAGAAATATAAGAACAGACCTAAGTAAATCCTCAAGTTCATCGAAATGTCGCAAGACATATCGGTGTGCCTGAACAAGAAGATGCTTATCAATGTTGACCACAATACACTTTCCAATTGGTTCACCAGCACTATCAAACAAGTACAAGCCTTTTTTTCATGAGAAGATTCAGGATTTCTAGATGGCCTAGTAAGACGAGTTGTTACTTCTAAAAATCTTGAACAAATGTCCAAGCATTCCTCCATGCAATATCATTCAACAATTGATCCTTCTGGGTGAGCTCTATTCTTGACCAGTGCCTTTAGCTGAACAAAAAACCTATATGCAAATATGCAATTATGAACATGTGTAAGTTGTCGAAATGATTTATTGAAAACAGTGCAAACTAAATGAAGTTTCATACCTTTCCATGGGGTACATCCATCGGTGCTGAACAGGGCCACCATGTTTAACTTCTTCTACCAAATGCACCATCAAATGCACGCTCACAGTAAAAAATGATGGCAGGAAAGTTCTTTCCATATCACATAGTGTCATCACAATACTCTCTTGAAGCATTACCAACTCATCAACATCTATAACTTTGGAGCACAAGATCTTGAAGAAATTAGATAGTTCAACAACTATCCTCATGACATCTTTGCTAGGGTAACAGGATCAGAGCGCCACCGGTAGAATGTCATGTAGTAAAACATGATTGTCATGACTCTTAAGTCCACTTAATTTAAAGTCTTTCATGTTCACACACCTAGATATGTTTGATGCATATCCATCATGGGTCCTAAGGTTTTTAATTACTGAGCAAAGGATCTCCTTTTTCTCTCTAGACATGGTAAAAGGTGCATCAGGAATCGTCTGCTTTCCATCATTATGTACAATAGGATGAAGATCCTCTCGAATTCTAAGTTCAACTAAATCTAGTCGTGCATTAAGGTCATCCTTTGTTTTATGACAAATAGCTAACAAAGTCGATATAAAGTTGTCGCTCACATTTTTCTCTAAGTGCATTACGTCTAGATTGTATCTTAATCTATTTTGTTCCCAATATGGTAGATTAAAGAACACTGACCTCTTTTTCAACCAATCTTTAGGATTCTTCACCTCCTGACTAACACTCCCATTTGACTCATTATTTTGTCCTTTTGTGTTATGCTTGCGTTTCATAGCACTTTCATCTGCCACTTCCTTATTCTTGCTTTTCTTGTTGTCCTTCTTTGTTATGCTCACCTTTTTCCCTAGCACAAACTCTCTCCCTTCCAACATTTTAAGAATAGTGATGACACTCATTGTTTTAGGTGCAAGTTCAGTCTCTATGGAGCCATCAAACTGCATCCTTTGCCTTCGGTATCTGTGATTTTTTGGCAGCCATCGACGATGACCCATATAGCATGACTTTTTACCATGCTTCAGGCGAAATGATTTTATCGCTGGACCACAAGCAGGACAGGCATATGTACCACCTGTGCTCCATCCACTTAGGTAACCTAATGCTGGAAAATCATTTATAGTCCACAAAAGTGCAGTTTTGAGATGGAAATCTTTTTTCGAAGAGGCATCAAATGTTTCAACTACATCCCACAACAGTAAAAGCTCATCAATCGGGGGCTGCAAATATACATCTATATCATTACCAGGAGAATCTGGTCCAGGGATGATCATTGACAACATGAAAGATGTTTGCTTCATGCAGATCCAAGGTGGTAGGTTGTAAGGAACGAGCATTGCTGGCCATGTACTATGCTTCAAATTCTGATTCCCAAAGGGGTTAAATCCATCACTTTCAATACCAAGGCGTACATTTCGAGCATCTAATGCAAATTCAGGATGCCTATCATTAAATTCTTTCCAAGCTTCACAATCTGTTGGATGTCGTAGTTTTCCATCTTTTGTTCGTGCCTCCTCATGCCATCGCATATCATCTGAAGTTTTCGTGGTTGAAAATAACCTATGGATCCTAGGTATCAATGGAAAATACTGTAACACTTTTGTTGGTTTCCTTTTCCCCTTTGGTTTAGCTGATGAGGAATTCTCTTTAACAACTTTCCGACAAGAGCTCCCGCACACATGGCCAACATCGTTTTTGGCAAGTTCACCTCTAAAAGCATGCAATCTTTGGGGCAAGCATGGATTTTCACATAATCAAGACCTAGTCCACGGATGATTTTCTTAGCTTCATAATATGTCTTAGGCAGATTTGCTTCACGAGGTAGCACGGTAGATAGTAGACCCAATAGTGATGCAAATGATTGTTGTGACCAACCAAGTAAGCACTTCAAGTGATATAAGTGCACCAAAAATGACAACCTTAAGTACTTATAATCATGGTATAACCTTACGTGTGCATCCTTTAAGAATCTTGCATATATATTATGATCCCTCCTCGAATCATCGCCTTCACTTGAATTGACATTAATATCCTCTAGGGCATTATGTTCCATACTTGCAAATCTTTCCTTAAAATCATCTGCTTCACCTTCAAGCATTCTCGCAGCCCTACCAAATGCAGCATGTAGTAGTTCTTCAATGCTATCCGATCCTCCGTCCTGGTGACCTTGTACTATACCCGTGGCAGACAATGTGGTTGTTGGGGGAAAATATATCATCTTCGGGGTTATTGCCGAAGCAGCATAAAGACAGTCAACCAGTTCGAAGATTCTCCGAAGATCATCTTCGAAGTTGCCCAGAACCCCGTTCGAAGCCCGAAGACAGGCATTGGTTCGAAGTATGTCTTCGAACTAAAGCCCTTCAGGATCTTTTCTGCCAGCTAAGATGGAAGACTTATCTTCTTTCCTATTAGATTAGTCTTTTACCATTTTAGCCCTATTAAGGAAATCAAATAGTTTCCTTAATGTCGGTTGTAATAGAGGGGTAAATAGGTCCTTTCCTTAATGTTTAGGCCTATAAATACCCCCCATTTCACCCTGTAATAGGGACCGAATACAAGTTATTCAATGCACATTTACGAACTATTCTAAGCTATTATCCTTTCGGAGGCTTAGAACAGTTTGCTTCACAAACACTTCGTTTGTTAGTTTCTTTTCTACAGAAACATGTTAGCGTAATCTTTTACGCCAACAGTTGGCGCCGTCCGTGGGGAACCTAGTCCGAAAAACTTCGTTCTCTACCAACTTCTTACATCATGCCTCCTAAGCGGAGCGCACCTCGCAATCCCACTCGGAGGTCCTCTCGGATCTCCGGAGAGATACCCTTCGACACAGTCGAAGTCGGAGGGTCTTCGACTATCCCTCCACCTCAAACTCCGGAAGGGGCTTTTATCCCTCGAGGATACGAAGCCTCTCCGTCAACCCCTTCCATACTCCGACCGCCCGGAGTCACTCCACCACCCTCCATTCCGATTCGAACTGATCATACCAGTTCTCAAGACCCGGAAGGTCCTTCCGGAGGAGATGAAGATAGCCTTGGAGACATGGCCACTCAAATGGCCAACCTCCAAGCTGAGGTAGCAAGGTGACGACAAGAAGCTGCGAACAGGCTTCGCTCTCAAGCCACCCCAGCTATCCCCGAAGTGCTCGAAGACGACGATCTTGGTTATCCCGAAGCCCCAGAGAACGCCTCCTACGACAATGAATCTCCGTTGCATCCTGAGCTGCAGAAGGTTCGCTTTGATCCAAAGTTTAAAACCTCGAAGCTCTGCAAGTATGCCGGAGATGAAGATCCCGGAGAGTTCGCGCGTTCTTATGCCCTAGCGATTGAGGCTAGCGGCGGAGACAGAGACACTATGGCGAAGTGCTTCCCGTTAGCTCTTCAAGGAGTGGCGTTGAGATGGTTCTAGTCTTTAAAGCCAGGATCAATCAATTCGTGGTCACAGTTGAAGAGGAAGTTTATAAGTAACTTTCAGGGCACCTTCGTGCCTCCTATGTCAACAGGAAGCCTTTTCCAAGTGAAACAGCTCCTCGGAGAAACATTGAGGCAATACTTCAAGCGCTTCGCTCATACGAAGTCGCAAATTCGGGGGCTGTCCACATCCTCAGTGGTTGATGCAGCTCGGGAAGGCGTCAGTCATCCAGGCCTTCTGGATAAACTGCATCGGAAGAGCATCTCCACAGTGTCCCAGCTGATGTCATATTTCGAGGAGTATGCAAGGTCAGAAGAGGGTTGGCTTCGGAGGACTGCTGCTACTTCGACAGTATTGCAAGAAGTTAAAGTAGAGGTGAAGACTTCGGCACAGCCGCAGGAACCAGTCTTCGAAGCGCAGCATGATCGAAGAAGAGGGAAAAAGCACCCTCGCTCTGAAGTCTTGAACATTGAACCCCCACAGAAGTTTGCACCAAGAGCTCCACAGTCTGCGGGGAACAAGTCCAGCGGCTGGAGGCCGCCAGGGAAAACGGCTGGCAAGGGCCAGACCCTTTTTTGCTGTATTCATGGAGAAAATCGAAGCCATGCAACTGACACTTGCAAGGCTATCCTTACCCTAAGGGGAGAATACTTGGAGAGAACTTCGGGTCGAGGTAGTACCGACCGAAGTCCAGCAGCAGCAGTGCGCCCGGAGCCGGTCCAGGCTGTGGCGCGGATAGAAAATTTTGATGCTGCAAGGCACCCTCCGGTGGCCAATGTTATGCCACCTCCGAAGCAAGAGGAAGGGCAAGATAGAGGAAAGAGAGTAGTTCTCCCTATCTCCGGAGGAGGTACCCTCGGAAGCATGTCCAAGAGAGAGCGAAGAGAGTACGTTCGGGAAGTAGGTCATATTGGAACTTCGTCATCCGCAGCTGCAATGCCGGAGTGGTCTCATGTTCCGATATCTTTCTCTGCGGAGGATGCAGCTGGTATTAAGTTCCCGCATGCAGATCCATTGGTTATCACTGCTGATATTGCAGGGACTGAAGTCCGAATGGTGCTAATTGACGGAGGTAGTTCGGCAGATATCATTTTTGTCCAAGCCTTCGATCAGTTATGCATTTCCAGGAAGCATCTCCTCCCAGCGGTTCGTCCTCTGCAAGGCTTCGCAGGACCTCCGCTTGATGCACTCGGCTAGATAGGCTTGGAAGTAACCTTCGGAGAAGGTTTACTAGCCCGAACTGAAGAAGTTATCTTTGATGTGGTAGATGCCCCATATGCTTATAATGTCATCTTCGGACGGGGCATGTTGAATCAGTTCGGAGCTGTGGCGCATCACAACTACTTGTGCATGAAGATGCCCACGCAAGCAGGAGTCTTAACAATCTTCGGAGATCAAGCCATGGCTCGGAGGGCAGAATATGGTCACGGTCCTCCTCTTGATCCGAGGCAAGTAAATAGTGTCCAGGATAATGAAGAAATTTTTTCAGCCTCCTCCGAAGCTTCGAAGAAGTCATTTCCAAGACCAAGTCCCGAAGGAGAGATTGCAACGAAGATCATTGTCAAAGATGGTAAAGAATACACTTTTCAATTTGGTAAAGATTTACCTCCTGAAGTTGCAACTTCCTTGGAAAAGGTCGTAGAAGAAAATTTGGATGTCTTCGCTTGGTCTGACGAAGATATCACCGGAGTTGATCGGGATATTATTGAGCACAGTTTACTTGTAAACCCGAAGGCCCGACCTGTTCGACAAGGACTCCGGAAGATGTCCGCAGAGAGAGCTGCTCTAGCTAAGGACGAAGTTGAAAAACTGTTGAAGGCTGGGATTATCAGAGAAGTGGCTCACACAGAATGGTTAGCCAACCCAGTCTTCGTCAGGAAGAAGTCTTCCGGGAAGTGGCGCATGTGCATTGATTTCACATCTCTGAATAAAGCGTGCCCACGTGACCCCTACCCCATGCCCCGAATTGATCAACTAGTTGACTCCACTGCAGGTTCGGAGTTACTAAGCTTCCTTGACGCGTATTCTGGTTATCATCAAATATGGTTGAAGCGCGAAGATGAAATCAAGACAAGCTTTGTAACTCCTTCGGGAGTATTCTGCTATGTAAGAATGCCCTTCGGCCTAAGAAATGCCGGGGCTACTTTTTCAAGATTAGTTGCTAAGGCTCTAGGTCATCAACTAGGTCGCAATGTGGAGGCCTATATGGATGATATTGTAATAAAGAGTGCTTTAAAGCACCAGCATAGCCTAGACTTAGCAGAAACATTCAATAGCCTTCGGGCATGTGGGATCCGTCTTAACCCCGAAAAATGTATATTCGGAGCTAAGGCTGGAAAGTTGTTAGGGTACTTAGTTTCAAGTAGGGGAATTGAAGCTAGCCCTACTCAAATAACTGCGCTACAGAAGATGGCTCCTCCGGAGAATTTAAAGCAAGTGCAAAAGCTGACTGGACGTCTGGCTGCACTTAGCAGGTTTTTATCAAGGTCTGCGGAGAGGAGCTTGCCAATATTTAAAGCTTTGAAAGGGTCCGAAGATTTTGCATGGACACCGGAGTGTCAGAAAAGCTTCGAAGATATTAAAGATTATCTCAGCAATCTTGCTACACTTACGGTGCCTATTGCGGACGAAACCCTACTCCTGTATCTTGCAGCTACAGGTTCAGCTGTCAGCGCAGTCCTTGTCAGAGAAGTGGATTTCAATGGGAAGTTGGTCCAAAATCCTGTCTATTTTGTATCCGAAGCATTATCAGGAGCGAAGACAAGATATTCCGAACTTGAGAAGTTCGTTTATGCTCTGATAATGGCTTCGAGGAAGCTAAGACATTATTTTTTGGCTCACAATGTAATTGTACCAACTTCGTATCCCTTAGGAGATATGCTCCGAAGCAAAGATTCCACTGGAAGGATTGGAAAGTGTGCAGTAGAGCTAGCACCCTTCGGCATATCTTTCTTGGCAAGGACAGCTATCAAATCCCAAGTCCTAGCAGACTTCGTAGCAGAGTGGACTCCACCTGCGAATTTGACTCCGGAGAAATCAAGTGACGGAGTTTGGACCGTTTACTCTGATGGAGCTTTCCAAGCATCCGGAGCAGGCATTGGGGCAATGTTGATTTCACCGTCAGGGCAAAGAGCAATGTACTCCGCAAGACTCAACTTTAAGTCTACCAATAATATAGCGGAGTACGAAGGGATTTTATTGGGACTCCGGAAAGCACGTGCTCTAGGGGCTACAAGAATAATCATAAAGACAGATTCTCAGATAGTAGCAGGGCACGTAGACAAAAGTTTTCAAGTCCGACATCCACAGCTTGCAAAGTACTTAGAAGAAATCCGCAAGATCGAAGCACACTTCAAGGGTATTTCCATTCGGAGTATACCAAGAGCTGAAAACGTGCAAGCGGACATTTTAGCGAAGGCTGCAGCCGGAGCTGTGGACGTGCCTGAAGAAGCTTTCTATGAGGAGCTCAATATACCTTCGGTGCCACAAATTGCCTCTGCGGAGATTCTTTGCATTCCCAGTGCAGATTGGAAAGATTCGATCATAGAACTCTTGCAAGGAGGAACAAATTTGCCCGAAGAGCCCCAGTTGTCTAGATTAAAGCTCAGAGCAAGAAACTATCAGTTAATCAACGGTATATTATACAAGGCCGGAGTATGTTCCCCTCTACTCCGATGTATATCTCAAGCCGAAGGCCAAGAAATTCTTCGAGAAATTCACGAAGGCCTTTGTGGAATCCATTTGGCCCCTAGAGCTCTGGCAGGAAAAACACTTCGCCAGGGGCTTTATTGGCCCACAATAACAGCTGATGCGGAGAGTTTGGTCCGCACTTGTCAAGGATGCCAATGGATGGGTCGACGGAGTCATCGCCCACCAACAGCTCTTCAAGTCATTGCTCCGGTATGGCCCATGGCCAGATGGGGTATGGATCTAATTGGTCCCTTTCCGTTAGCAAAGGGAAATCTGAAGTTCGCAGTGGTAGCTATTGAATATTTTTCTAAGTGGGTAGAAGCAGAGCCCTTAACAGCTATCACTTCGAACAATGTACAGAAATTCTTCTGGAAGAACATTATTTGCCGGTTCGGAGTGCATAGATATCTCACAGTTGATAATGGAACACAGTTCGACGCAGAACCCTTCAGGAAGTTTTGCGAAGACCTAGGCATTCAACTATGTTTTGCTGCAGTGAGACATCCTCAGTCGAATGGAGCCGTAGAGCGAGCCAATGGAAATATTTTATCAGGGCTAAATCGAAGAATAGTAGGATTATCAAAGGGACTGTGGACCGAAGAACTTCCGAAGATTCTGTGGTCCATTCAGACTACGCAAACAAGGTCCACAGGTTTTACTCCGTTCAGATTACTATTCGGAGATGAAGCTATGACTCCAACGGAGCTCAAGGGGGATCATTTCGCAGCACCGAACCGGACATTGAAGAAGAAAGACAAGCTTCGTTAGATTTGCCAGAAATTGAGGTTCTTGAGCTTGAAGGCGCAGGATCCGAAGGTGCAAGGTTCTTTGGCTTCCGAGCCACCTTCTTCACCGGAGTCCTTGCGGAGCTAGAAGCTCCGGCTTCAGCTACTCTTTTCTTGGGTCCTTTCTCCAGAGGCACCCAGTCCATCAGAGGGGGCGGAGTTAACTCCAACATTCCCCATACTCTGTTAAACCGCTCCCAACTCCCGACCAATTTAATTCGCCATTCTTTTTCCGTCGGAGTTGGGGCACCCAGAATCTTCTCCGAAGCCCTTACGATTTGCTCTGAAGTAATAGGGGCTGAAGAAGCTAAAAATAATTCAAGTTAATCTTTCTTCGAAGTAAATATGTACAATGCATGTTGGTTTCGAAGTTACCTGCAGGACTCGAAGTATAATTGATCTTGCGAAGACCACCTTCTGAGTCATCCTCGAAGACGATAGGCCAGTTGGCCATCAGCGGAGGAATTTGCAGTCCGAGGAATTCTTCGGCTAAGTCCTGATGAGGACATCACTTCACTTGATACACACATGGAGCCTCCACCTACAATTCAACTACAAGGACCAATCACACGCGCCCGTGCCCGTCGCTTGAACCATGAGGTTAATTCGTTCCTTAGCAACTTTGATTATATTTGTTTGGATGGGATGCTACTGAATACTAGTGATATTTTGTTGCTTAGGAACATGGGAGATGGAATAGGAGAGTTGGAGTTGAAGACGGAGCCGCACGGATGATTTGAAGTCAAGAATTCGCTGGTTCGGACTACATCGACCACCTTTCACCAAAATGGGCATAACTTCCTCATACGAAGTCCGATTGGCGCATTCTTTGACTTTTTGGAAAGCTGAGGAGAAGACGGATCGTTTGCCGTTGGTTTCACCTCATTTGGAGTCTCGAGTCGTCCTGTGTATTTTAAAACAGTACTGCATGACAGAACTGGGCCATGTTGGCCATAATCTGAGTCTGTACGTCTTCTAGCCCACAGCCCAAGCCTGTTCCCCTTCCACAGACCGCCGCCCTATATATTCTCATGCCAGCCACTTCTAGGGTCAGGTTTTGCTTTGTTGCATCTACACTGTTGTGTTTAGATCCCGCCTCTTGCACAGGACCGATTGGCTGCTGCATTGGCGTTTGTGAAACCTCACCTTATCTTCGTTTGTCTGAGATTTGGCATTCGATTTGTATCCTTCCTGTTCTTGCTTGTGTTCTTGGGTTCGCTTGCAGAAATTAGCCTTCGTGGCGAGGTCAATCGCGTCCTGCGTGGTTGATAACCAACGGAGACAGTGGTGTAACGATTGCAAGGTTTTGATTCGCCGGACCGGAGCCTTGGATCGCCAACGTCGAGATTCTCCACCAACCCAAGTTTATCCCTTACCTAGCGGAAGATCGGGACCAATCCCCCATCAGCTGGTATCAGAGCTCAGATTTCCCGTTAGGTAATCTCGATCTGCTTTTGTTTTACCCAGAGTCCAGAAAACCGCACCAAAAAAAAATTCCCCACCGAGAACCCCCTTTGTGCCTTGCGATTTTAATTCCAGTTTTAACTTTGTTGAGTTCGTGTTCTTGGTCGAGTCTTGTTGCTGGTTTAGTCATCTCTCTGTGTCGTTTGAGTAGTAGTTATTCTTGTGTCTCAGAAAAAAATTCCCCACCGAAAACCCCCCCCCCCTTCCGCAACCCTACTTTGTTTTCCACATCCAGTTTTTGTGACCCCCCTTCGGTAAAATCGGGAAGATAAAGAAAAAAATTGGACAAAGTTTTTGCTCGCCGGACAGCGAACTTGTTTGAATTTTTGCAAGCCACATCCCACCTCAGTTGTAGGTGCCAGTTTTTGTGGTTGCATCTCTGGTCATCCTTGTTTCAAAAAAAATAGAGTGAAAAAAAAAGAAAAAAAAATAAAAAAAAAAGAGAAAACAGTCCTGTTAGTTGCTTGTCCGAACTCCTGTCCAAACTCTTGTCCGATCTGAGGAAGGCATTGACTGTTAGTTGCTTGTCCGAACTCTTGTCCGAACTGTTGTCCGATCTGAGGCAGGCCTTGGCAGCCCTTTTGCTTGTCCGAACCCTTGTCCGATCTCTTGTCCGATCCCTTGTCCGATCTATAGAGAGCTGAATTTGGCCTGTTTTTGCTCCCTTTTGATTTCTGGGCACATAGATTCCCTCTATTGCTTGAACTTTCACTTTGGGAGCACTACGGTCAGCAACTTGACGAGTACTAGGGAATACTTATTGAACTTGGTTTAACTGTTATTATTATCGCTAATCCTTGCTACTCACTTGCCTTCCAAGCTACACCTTTCTCTTGGTCAGGACAGGATCATTTCTTGCAATTGTACACCACCCTCCACTTGGTTCATCACCTGTAGGCCGGTGACCTCACTGCGGCGTGGTAAGAACACTTGCAAGCGTGGGTAAGGTGCTTGACGGATTGCTTCCACCCCACAGTCACCACCCCACCAAGCTGTTTTACAGAGGATTATTCTTTGTTGTTTTCTCTTTTCACTGACATGGCAGATAACAGCGGCACCCCTCCATCTGATTTTAATGACTGTGTCTCACGGCGTGCTCTACTAGAGTCTCAGCGGCAGACCCAACATTCCATCGAACGTCTCGCGCGTACTGTGGCTGACCTAGTGGACCGAATGACTGCCTTGGAAACACGATTGCCTGCTGCATGAGCCAACGATGAACATATTGAAGAGGAAGACGATCATATTGAAGAGGAAGACGACCTATCCTATGCCGGAAACAATGCCATTGACCCTGACGAGGCTGCACGTCATCGCTTTCAGTTCAACCGTCAAGGTATGGGCGGCCACCGCAACCGCCCTCCACGAGGTAACAATGACAACCACAGGAACAATGATCCCTACTCTAAGGTAAAATTTTCAGTACCTCCTTTTGCTGGCACCTATGATCCAGATGCATATTTAGATTAGGAGATGTCAGTCGAACAAAAATTTAATGCTCATATGGTTCCTGCTATCCACCGCGTGCGTTTAGCTACTAGTGATTTCACTGGATATGCTCTTCTTTGGTGGACTGAAATAGTTCAGGTTGAAAATGAACCACAAACTTGGGATATGTTAAAACGGCAAATGCGTGGTAGATGGGTCCCTCCTTCATATAAACGTGATTTGAGAAAAAGATTGCAGCGCCTAAACCAAGGAAATAAATCGGTAGAAGAGTATTATCAGGAGTTGCAAATAGGTTGCATGCGTGCTGAAATTGAGGAGGACAATGAGGATAAAATGGCCCGTTTTTATGGTGGTTTAAGACGTGAAATTCAGGATATCATTGATTATAAAGAATACAATACTATCACTCGTCTTTTCCACCTTGCTATGCTTGCAGAAAAAGAATTGCAGGGTCGCCAACAACCACAACGCAGCATGAGGACCAACATTGGTGGTGCTACTTCACGCTCAAGTGGGCAGCAGCAACGACCACACGCACCCCCTTCTCGACCGGCGGCTACATCAGCACCTTCTACATCTACAGCCCAGGTTGAGAGTTCCAAGACTGCAGCATCCAAGGCGCCAGCCAAGCCCACCTCCTCGGCAGCCTCTACTGCGCGTTCTGCAGTGATCCAGTGTCACAGATGCAAAGGACTTGGCCATGTGATGAAAGACTGCCCTAGTCAGCGGGCTTATATTGCTACGGAAGACGGTGGCTATGTAAGTGCTAGTGATGTTGAAGATGAATATGCACTTGCTGCTAACATTGCAGGAGATGATGATACATTCGACGATGACGCTGTTATTGCGTCGGATGCCACTGCCGACCTTGAAGCACTTATTGTACAACGCGTCTTGAGCACTCACATGGAGCAGGACGACAGGGCACAACGGAACAATCTGTTTCAGACCTTCTTCGGCGTCAATAACAGTCGTGTACGAGTCATCATCGACAGCGGTAGTTGCAACAATTTGGTGAGCCACGACATGGTAACGAAGCTTCAACTTCCCACACGTGCGCATCCACACCCTTACCAAGTGCAATGGTTCAACAATAGCGGTAAGGTCAAGGTAACACAAACTGCTCACATCAAATTTTCCATTGGTACATACTTCGGAGCTGCTGATTTTGATGTAGTACCAATGCAAGCATGTTCTCTGTTACTTGGTAGACCTTGGGAGTATGATACTGATGCTACCCACCATGGTAGGAGCAATACGTACACATTTATGTATAAAGGAAAGAAAGTTACATTGCTTCCTATGACTCCTGCTGAAATTGTAAAATTTGAACAAGAAAAACATGCTAGGGATGCACAAAAGAGCAAACAACCTTCTGAAAATCAGCAAGTAGCTAAGACGCTTTTGAGGCAACAGAAAGATAAAATTGCTTCTCCTTCTTCATCACAAGTTATAAATCTGAAAGGGCGTGTCATGCTTGCAACTAAAACTGACCTTGCTGAAATTTGTGATGATACCCCCTTGCTATATGGCTTGATTTGCACAAACGTGTTGTTTTCACTTGCGAACATTCCTAGCTCGGTTCCTGTTGCAGTCACTGACCTTTTGCAGGAGTTTAAAGATGTTTTTCCTGCTGAGATACCACCCGGGCTGCCACCGATACGCGGCATCGAGCACCAAATTGATTTGGTCCCGGGAGCGTCTCTTCCTAATCGTGCAGCGTACCGTACCAATCCGGAGGAGACAAAAGAAATTGAGCGCCAAGTACAGGACCTTCTTGATCGTGGGTACGTCCGTGAAAGCCTTAGTCCTTGTGCAGTACCCGTTCTTTTGGTACCTAAGAAAGATGGTAGTTGGCGCATGTGTGTTGATTGTCGTGCTATTAATAATATCACCATTCGATATCGACACCCTATTCCTAGATTGGATGACATGCTTGATGAGCTTAGTGGTGCCATTATCTTTTCTAAGATCGATCTCCGTAGTGGCTACCACCAAATTCGCATGAAACTAGGTGATGAATGGAAAACTGCTTTTAAAACAAAGTTTGGATTATATGAGTGGCTTGTCATGCCTTTTGGACTTACTAATGCACCTAGTACCTTCATGCGCTTGATGAATGAAGTCCTACGGCACTTTATAGGATGCTTTGTGGTTGTATACTTTGATGATATCTTGGTTTATAGCAAGTCTCTCACTGAACATGTTGAACACCTACGTGCTGTTTTTTTTGCTCTCCGTGAAGCTAGAATGTTTGGTAACCTTGAGAAGTGCACGTTTTGCACGGATCGAGTTGTGTTTCTTGGCTATGTTGTCACTTCACAGGGTATTGAGGTCGACGCGGCAAAGGTAGAAGCCATCAACAGCTGGCCGCAACCCCAAACTATCACACAGGTACGTAGTTTTCTTGGTCTTGCAAGTTTCTACCGGCGTTTTGTGAAAGATTTCAGCACCATAGCCGGTCCTTTGCATGAGTTGACCAAGAAGGGATTTACTTTTGCGTGGGAGCCAACACATGAACAAGCTTTTGCCACACTCAAAGATCGTCTTACACATGCACCTCTACTTCAGCTACCCGACTTCAGTAAGCCTTTTGAGTTAGAATGTGATGCTAGTGGGTTTGGATTAGGAGGTGTGCTGCTGCAAGGAGGTAAACCCGTGGCCTATTTTAGTGAGAAATTACATGGCCCACAGTTGAATTATTGTACCTATGATAAGGAATTATATGCCTTAGTGCGAGTGCTTGAAACTTGGCAACATTACCTTTTGCCTAAGGAGTTTATTATTCATTCGGATCATGAAGAATTGAAGCATATACGTAGTCAAGCAAATCTGAATAAACGACATGCTAAATGGGTAGAATTTATTGAGACTTTTCCATATATCATTAAGCATAAGAAAGGGAAAGATAATGTGATTGCTGATGCTCTGTCTAGACGATATACATTGCTTTCTCAACTTGATTATAAGATCTTTGGTTTAGAAACATTGAAGGACATGTATGCTACTGATTTGGACTTCAAAGATGCTTTTGCAAATTGTACAAATGACCGTGCTTGGAACAAATATGTGCTGAATCATAGATATCTTTTTCGTGCTAACAAGTTATGCGTTCCGGCTAGCTCTCTTCGCTTGTTGTTATTGCAGGAAGCACACGGTGGTGGTTTGATGGGTCATTTTGGATCCAAGAAAACCGAAGATGTGCTATCCACACATTTCTATTGGCCTAGGATGAGACGAGATGTTGAGCGCTATGTGGCACGATGCACTACTTGCAATAAAGCTAAGTCCCGTCTAAACCCACATGGTCTTTATATGCCTCTTCCCGTTCCTAGTATACCTTGGGAGGATATTTCTATGGATTTTGTGTTAGGATTACCTAGAACTAGGAGGGGGAGAGATAGTATTTATGTGGTGGTAGATCGTTTCTCTAAAATGGCGCATTTTATACCTTGTCACAAGAGCGACGATGCTACAAATGTTGCTGATTTGTTTTTCAGAGAGGTCGTACGCTTGCATGGAGTTCCCAATACCATCGTTTCAGATCGTGATGCCAAATTCTTAAGTCATTTTTGGAGGACGTTGTGGCATAAGTTGGGGACGAAGCTGCTGTTTTCTACTACTTGTCACCCCCAAACAGATGGACAAACGGAGGTCGTCAACCGCACATTGTCCACCATGTTGAGGGCTGTTTTGAAGACCAACTTGAAGCTTTGGGAAGAGTGTCTACCTCATATTGAGTTTGCATATAATAGGTCAGTACACTCCACTACTAAGGTAAGTCCGTTTCAAGTGGTCTATGGCTTTAATCCGCATGCTCCTATTGATTTGCTACCATTACCACCATCTGAAAACTTGAATTTTGATGCTACTACACGTGCTGAATTATTACTTAAGATGCATGAAACTACTAAAGCAAACATAGAGAAAATGAATGAGAAATATCGTGCTTATGGTAGTATGGGTAGAAAAGAAATAACATTTGAACCGGGTGATCTTGTTTGGTTGCACTTGCGCAAGGATCGTTTTCCTGATTTACGAAAGTCTAAATTGATGCCCCGTGCTGATGGTCCTTTCCGTGTGCTTGAGAAGATAAATGACAATGCATATAAGCTTGAGTTGCCTGCAGCTTTTGGGGTTAGTCCCACATTTAACATTTCAGATTTAAAGCCCTATTTGGGAGATGATGATGAGCTTGAGTCGAGGACGACTCCAATTCAAGAGGGGGAGGATGATGAGGACATCACTTCACTTGATACACACATGGAGCCTCCACCTACAATTCAACTACAAGGACCAATCACACGCGCCCGTGCCCGTCGCTTGAACCATGAGGTTAATTCGTTCCTTAGCAACTTTGATTATATTTGTTTGGATGGGATGCTACTGAATACTAGTGATATTTTGTTGCTTAGGAACATGGGAGATGGAATAGGAGAGTTGGAGTTGAAGACGGAGCCGCACGGATGATTTGAAGTCAAGAATTCGCTGGTTCGGACTACATCGACCACCTTTCACCAAAATGGGCATAACTTCCTCATACGAAGTCCGATTGGCGCATTCTTTGACTTTTTGGAAAGCTGAGGAGAAGACGAATCGTTTGCCGTTGGTTTCACCTCATTTGGAGTCTCGAGTCGTCCTGTGTATTTTAAAACAGTACTGCATGACAGAACTGGGCCATGTTGGCCATAATCTGAGTCTGTACGTCTTCTAGCCCACATCCCAAGTCTGTTCCCCTTCCACAGACCGCCGCCCTATATATTCTCATGCCAGCCACTTCTAGGGTCAGGTTTTGCTTTGTTGCATCTACACTGTTGTGTTTAGATCCCGCCTCTTGCACCGGACCGATTGGCTGCTGCATTGGCGTTTGTGAAACCTCACCTTATCTTCGTTTGTCTGAGATTTGGCATTCGATTTGTATCCTTCCTGTTCTTGCTTGTGTTCTTGAGTTCGCTTGCAGGAATTAGCCTTCGTGGCGAGGTCAATCGCGTTCTGCGTGGTTGATAACCAACGGAGACAGTGGTGTAACGATTGCAAGGTTTTGATCCGCCGGACCGGAGTCTTGGATCGCCAACGTCGAGATTCTCCACCAACCCAAGTTTATCCCTTACCTAGCGGAAGATCGGGACCAATCCCCCATCAAGTCCCGCATGCTTAACCTTCGGCTGATTTTCTGAAGTAGGTTAAGGCGAGCTTCGAGCTGGCCTTCGTCAGGTTGCACTAAGGCTTCCTTCCGAAATTGAATTTCTTTGAGAGGCCCAGCCAGAGGACTGCTCGCTCCAACTTCGCCATAAAACCACCTCAGGACCCAATCGGTGTACCATCTTGCATTGATGGCCTTAGCAGGGAATTGCAGGGCATATTCATCACGAAGCCTGAAATTAATGCTTCCGAAGGCAACCACTACTTTCTCACCTCCGGAGCCTACGGAGGTCTTCGGCTGGCAAGTTGCTCTATGAAGTGCAGCGAAGATTTCTGCCCTCCCCTCGCAACCTTCGGCTCTCAACGCCCATTCGAAGATAGCTAACCTAGCTACTGCATTCGGAGATAGCTGCGGGAGGGTTACATGGAACAGGTCAAGTACTTCGGCCAAGAAGTCCACAGCAGGGAGGCCCAAGCCTGCTTCGAAAAAGGCTTCGAATACTACAACCTCTCCGGGTCTTGGTGATGGAATCGATTCTTTGCCCGGCTTCCGAATCATAACTCCATTACTAATCTTTCCCCCTGCTGTGATTGCCAAAGACTCTCTCTTGCAGGTAGAAGGCCCCAACTCAAAAGACTGATCCAAATATTTGGTCGATGGTGGGCACAGACCTTGGTCATCGGCGATTTGGGGATTTCTCCCCCCTGCCGCCATGGATGTTGCCGCCTGCATCGAGGGTGCCGCCGCCAATGTTGCCGCTGCTGCTGCTGCGGCCGCCTGTTGCCGAGCCAAGGCCGAAGGAGGCGCAGATCCCTTGGTCTTCACCATCACGATCGCTAGATTGTTCTAAGGAAATGGAGGCTAGGGCTCAAGAACTCAAAGGCTAGGGCTCAAGAACTCAAGGGGCTCAAAAAAGTTTTTGACTGTGAGAAAGCGGTGAAAAGGTAATCGGGTAACTTCTAGACCCTTAATTTATAGCCTAAACTTCACTTTCTTACCGTTAATCCATGTCGTTTCGCATTCCTGCCGTTACTTCTTTCGCGAAATTAACGCCTGCTACAGTTTCCGTTGGAAACAGAAACTAACGGCTATTTCTTCTAAGTCTGGAAAGTTTTTAGTCTTTTTAAAGATACTTCTAAGTTACTTCGAATGTAACCTCTTCGAATACCAATTCGAAGCATATGTCTCCACATAATTCGGAGATGACATAAATCTGTTAACCCCTACGCATGATTACTTTTCTTGCGTATACTGCTCTCCTAAACGTTACAGGTCAACGGAGAAGCGTATTCGAGGGGCTACTGTTGGGGGAAAATATCTCATCTTCGGGGTTATTGCCGAAGCAGCATAAATACAGTCAACCAGTTCGAAGATTCTCCGAAGATCATCTTCGAAGTTGCCCAGAACCCCGTTCGAAGCCCGAAGACAGGCATTGGTTCGAAGTATGTCTTCGAACTAAAGCCCTTCAGGATCTTTTCTGCCAGCTAAGATGGAAGACTTATCTTCTTTCCTATTAGATTAGTCTTTTACCATTTTAGCCCTATTAAGGAAATCAAATAGTTTCCTTAATGTCGGTTGTAATAGAGGGGTAAATAGGTCCTTTCCTTAATGTTTAGGCCTATAAATACCCCCCATTTCACCCTGTAATAGGGACCGAATACAAGTTATTCAATACACATTTACGAACTATTCTAAGCTATTATCCTTTCGGAGGCTTAGAACAGTTTGCTTCACAAACACTTCGTTTGTTAGTTTCTTTTCTACAGAAACCTGTTAGCGTAATCTTTTACGCCAACAGTGGTCATATTAGGCACATCATCAAAGACGACGAGGTTATTTATCCCGAAGCCCCATAGAATGCTTCCTTCGATACCGAGTCTCCGCTGCATCCCGAGTTGCAGAAAGTACGCTTTGACCCTAAGTTCAAAACTTCGAAGCTTTGCAAGTATGTCGGAGATAAAGATCCTGGAGAATTTGTCCGTTCTTATGCTCTAGCAATTGAAGCCAGTGGGGGAGTGCGGGACACTATGGCAAAATGCTTTCCCCTAGCTCTTCAAGGAGTGGCATTGCGGTGGTTCTGGTCTTTGAAGCCAGGATCAATTAATTCATGGGGGCAGCTGAAGAAGAAGTTCGTAAGCAATTTCCAAGGCACCTTCGTGCCCCCAATGTCAACAGGAAGTCTTTTCCACGTGAAGCAGCTCCCTGGAGAGACATTGAGACAATATTTCAAGCGCTTCGCTCATACGAAGTCGCAGATTCGAGGGTTAACTACGTCTTTAGTAGTTGACGTAGCTCGAGAGGGAGTCATTCATCCAGGCCTCCTTGATAAACTTCACCGGAAAAGCATATCTTCTATTTCTCAGTTGATGTCATATTTCGAAGAGTATGCAAGGTCAGAAGAAGGATGGCTTCGAAGAACTGCTGCAACCCCTTCGATACTGCAAGAAATAAAATTGGAAGTAAAAACTTCAGCACAGCCGCAAGGGCCTAGCTTCGAAGTTCAGCATAACAGGCGTAGGTGGCAAAAGCATCCTCGTTCAGAAGTTCTGAACATTGCACCCCCGCAGAAGTTTGCCCAAAGAGCTCCACAACCCTCAGGAAGCAAGACCAGTGGCTGGAGGCCGCCAGAGAAACCAGCTGGCAAGGGCCATACCTTTTTCTACTGTATTCATGGTGAAAACCGAAGTCACGCAACTGATGCGTGCAAGGATATACTTACCCTGAGAGGAGAATATCTGGAAAGAACTTCGGGTCGAGGCACTACTGACCGAGTTCCAGCTGAAGTGCGACCGGAGCCTGTCCAGGCTGTGGCACGGATAGAGAACTTCGATTCGGCAAGATGCCCTCCGGTGGGCAATATTGTGCCACCTCCGAAGCAAGAAGAGGGGCAAGATCGAGGAAAAAGAGTAGTCCTCCCCATCTCCGGAGGAGGTACTCTCGGAAGTATGTAAAAGAGACAGAGAAGAGAATATGTCAGAGGTGGGCCATATTGGAACCTCTTCATCTGCAGCTGCTATGCTCGAATGGTCCCACGTGCCAATATCTTTCTCCGCAGATGATGCAGTTGGTGTTAAATTCCCACATGCAGACCCACTTGTTATTACTGCTGACATAGCAGGAACTGAGGTTCGGAGAGTGCTAGTTAATGGAGGGAGTTCGGCGGATATTATTTTTGTCCAAGCTTTTGATCAACTCTGCATCTCCAGAAAGCATCTTCTCCCAGCAGCCCGTCCTTTGCAAGGATTTGTAGGACCCCCTCTCGATGCCCTCGGCCAAATTGGCCTGGAAGTTACTTTCGGAGAAGGGCCAATGGATAGGACAGAGGAAGTGATCTTTGATGTTGTAGATGCTCCATATGCATATAATGTCATCTTCGGAAGAGGCATGTTAAATCAATTCGGAGCTGTGGCGCATCATAATTACTTATGTATGAAGATGCCCACACAAGCAGGAGTGCTCACTGTTTTCGGAGATCAGGCCATCGCACGAAGAGCAGAGTATGGTCATGGCCCTCCTCTTGACCCGAGACAGGTGAATAGTGTGCAAGATGATCCGGAGAATTTTTCTGCTCCTAGCGAATCCTCGAAAAGATCCTTCCCAAGACCAAGTCCTGAAGGAGAGATTGCAACGAAGGTTATTTGTCAAAGATGGCAAGGAATATTTATTTCAATTTGGTAAAGACTTGCTTCTAGAAGTTGCTGCCTCCTTAGAAAAAGTAGTTGAGGAAAATTTGGATGTCTTTGCTTGGTCTGATGAAGACATCACCGGAGTCAGTCAGGACATTATTGAACACAGTCTACTTGTGAACCCGAAGGCTCGGTCTGTTAGGCAAGGACTCCGGAAGATGTCTACGGAGAGAGCTGTCATTGCTAAAGACGAAGTTGAAAAGTTGCTGAAGGCTGGGATTATCAGGGAAGTGGCTCATACGGAGTGGTTAGCCAACCCAGTCTTCGTTAAGAAGAAATCTTCAGGGAAGTGGCGCATGTGTATTGATTTTACATCTCTGAATAAAGCATGCCCCCGCGACCCCTACCCCATGCCCCGAATTAATCAGTTGGTCGACTCCACTGCTGGTTTGGAGTTATTAAGCTTCCTGGACGTGTATTCCGGCTATAATAAAATTTGGTTGAAGCGCGAAGATGAAATCAAGACAAGCTTCGTAACTCCTTCAAGACTCTTTTGTTATGTGTTGGGGGAAATTATCTCATCTTCGGGGTTATTGGCGAAGCAACATAAAGGCAGTCAGCCGGTTCGAAGGTTCCCCGAAGATCATCTTCGAAGATACCCGGAATCAAGTTCGAAGTATGAAGATAGGCATTGGTTCGGAGTACATCTTCGAACTAAAGCCCTCCAAGATCTTTTCTGCCAGCTAAGATGGAAGACTTATCTTCTTTCTCATTAGATTAGTCTTTTACCATTTTAGCCCTATTAAGGGAACCGAATAGTTTCCACTATGACGGTTGTAATAGAGGGGTAAATAGGTCTTTTCCTTAATGTTTGGGCCTATAAATACCCCCCATTTCACCCTGTAATAGGGACCGAATACAAGTTATTCAATACACACTTTCGAACTATTCTATGTTATTATCCTTTCGGAGGCTTAGAACAGTTTGCTTCACAAACACTTCGTTTGTTAGTTTCTTTTCTACAGAAACCTGTTAGCGTAATCTTTTACGCCAACATTATGTAAGAATGCCCTTTGGCTTAAGAAATGCCGGGGCTACATTTTTGAGGTTAATTGCTAAGGCTCTAGGTCATCAATTAGGTCATAATGTAGAGGCCTATATGGATGATATTGTAACCAAGAGTGCCTTAAAGCACCAACATAGCCTAGACTTAGCAGAAACATTCAATAGCCTTCGGGCATGTGGGATCCGTCTCAACCCAAAAAATGTGTCTTCGGGGCGAAGGCTGGAAAATTATTAGGGTACCTAGTTTCAAGCAGAGGGATCGAAGCTAGCACCACTCAAATAATTGCATTGCAAAAGATGGCTCCTCCAGAGAATTTAAAGCAAGTGCAAAAGCTGACCGGTCATCTAGCAGCACTTAGTAGATTTCTGGCAAGGTCTGCGGAGAGAAGTTTGCCTATTTTCAAAGCATTGAAAGGGTCCGAAGATTTTGCATGGACACCGGAGTGTCAAAAGAGCTTCGAAGATATTAAAAACTATCTCAGTAACCTTGCTACACTCACGGTGCCAGTTGCGGACGAAACCCTACTCCTCTACCTTGCAGCTACTGACTCTGCTGTCAGTGCAGTTCTTGTCAGAGAGGTTGATTTCAACGGGAAGTTGGTACAAAATCCAGTTTACTTTTTGTCTGAAGCATTGTCAGGAGCAAAAACAAGATATTCCGAGCTTGAGAAATTCGTTTATGCTCTGATAATCGCTTCGAGGAAGCTAAGGCATTATTTTTTGGCACATAATGTTGTTGTACCAACTTCGTATCCTTTAGGAGATATGCTCCGAAGTAAGGATTCCACTAGAAGAATTGGGAAGTGGGCTGTTGAGTTAGCACCCTTCGGCATATCTTTCCTGGCAAGAATAGCAATTAACTCGCAAGTATTGGCTGACTTCGTGGCAGAGTGGACTCCCCCTACAGCATGGGCTCCGGAGAAGCCAAGTGAAGAAATTTGGACTATTAACTCTGATGGAGCTTTTCAAGCATCTGGAGCAGGTGTCGGAGCTGTGATAATTTCGCATTCAGGGCAGAAGGCATTGTACTCCGCAAGACTCAACTTTAAGTCTACCAATAATACCGCGGAGTATGAGGGAATTCTATTGGGACTTCGCAAGGCACATGCTCTGGGGGCTACAAGAGTTGTTATTAAAACAGATTCTCAGATTGTAGCAGGGCACGTGGACAAGAGTTTCCAAGTCCGACATCCATAGCTTGCAAAGTACTTAGAAGAAATCCGGAAGATCGAAGCGGCATTTAAAGGGATTTCCATTCGGAGCATTCCTAGAGCAGAAAATATGCAAGCTGACATCTTAGCAAAAGCTGCAGCCGGAGCCATGGACATACCCGAAGAAGCTTTTTATGAAGAACTCAGTACGCCTTCGGTGCCACAAATTCCAGCTGCGGAAGTCCTTTGCATTCCAAGTACAGATTGGCGAAGTTCAATCATGGAAGTGTTGCAAGGAGAAGAAAATATGTCCGAAGAGCCACAGCTTTCGAGGTTAGAGCTTAGAACTCAGAATTATCAAATAATCAACGGTATTTTATACAAGGCAGGAGTATGTTCCCCTCTGCTCCGATGTATATCTCAAGCTGAAGGTCAAGAAATTCTTCGAGAAATCCATGAAGGACTTTGCGGTAGCCATCTGGCCCCTCGAGCTTTGGCAGGAAAAACACTTCGCCAGGGGCTTTATTGGCCTACAATAATAGCTGATGTGGAAACCTTGGTCCGCACTTGCCAAGGATGTCAATGGATGGGACGAAGGAGTCATCGCCCACCAACAGCCCTTCAAGTCATAGCTCTAGTATGGCCCATGGCCAGATGGGGCATGGATCTTATTGGTCCCTTCCAAACAGCAAAAGGAAATTTGAAGTTCGCAGTGGTAGCAATTGAATACTTTTCAAAGTGGGTAGAAGCAGAGCCCTTAACAGCTATCACTTCGAACAATGTATAGAAATTTTTCTGGAAGAATATCATTTGCCGGTTCGGAGTACCTAGACAACTCACAGTTGACAATGGAACACAATTCGACGCAGAACCTTTCAAGAAATTTTTCGAAGATCTAGGCATCTAGCAATGCTTTGCTGCAGTGCGACACCCTCAGTCTAACGGAGCTGCAGAAAGAGCCAATGGTAATATTTTGTCAGTGCTAAATCGAAGGATAGTAGGATTGGTAAAAGGACTCTGGACCGAGGAACTTCTGAAGATTTTGTGGTCCATTCGGACCACTCAAACGAGGTCCACGGGTTTCACTCCATTCAGACTATTATTCGGAGATGAAGTTATGACACCAACAGAGCTCAAAGGAGGATCACTTCACAGCACCGAACCGGAAATAGAAGGAGAAAGACAAGCTTCGCTGGATTTAACAGAGGAGACAAGACTTCGAGCTGTGGCAAATTTGTCAAAGTATCAGCAGCAGACGAAGGCTTGGTTCGACCCGAAGGTCAAGATTAATGAACTTAGGCCGGGTCATCTCGTTATGCGAAGTATCATAGCACTAGGAAAATTAGGAAATAAATGGGAAGGTCCATACTTAATTGTTCGCTCAGGGCGTCCTGGTTCTTTTAAATTAGCTAATTTGGAAGGTGAAGAGTTAGCGCATACATGGCATGCGGAGCACCTAAAGCGATACTTAGCAAAAAGGCTCCTTGTAATCATTTGTAAGCACTTTCCGAATTAATAAAGCATATGGTTCAGATAATGCCTACCCCTCATAAACTTCCCACTTCCGAGTGGACGCACTGGAATAGCGGAGTTGACCGAGAAGGAAGTGTCATTAATTTGAATCATATTTTCGGACTTCGGACCACTGGTCTGAAGTTTCCGACGTGGTGGGCTGACATAATCCGGAGTACAAGCCACCGGCTTGTAGGCATCCGTAAAAGAGCCTGAGACCACAAGATGCGGAGTCCAAGCCACCGTCTGGTAGACATCCGTAAAAAGAGTGCAAGGAGACCAAATGATGTGGAACCCAAGCCACCGGCTTGTAGGCATCCGTAAAAAGAGTCCAAAGAGACCACTGCGAACTCCAAACCAATGGTTTGACAGAATTCGTAAAAAGAGCCGAAGGAGGCCAATACAAAATAGAGTTTGAGCCATGAGCTTCGAATGTCTGTTAAGAAAGTCCAAAGTGACAAATCATCTAGGAAACTAATGTGTCCGGAAAGTTATCCCAAGAGATTTCTTTCAAAAACATAAGGTACTAAGTTACCAGTCTTCAGACTACAAATAGCCGAAGACATTTTATAAGATTTTAATCGATCTTTAAATTGGTAAGGCGCTCTGAACCCCCAAAATTGTACTCCTAAGTTTTTTCTTTGCGCCTAACCATCTTTGAATATAGTTTGAAGTTGCTTACGCCCAAAGAGGGGCTAGTAAATATGGAGACAATTTTAAATCGATATTTATTATTGGAACAAATATGATTACATCATGAAAAGTTGGTATCTATACCAAGAAGGAATCAAAGACCCATTCGATCTCTAGAACTAGGGTTAGAACGACTAGTTCCAGAGCCGGGAGTTCTAACAACTTTGCGTTTAACTCTCATGCCTCCCTTCGAAGCTCTAAAGTCTTTTTGTTCTTGTTGAAGCCCGACCGAAGTTCGAAGTCGCTCGGGGCTCCTTTCCAAGCTTCCAAGTTCTTCAGGCTTTTTATCTTGAGTTTCATCTTCTTCTTCGGACCACACAATGTCTTCGGAAGATGAAGTTTCCAAGTTAACTTCTTTTTCTTCCTCTTTAATCGCTCCGAAGCTATCTCGAGGAACTAAAAATTGAGGGCGCTTGTGAAGTTTTAAGATATCGAAGGTAGCCCATTGTTGGGGGAAAATATTCCATCCTCTGGGTTATTGCAGTAACAACACAAAAGCAGATAATGGATTCGAAGGTTTCCCAAACATACATCTTCGGAGATGTCCTGAGTCAAGCTCGAAGCATGAATATGGACCTTGGTTCGGAGTATATCTTCGAGCTAAGGCTCTTTGAGATCTTTTCTGCCAGCTAAGATGGAAGACTTATCTTTTTTCTCATTAGATTAGTCTTTTACCATTTTAGCCCTACTAAGGGTACTGAATAGTTTCCACTATGTCGGTCGTAATAGAGGGGTAAATAGGTCTTTTCCTTAATGTTTGGGCCTATAAATACCCCCCATTTAACCCTGTAATAGGGACCGAATACAAGCTATTCAACACACACATTCGAACTATTCTAAGTTATTATCCTTTCGGAGGCTTAGAACAGTTCACTTCGCAAACACTTCGTTTGTTAGTTTCTAATCGTCAGAAACCTGTTAGCGTAATCTTTTACGCCAACAGTTGGCGCCATCCGTGGGGAACCTAGTCCAAGAAACTTCGTTGTCTACCAACTTCTTACATCATGCCTCCTAAGCGGAGCGCACCTCGTAACCCTGTTTGGAGGTCCCCTCGGACCTCCGGAGAAGTACCTTCCGACACTGTTGAGGTCGGAGGACCTTCGACGTTTCCTCCACCTCAAACTCCGGAAGGAGTTTCCATTCTTCGAGCATACGGAGTTCCTCTGCCAACTCCCTCTATACTTCGTCGACCCGGAGTCCCTCTTCCACCTTCAATCCCACTTCAAACTGATCCTCTCAGTTCTCAAGACCCGGAAGACCCTTCTGGAAGAGATGAAGACAATCTTGGTGATACGGCCACTCAAATGGCCAGTCTCCAAGCCGAAGTAGCGAGATGGCGGCAAGAAGTTGAGAATAGGCTTCGTTCTCAAGCCATCCCGGTTATTCCAGAAGTGCCTGAAGACGATGAACCCATCTATCCCGAAGCTGCAAAAAGTTCGCTTCGACCCGAAGTTTAAGACTTCGAAGCTCTGTAAGTATGCAAGAGATGAAGACCCTGGAGAATTTGTCCGTTCTTATGCCCTAGCAATTGAAGCTGGTGGAGGAGTTCGAGATACCATGGCAAAGTGCTTCCCCTTAGCTCTTCAAGCAGTGGCATTAAGGTGGTTCTAGTCTTTGAAGCCAGGATCAATTAATTCATGGGGGCAGCTGAAGAAATAGTTTGTAAGCAATTTTCAAGGCACCTTCGTGCCTCCAATGTCGACGGGAAGTCTTTTCCAGGTGAAGCAACTCCCTGGAGAGACCTTGAGGTAATATTTTAAGCGCTTCGCTCATACGAAGTCGCAGATCCGAGGGTTGTCTACATCTTCGATAGTTGATGCATCTAGGGAAGGTGTCACTCATCAACGCCTCCTGGATAAGCTTAATCGGTAAAGAATATCCTCTGTTTCTCAGTTGATGTCATACTTTGAAGAGTATGCAAGGTCGGAAGAAGGTTGGCTTCGAAGAACTGCAGCTACTCCATCCATATTGCATGAAGTAAAAGTAGAAGTAAAAACTTCGGCATAGCCGCAAGAACCAGTCTTCGAAGTTCAGCATGATCGGAGAAGGGGGCAAAAGCATCCCCGTTCTGAAGTCCTGAACATTGCACCCCCGCAAAAATTCACACAGGGAGCTCAACAACTTTCGGGGAACAAGGTCAGCGGCTGGAGGCCGCCAGGGAAAACGGCTGGCAAAGGCCAGACCCTTTTCTGCTGCATTCATGGTGAAAACCGAAGCCACGCAACTGATACTTGCAAGGCTATACTCACTCTAAGAGGAGAATATCTAGAAAGAACTTCGGGTTGAGGTACTACTGACCGAGTTCCAGCTCAAGCGCGCCTAGCGCCTGTCCAGGCTGTGGCGCGGATAGAAAACTTCGAAGCTGCAAGACGCCCTCCAGTGGCCAATGTTATGCCACCTCCGAAGCAAGAGGAAGGGCAAGACCGAGGGAAAAGAGTAGTCCTCCCCATCTCCGGAGGAGGTACCCTCGGAAGCATGTCAAAAAGGCAGAGAAGAGACTATGTTAGGGAAGTGGGCCACATTGGGACTTCGTCAATTGCAGCTGCTATGCCGGAATGGTCTCATGTACCAATATCTTTTTCTGCGGAGGATGCAGCTGGCATTAAATTTCCATATGCAGACCCACTTGTTATTACTGCTGATATTGCAGGCACTGAGGTTTGAAGAGTGTTGATTGACGGAGGCAGTTCGGCAGACATTATTTTTGTTCAAGCCTTCGATCAATTGTTCATCTCCAGAAAGCACCTTCTTCCAGCGGCTCGTCCTTTGCAAGGCTTCGCAGGACCTCCGCTTGATGCACTTGGCCAAATAGGCCTGGAAGTTACCTTCGGAGAAGGTTTGTTGGCCAGAACTGAGGAAGTAATCTTCGATGTTGTAGATGCCCCATATGCCTACAATGTCATCTTCGGAAGAGGCATGCTAAACCAGTTTGGAGCTGTGGCACATCACAATTATTTATGTATGAAGATGCCCACGCAAGCAGGAGTTCTTACTATCTTCGGAGATCAAGCTACCGCCCAAAGAGCGGAATATGGCCATGGTCCCCCTCTTGATCCAAGACAAGTAAATAGCGTGCAAGACGATCAAGAAAATTTTTCAGCTCCTTCTGAGTATTCGAAGAAATCCTTCCCAAGACCAAGTCCTGAAGGAGAGATTGCAGCGAAGATTATTGTTAAAGATGGTAAAGAATATACATTTCAATTTGGTAAAGATTTACCTCCAGAAGTTGCAACCTCCTTGGAAAAGGTGGTGGAAGAGAATTTAGATGTCTTCGCTTGGTCTAACGAAGATATCAACGTAGTCGATCGGGATATCATTGAACATAGTTTGCTTGTAAACCCGAAGGCCCGACCTGTTCAGCAAGGACTCCAGAAAATGTCTACAGAAAGAGCTATTCTGGCGAAGGACGAAGTTGAAAAATTGTTGAAGGCGGGGATTATCAGAGAAGTGGCTCACACAGAATGGTTAGCCAACCTAGTCTTCGTCAAAAAGAAATCTTCCGGGAAGTGGCGCATGTGCATTGATTTCACATCCTTGAATAAAGCATGCCCACGTGACCCCTACCCCATGCCCCGAATTGATCAATTGGTCGACTCCACAGCAGGTTCGGAGTTATTAAGCTTCCTTGACTCATATTCTGGTTATCATCAAATATGGTTGAAGCGCAAAGATGAGATCAAGACAAGCTTCGTAACTCCCTTGGGAGTCTATTGTTATGTAAAAATGCCTTTTGGCTTAAGAAATGCCGGGGCTACTTTTTCGAGGTTAGTTGCTAAAGCTCTAGTTCATCAATTAGGTCGCAATGTGGAGGCCTATATGGATGATATGGTAATAAAGAGTGCTTTAAAGCACCAACATAGCCTAGACTTAGCAGAAACATTTAATAGCCTTCGAGCATGTGGGATCCGTCTTAACCCCGAAAAATGTATCTTCGGGGCTAAGGCTGGAAAGTTGTTAGGGTATTTAGTTTCAAGCAGGGGGATTGAAGCTAGCCCTACTCAAATAACTGCGCTGCAAAAGATGGCTCCTCCAGAAAATTTAAAGCAAGTGTAAAAGCTGACTAGACGTCTAGCAGCACTTAGCAGGTTTTTATCAAAGTCTGCGGAGAGAAGCTTGCCTATATTTAAAGCATTGAAAGGGTCCGAAGATTTTGCATGGACACCGGAGTGTCAAAAAAGCTTCGAAGATATTAAAGAATATCTCAGTAATCGCGCTACACTCACGGTGCCTACTGCGCACGAAACCCTACTCTTTTACCTTGCAGCTACAGGTTCTGCTGTCAGTGCAGTCCTTGTCAGAGAAATGGATTTCAATGGGAAGTTGGTGCAAAATCTTGTTTATTTTGTGTCCGAAGCATTATCAGGACCGAAGACAAGATACTCCGAACTCGAAAAGTTTGTTTATGCTCTGATAATGGCTTCGAGGAAATTAAGACATTATTTTTGGCTCACAATATAATTGTACCAACTTCGTATCCTTTAGGAGATATGCTCCGAAGTAAGGATTCCACTGGAAGGATTGAGAAGTGGGCAGTTGAGCTAGCACCCTTCGGCATATCTTTTCTGGCAAGAACAGCAATCAAATCACAAGTCTTAGCAGATTTTGTAGCAGAATGGACTCCACCTGCAACTTTAGTTCCGGAAAAGTCAAGTGACGGAGTTTGGACTATTTATTCCGATGGGGCTTTCCAAGCATCTGGAGCAGGTATTGGAGCAGTGTTGATTTCGCCTTCAGGACAAAGAGCAATGTACTCCGCAAGACTCAACTTTAAGTCTACTAATAATATAGCGGAGTATGAAGGGATTTTACTTGGACTCCGAAAAGCACGTGCTCTAAGGGCTACAAGAGTTGTTATAAAGACAGATTCTCAAATAGTAGCAGGGCACGTGGATAAAAGTTTTCAAGTTCGACATCCACAGCTTGCAAAGTACTTAGAAGAAATTCGTAAGATCGAAGCACACTTCAAGGGTATTTCCATTCGGAGTATACCAAGAGCAGAAAATGTGCAAGCGGACATTTTAGCAAAAGCTGCAGCCGGAGCTGTGTATGTACCAGAAGAAGCTTTCTATGAGGAGCTCAGTACACCTTCTTCAATCAGGAACAAATTTGCCTGAAGAGCCACAACTTTCAAGATTGAAACTCAGGGCTAGAAATTATCAAATAATCAACGGTATTTTATACAAGGCCGGAGTATGTTCCCCTCTACTCCGATGTATATCTCAAGCCGAAGGTCAAGAAATTCTTCGAGAAATTCATGAAGGCCTTTGCGGTAGCCATTTAGCCCCTCGAGCTTTGGCAGGAAAAAAACTTCGTCAGGGGCTTTATTGGCCTACAATAACAGCTGATGCGGAGAGCTTAGTCCGCACTTGTCAAGGATGTCAGTGGATGGGTCGACGAAGTCATCGCCCACCAATAGCTCTTCAAGTTATTGCTCCGGTATGGCCTATGGCCAGATGGGGTATGGATTTAATTGGTCCCTTTCCAGTAGCCAAGGGAAATTTAAAGTTTGCAGTGGTAGCTATTGAATATTTTTCTAAGTGGGTAGAAGCAGAGCCCCTAACATCTATCACTTCGAACAATGTACATAAATTCTTTTGGAAAAATATCATTTGCCGGTTCGGAGTGCCTAGACAACTTACAGTTGATAATGGAACACTGTTCGATGCAGAACCTTTCAGGAAGTTTTGCTAAGATCTAGGCATCCAGTTATGTTTTGCTGCAGTAAGGCATCCTCAGTCTAATGGAGCTGTAGAAAGAGCCAATGGAAATATTTTGTCAGGGCTAAATCGAAGGATAGTAGGATTAGCAAAAGGACTGTGGACCGAAGAGCTTCCGAAGATTTTGTGGTCCATTCGGACTACGCAAACAAGGTCCACAGGTTTTACTTCATTCAGATTACTATTCAGAGATGAAGCTATGACTCCAACGGAGCTCAAAGGAGGATCACTTCGCAGCACCGAACCGGAGATTGAAGAAGAAAGAGAAGCTTCGCTAGATTTATCAAAAGAAACAAGACTTCGAGCTGTGGCTAATTTATCAAAATATCACCAGCAAGACCCGAAGGTTAAGATCAATGAGCTTAGGCCGGGTCATCTTGTTCTGCGAAGCATTATAGCGCCATGGAAATTAGGAAATAAATGGGAAGGTCCATATTTAATTGTTCGTTCAGGACGCCCTGGCTCTTTTAAATTAGCTAATTTAGAAGGTGAAGAGTTAGCACATACTTGGCATGCGGATCACCTAAAACGATACTTCGCATAAGGGCTCCTTGTAAATCATTTGTAATCATCTTCTGAATCAATAAAGCATATGGTTCAGATATTGCCTTCCCCTCATAAACTTCCAGCTTCCAAGTGGACGCACTGGAACCGCGGGGTTGACCGAGAGGGAAGTGTCATAAAGCTGAATCATATTTTCGGACTTCGAATCATTGGTTCGAAGTTTCCGACGTGGGGGCTGACATAATCCGGAGTCCAAGCCACTGGCTTGTAGGCATCCGTAAAAGAGCCCAAACCACATCATGCAGAGTCCAAGCCATTGGCTGGTAGACATCCGTAAAAAGAGCCGAAGGTGGCCAAAATATGCGGAGTCCAAGCCATTGGCTGGTAGACATCCGTAAAAAGAGCCGAAGGTGGCCAAAATATGCGGAGTCCAAGCCATTGGCTGGTAGACATCCGTAAAAAGAGACGAAGGTGGCCAAAATATGCGGAGTCCAAGCCATTGGCTGGTAGACATCCGTAAAAAGAGTCCAAAGAGACCATTGCAAACTCCGAACCATTGGTTTGACAGAGTTCGCAAAAAAGAGCCGAAGGTGGCCAAAGCAAAACAGAGTTTGAGCCATGAGCTTCGAACGTCTGTTAACATAGTCCGAAGTGACAAATTATCCAAGACAATAAGGTGTCCTGAAAGTTATCTCAAGTGATTTCTTTCAAAAAACAAAGGGTACTAAGTTGCCATTCTTCAGACTACAAATAGTCGAAGACATTTTATAAGATTTTTAAAAGATCTTTAAATTACAGAGGGGCTCCAAACCCCAAAAAATTGTACTCCAAAGTATTTCTTTGCGCATAACCATCTTTGAATACAGTTCAAAGTTGCTTATACCCAAAGAGGTGCTAGTAAATAGGGAGACAATTTTAAATCGGTATTCATTATTCGAACGAATATGTTTACAGATTACATCATGAAAAATTGGTATCTATACCAAGAAGGAATCGAAGGCCTCTTCGATCTCTAGAGCTAGGGTTGGAACGACTAGTTCTAGTGCCGGGAGTTCTAACAACTTTACGTTTAACTCTCTTGCCTCCCTTCGAAGCTCTAAAGTCCTTCTGTTCTTGTTGAAGCTCGGCCCAAGTTCGAAGTCGTTCGGGGCTCCTTTCCTAGCTTCCAAGTTCTTCAGGTTTTTTATTTCGAGCCTCATCTTCGTCTTCGGACCATATAATGTCTTCAGAAGACGAAGTTTCCAAGTTAACCTCCTTTTCTTCCTCTTTAATATAAGATAGTATATCTTTGCTTACTTCGGGCGTAATTGCACCTGAGCTATCTCGAGGAACTAAAAATCGAGGGCACTTGTAAACTTTTAAAAGATCGAAGGTAGCCCATGATGAGCGAAGTTCGTCGTTAATGTCTAACACTTCGATATCTTTCGTATGAGGTAAAGCCTAAAAATATGATAAACAAATTTTCATTGATAAATGTACATAAGCACAAAGCTTTACATAGTAAAAAATCCTAAGATATATCTAAACTTGCGGGTTCGGAGGAGGCTGACTGCTTGAAGCTTGGGTCCGAGCTTGCTTCTGGCGTTGTCCTTCGTCGATCCAGGCCTTGATGGCAGAACGACCTTCGGCTCTCCATGAAGTTTGGAAGGCTTGCCAGGCAGCAGCCACACCTTCGGAAGGAGTCAGAAGCTGCTCGTCGTCAAAGGTAATTGGGCCCTCTCCTGCGCTTGGAGTTATCGATCGGCCCAGATTCTCGTAGTAACGAAGTAGGCCAACAGCAGCCACTTGTCCGGAGAGTTCTCCATAGCGAATGCTTGCTATCTTCATCTGCTTCGCTACTCCTTGAATCCTTTTCAACTGGAGCAGAAGAGAAATGTTATCATCAGAAGGAAGTGTCCTGGTAGTACCGAAGTACTCCAGAACACCTAGTAATTGATTCATAACTTCCGCAACTACCTTCTCGGACTTCAGCTTATCTTCGATTAGCACATCCTTCGCCGAAGTTACTTCTTTCAGAATTCCGGAAAGTCTAGCAGCCTCTGTAGTCAAGGAATTCTTTTGGTTCAAAAGCTGGCTAGCTTCCTCTTGAAATCTGACAAGCTCGGTCCCCGCAGTAGCGTGCTCCGCCCGCATTCTTTCAATTTCTGCTCGAAGCACAATTCCTTCTGCTTCGAGCTCCTTATTCGCAGCCTCCAAACCTTGTCTGGCCCTGCGCTCCGTTGACACTATACTATCCATCTGAACCACTCGGCCTTCGGAGATAGTGAGATTCCGTTGAAGAGTTTTGTTTTCCTCTAGAAGGCGAGTGATTTCTCGTTCATTTGATATATTCGCAGCTCGGGCCAAGACTATTTGCTGTGAAAAGAAAAAATCAAGGTAAGAAATTATTTGTATGTAAACTTAATGTTATTTCACAGATGCTTCGTACCTGGTATGCTGCACGCTCCATAGCAGCGTTAAGCTCCGAGCTCTTCGCCTCGCTTAGAATGGCCACCAAATTCGTCTCCCCAATGTCGCGACTAGCTCGATCCAAAGGCTCGAGCAAAGTCCGAAGACCAGTTCTTTGCTCTAAGAAAGGAGCTAGAAGGGGGAGCATACTTATCGCTTGTTGGTCATCTTCGTTTGACGAAGGGCCGAAGTGTTGGCCTGTAGTCTTCGGAGCCCCCGGTGTAGGACCGAAAGTAGCGACCAGAGGGGGGGGGTGAATGGGCGCCTTAAAAATTCTTTCGAATCTATGGCCTGTTCCCAATACCCAACGCACCTCAAAAAAACTATGCAGCAGAAAGTACACAGAAGGCCTAAGTCTAAAGGTTTCTAACCTAGAAGCATCTGATGATTAAACAGTGTAAAACTAAAGAAGTGCAATCTAGGCAGATATACAAATTATAACAGGCCTAAACTTCTCAATGATAAGATCTAAGTATGTATAAAGTGAAAAGAGAAGTTACTGTCCAAAGTTGTCTCCTGTTCGGGTCTTGGCGAAGCCCCCTTCGCACGTCGAGGTCTGCTTCGGAGGTTGGTGTCGGAGTCTGTCCTAAATGCCGAAGGTGTCACTGTCTAGCCTAGTTCGAAGAAGTAAGAAGCGACGTGTACTTCGAAGCGAAGTAAAACAGTGCCGGAGCCTGGTTCGAAGTGTGTACTTCGAAGACAGGACTTCGAACACAGCTTCGAACCAAGAGCTTCGGAGCGAAGTAAAACTGTGCCGGAGCTTGCTTCGAAGTATACACTTCGAAGACAAGACTTCGCACACAGCTTCGACTCACGAGCTTCGGAGCGAAGTAAAACAGTGCCGGAGCCTGCTTCGGAGTATGCACTTCGAAGACAGGACTTCGAACGCACTTCGAACCGAAAGCCTCGAAGCAAAACCTTCGAACACGAAACTTCGAACACAAAGCTTCGAACACAACACACAAACAGACAACCTTCGAACAAAGAAGCGAAGTCTGTCAGAACAGACAGAAACTTCGAACCCCACTTCGAAGCCTAATGAAGTGTGCACTTCGAACAGATAGATTCGGAGTATGCCAGTTCGAAGTATGCGATGATTTCGATACAGGAGAACTTCGAAGCTAGCAACTCAGACACAGAAACCGAAGTTCGAAAAACTGAGCGAAGCCTTTGACAAGGTTCGATCGGAGCTTGCCTCACGGAGTTGAGGGGCTTCGCACAGAACCGAGCTTCGGCAGACACACCAGGAAAAAGGCAAAAGAGACTGTCTGCTTCGATCAAAAAGCTGGGCGATAGAAGGTGAAAAGCTGCAGCCGAACACTGTAGCTACAGTAAAGCAGTACTACTTGCAACAGCAAGAACTAGTACTACCACCGTGAAGAACACACCCAGCCGAAGAAGCTTCTCCTCAAGAATAAAATCACCAGCTCGTGCCCAAGGCATTAACTTCCAAACCGAACAAGATGCAAGCAATAAATTCACCAGAGACCAAGGATTAAATGCATCCAACAAATTTGAGACAAAATAATGCAAGAACAGGGGAGCACAAGGGCCTGGCGGCGCACACAGGAGAGAGAAGACAGGGGAAAAGAGTGACCCAAAGAGTGGTATTCAATTTCAGCAAAAGGGTAGTCCAAACCCTAGGGATTGGGGTGCTATTTATAGGCAGCCCAACACTAGGAATATTCTACCAGCCCCTTAGGGTTTTTACAGACTCAAAAATACAGAAAATGACTCTACTGCCCTTAGGTATTTTTACAGACACAACTGACTGACTGTGGGCCTAGAGTAACAGATGACATATCCTGAAGCTATTCTTCTGGACAGTCGGATACATAATCAACGGTTGTCAGTTTTACGCCGAAACTGACAAAGCCTCCACCAGCTTTGCACCAGGTACCCGGATTGGGCCGGCCCGACTCCGCAGCTCTCTCAGCCCGGCAATCGCTCACCGCCCGTGTACCTGAGTCAGTCCTGGTCAACAGCCTAGTGGGTCTTCTACTGCTTCTGGCCCATGCACCCGGATTGGGCCAGCCCGACTTCGCAGCCTCCTCTGCCCGACAGTCGCTTGCTGCCCGTGTACCTGAGTCACACGCGGCCCATGAAACAGCAGATCTCTTCTCTTCTTCAGTCCTTGTTGACTATCGTTGACAATGACTCATCATTTCTAGAGCCATGAGGCCCACGCTATTCAGCATGGCTCCTCACCCGGAGACTGGCCCCCCTCGGTAGATTGACTCTCGTCTGTTGAATCAGACAGAGTTGATCCAGAGCTCGCAGCAGGGAGGGGGTCTATTTTTCTTTTGCCTCTTCCAGGCCCCATTTGAGTGGCTCTTGGGATTGGCTCCAAAATCGTCAAAGGTCCAGGGATTGTATCTTCCTGACGGACCTCTTCCACAGAAGTGGACTCTGTAAAAACAAAAGTATTATACATCGTATAAATACGCAAAATAAACATAAAAGAATTATTCGAAGTTTACCTTCGACATTCTGGCAATGGGTAATCATTGGACTGTTTGGCGGATCGAAGGCAAGATCTTCGTCCGAATCAGCCATCAAATCTTCGACTGCAGGAACATTTTCCTGGACAGTCCTTGTCGCCTTTGTCAGGAATCGAAGCCATGGTGACTTCGACTCCACTTTCATCCACAGGAACTTCGTCCTGAGGTAAATCCTCTTGAACTGCCGAAGTCCTTGGTTGCTCAAGGTTCTCTTGAGACTCCGGCACGTTCACAGGTACTTCGGCTTGTGCAGTCCTTTGAGATGCATCTTCGTCAATCAGATGCACAAGCAACCTCCCTTCGTCCTCTTGGGAGTCAGAGACTGAAGCCCTTGGGCTCGAAGGTGCAGGTTTCTTTGGTTTCCGAGCCACCTTCTTGACCGGAGTCTTGAGTCCTTTCTCCGAAGGTACCCAATCCATCAAAGGGGGCGGAGCGATTTCCAGCATTCCCCACACTCTGTTAAATCTTTCCCAACTCCCGACCAACTTGATTCTCCATTCTTTTTCGGTCGGAGTTGGAGCGCCCAAAATCTTCTCCGAAGCCCGTATGATTTGCTCTGAAGTTATAGGGGCTGAAGAAGCTAAAAAATGAATTAAGTTAGTTACTTCTTCGAACGAATATGCATAATTTGTGTTGTTTTCGAAGTTACCTGCAGGGCTCGAAGTCGAAGTAATTTTTCGGAGACCGCCTTCTGAATCCTCTTCGAAGATGATAGGCCAATTGGCCATCAACGGAGGGATTTGGATCCCGAGGAACTCTTCGGCTAAGTCTTGCATGCTTAACCTTCGACTGATCTTCTGAAGTAAGCTGAGGCGAGCTTCGAGCTGACCCTGGTCTGGATGCACAAGGGCTTCCTTTCAGAAATGGATGTCTTTCAGAGGTCCGGCTAGAGGGTTGCTCGCCCCAACTTCGGCATAAAACCATCTCATGACCCAGTCGGTATACCATCTTGCATTGATGGCCTTAGCAGGAAACTGAAGGGCGTATTCATCCTGAAGCCTGAATTTAATACTTCCGAAGGCTACTACCACTTTTTCACCTCTGGGGCCTACGAAGGTTTTTGGTTGGCATGAAGCTCTGTGCAGCGCAGCGAAGATCTCTGCCCTCCCCTCACAACCTTCGGCTCTCAACGCCCATTCGAAGATAGCTAAACGAGCTACTGCGTTCGGAGAAAGTTGGGGGAGAGTGATGTGAAACAGATCCAGTACCTCGGCCAAGAAATCCACTGCTGGAAGACCTAAGCCAGCTTCGAAAAAAGCTTCGAAGACGACCACTTCTCCGGGTCTTGGTGATGGGATAACCTCCTTTCCAGGTTTGCGGATCATAACTCTCGCACTAATTTTCCCCTCCACTGCGGTCACCAGTGATTCTCTTTTGCAGGCCGAAGGTCCCAGTTGGAAAGATTGATCCAGGTATTTTGTTGATGGCGGGCAGAGACCTTGATCACCAACATTTTGGGGATTTCCCCCTCCCGCCGCCACGGATGTCGCTGCGGGTGTTGGAGGTGCCGTCGCCAATGCCGCAGCCGCCTGCTATCGAGCCAAGGCTGAAGGGGCTCCAATACTCTTGGTTTTCGCCATTGAAGCTACTAGGTTGTTTTGGAGGAAGAATGGAGGCTAGGGGTCAAAAGGGTGTTTTGTTTGCAAGAGAGCGGTGGAAATGTACTCAGGAGAGTTCTAGGCCCTCTATTTATAGCCTAGACTTCACATTTTTTACCGTTAGTCCATGTCGTTTCGTATTCTTGCCCGTTACTTTTCTCCGAAATTAACGCACTCCGTAACTTCCGTTAGAAGAAGGAAGCTAACGGCTATTTCTTCTAAGTCTAAAAGGCTTTCGAGCTTCTTGAGTCAGTTTTTAAGATAGTTCGAAAGTAATTGTTTTAAAACTAATTCGAAGTTTTATATCTCCATACATTTCGGACATAAGTTGAAATCTAATAACCCCTACGCCTGGTTATTTTTTCTTCCATATACTGCTCTCCTAACATTACAGGTTTAACGGAGAAGCGTATTCGAGGGGCTACTGTTGGGGGAAAATATTCCATCCTCAGGGTTATTGTAGTAACAGCACAAAAGCAGATAATGGATTCGAAGGTTTCCCAAACATACATCTTCGGAGATGTCCTGAGTCAAGCTCGAAGCATGAAGATGGACCTTGGTTCGGAGTATATCATCGAGCTAAGGCTCTTTGAGATCTTTTCTGCCAGCTAAGATGGAAGACTTATCTTTTTTCTCATTAGATTAGTCTTTTACCATTTTAGCCCTATTAAGGGTACCGAATAGTTTCCACTATATCGGTTGTAATAGAGGGGTAAATAGGTCTTTTCCTTAATGTTTGGGCCTATAAATACCTCGCATTTAACCCTGTAATAGGGACCGATTACAAGCTATTCAACACACACATTCGAACTATTCTAAGGTATTATCCGTTCGGAGGCTTAGAACAGTTCACTTCGCAAACACTTCGTTTGTTAGTTTCTAATCTTCAGAAACCTGTTAGCATAATCTTTTACGCCAACACCCATAATAAGTGAAGTTCATCGTTAACATCTAACACTTCGACATGACCGAGCTTGCTTCTGGCGTTGCCCTTCGTCAATCCAGGCCTTGATCGTAGAGCGACCTTCGGCTCTCCATGAAGTTTGAAAGGCTTGCCAAGCAGCGGCCACACCTTCGGAAGGAGTAAAAAGCTGGTCGTCATCGAAGGTAATGGGAGCCCCTCCTGCGCTCGGAGTTATCGATTGGCCCAGATCTTCGTAGTAACGAAGAATGCCGATAGCAGCCACTTGTCCGGAGATTTCTCTGTACCGAATGCCTGCTGTCTTCATTTGCTTCGCTGTTCCTTGGATCCTCTTCAACCGTCGCAGCAGGGAGATGTTGTCATCCGAAGGAAGCGTCCCAGTAGTACCGAAGTACTCCAGAACGCCTAGCAATTGGTCCATGACCTCCGCAGCTACCTTCTACGACTTCAGCTTATCTTCAATGAAGGCATCCTTCGTCGAAGTCAATTCTCTTATTACTCCAGAGAGCCTAGCTTCCTCCGTAGCTAAAGAATTCTTCTAATTCAGTTGCTGGCTAGCTTCTTCTTGGAGCCTAACAAGCTCAGCCCCCGAAGTAGCGTGCTCCGCCCCCATCTTTTCGATTTCCGCTCGAAGCACAATTTTTTCTGCTTCGAGCTTTTTGTTCACAGCTTCCAATCCTTGTATGTCTCTGCGCTCCATTGAAACCATGTTGTCCAAGTGGGCCACTCGACCTTCGGAGATAGTAAGATTTCGTTGAAGAGTTGCATTTTCCTCTCGAAGGCGAATGCTTCCACGTTCATTTGAGATGTTCGCAGCTCGGGCCAAGACTGTTTTCTGCGAAAAGAAAAAACCAAGGTGAGAAATTATTTGTATATAAATTTGATGTTGTTTTGCAGATACTTCGTACATGGTATGCTGCACGTTCCATGGCAGCGTTAAGCTCCGAACTCTCCGCCTCACTCAAAATAGCCACCAAGTCCGTCTCCCCGACTTCGCGACTAGCTCGATCCAAAGGCTCGAGCAAAGTCCGAAGCCCAGTTCTTCGCTCCAAGAAAGGAGCTAGAAGAGGGAGCACGCTGAAGGCTTGCTGGTCATCTTCGCTTGGCGAAGGCCCGGAGTGCTGAGCAGTGGTTTTTGGCTCTCGTCTGTTGACTCAGACGGAGTTGATCCTGAGCTCGGAGCAAGGAGGGGGTCCATCTTCCCTTTCCCTTTTCCAGGCCCCATTTGAGTGGCTCCTGGAATTGGCTCCGAAGTTGTCGAAGGTCCTGGAATTATATCTTCGGGATGGATCTCTTCCACGGAAGTGGATCCTGTATAATTTGGCAGGGAAAAAGAACAAAAGAATTATGCGAAGTTTACCTTCGACATTTTGGCGACGGGTAAGCATTAGACTGCTTGGCGGGTCGAAGGCTACTCCAAAGTCTTCGTCGGAGTCAACGGTCAAATCTTCAACTGTCGGAGCATCTTCTTGTGCAGCCGTTGTTACTTCGCCCAGAATCGAAGCTACAGTAACATCGACTCCGCTTTCATCCTCAGGGGCTCCGTCTTGAGGTAAATCTTCTTGAGCAACCAGAGTCCTCACTTGCTCAAGGTTGACTTGAGACTCCGGCATGCTCGCAGCATCATCAATATGTGCATCTTTTGGGGCTGCATCCTCGTCAATCAGGCCCACAAGCATCCTGCCTTCATCCTCCAAAGAATCGGAGATTGAAGCTCTTGGGCTCGAAGGCGCGGGAACTCTTGGCTTTCAGGCCACCTTCTTGAGCGGAGTCTTGGCAGAACTCGAAGCTCCAGCTTCGGCTTTTCTCTTTTTGGGCCCTTTCTCCGAAGGCACCCAATCCACCAGAGGGGGAGGAACAACTTCGAGTAGCCCCCATACTCGGTTGGATCGCTCCCAAGTACCAACCAATTTGATTCTCTATTCTTTCTCCGTCGGAGTTGGGACGCCCAAAATCTTCTCCGAAGCCCGTACAATCTGCTCCGAAGTTATAGGGGCTGAAGAGGCTGAAAAATGAGTTAAGTTCGTTAACTCTTCAAATAAATATACATGATATATGTTGTTTTCGAAGTTACCTGCACGGCTCGAAGTTGAATAAATTTTCCGAAGACCGCCCTCCGAATCTTCCTCGAAAGTGATCGGCCAGCTGGCCATTAGGGGAGGAATTTGAAGCCCGAGGAATTCTTCGGCTAAGTCCTGCATACTCAGGCGGCGACTGATTTTTTGAAGCAGACTGAGACGAGCTTCGAGTTGGCCCGTATCCGGGTGCACAAGGGCTTCCTTTCGGAAGTTGATATCTTGCAAAGGTCCAGCTAGGCGGCTACTTGCCCCATCTTCGGCATAAAACCACTTCAAGATCCAGTCGGTGTACCATCTGGCATTGATGGCCTTGGCGGGAAACCGGAGAGCATACTCGTCTCGAAGCCTAAAGTTGATGCTTTCGAAGGCCACCACCATCTTCTCGCCTCCGGGGCCTACGAAGGTCTTCGGCTGGCACGAAGCTCTGTGCAGTGCTGCGAAGATCTCTGCCCTTCCTTCACAACCCTCGGCTCGCAACGCCCATTCGAAGATGGTCAGACGTGCTACAGTGTTCGGAGAGAGTTGGGGGAGAGTGACGTGGAATAAATCCAATACCTATACCAAGAAGTCGACCGCCGGAAGCCCCAAGCCAGCTTCGAAGAAGGCTTCAAAAACAACCACTTCTCCAGGTCTTGGTGACGGGATGATTTCCTTCCCAGGTTTGCGAATCATAACCCCAGAACTGATTTTGCCTTCTACTGCGGCCGCAAGCGATTCCCTTTTGCAGGTTGAAGGCCCCAGTTGATAAGACTGGTCCATGTACTTTGTCGACGCCGGGAAGAGATCTTGAGGGCCAAGATTCTGGGGATTTCCTGTCGCCGCCGCAATTGTTGCCATTACTGGTGTCGGAGTCACCGCTAATGTTGCAACCGCCGCCGCTACTGCAGCCTGCTGCCGGGCCACGGTTGAAGCTGCTCCAGGACCCTTGAAACTGGTTTTCACCATTAGATCTCACAGATTGCTTTGGAAGAAGAATGGAGGCTAGGGCTCGATTGATGGTCTGTTTGCACGAAAGCGGTGGAAAGGTACTCAAGAAGGGTCTAGGCCCTCTATTTATAGCCCAGACCCTGATTTTTTACCGTTTGCCTATGTCGTTTCACATTCTCAACCATTACTTTGCTCCGGAATTAAAGCATTCCGTAACTTCCGTTAGAAGAAAGAAGCCAACGGCTATTTCTTCCAAGTCTAAAAAGGCTTTCGGACTTTTCGAGTTAGTTCTAAGTTACTTCAAATGTAATTTTATTAGAAACTGATTCAAAGTTTACATCTCCACGTAGTTCGGAGATGGTTTAAATCTGCTAACCCCTACGCATGATTATTTTTCTTGCGTATACTGCTCTTCTAACATTACAGATTTAGCGGAGAAGCGTATTCGAGGGGCTACTGTTGGTGGAAAATATTCCATCTTCAGGGTTATTGCAGTAACAAGACAAAGGTTGGCGATTAAGTCCAAGATTTCCAGCAAATGACTTCGGGGATGCATGGAGTCAAGTTCGAAGTATGATGACGGACTTGAGTTCGGAGTATATCTTCGAACTTGAACTCTTCCGAGAACTTCCTTGCTAGCTATGATGGAAGACTTATCTTCTTTCTCATTAGATTAGTCTTTTACCATTTTAGCCCTATTAAGAGTACCGAATAGTTTCCACTATGTCGGTTGTAATATAGGGGTAAAAGGGTCTTTTCCTTAATTTTTTAGTCTATAAATACCCCCTGTTTTACCCTGTAATAGTTACCGAATACAAGTTATTCAATACACACTTTCGAACTATTCTAAGTCATTATCCTTTCGGAGGCTTGGAATAGTTTCCTTCGCAAACACTTCGTTTGTTAGCTTCTAATCCTCAGAAAACTGTTAGCGTAATCTTTTACGCCAACAATATATAAGCCCAAACATTAATGAAAAGACCCTTTTACCCCTCCATTACAACCGACATAGTGGAAACTATTCGGTACCGTTAATAGAGCTAAAATGGTAAAAGGGTAATCTAATAAGAAAGAAGATAAGTCTTCTATCCTAGCTGGCAAAAAGGCTCTCTGAACAATCCACGTTCGAAGATATACTTCGAACTAGCGTTCGCCTTCATGCTTAGAATCCTATCCAAAGCGCTCCCGAAGTTTGACATTAAATGCCTTTGATTGAATCTTCTGCCTGTCTTGTCGCAACAATGCTCTGAGGATGAAATATTTTCCCCCAACAGCGACACAGCAAACCCACCTCGATCTTTTCACTTAAGCATAAAAAGACATGGATTTTTTATTTTTATGATTTTTATCATTTTATAGCATATTTTCCATGTTAAAACATATAGATTTCCATGTTGCATAGCTGCATCTAAATAAAGAACTAGCCATCTGGCATGTAAAAGATAGCAAAAGCATTCAGCCTACACATGCTAGTTACCGGAAGCAATGGTGATCATTTTTCAATTTTAAAGAATAAAAACCATGCATATGATAGATATCAGATATATTATGTGAACTAAAGCAAAGCATGATCATCGACAAGTATTCAAAAGCATATACAAGCAAGAATGAGTAAAGTAGATCAATCATATAATAGGAGCAAGGTCAAAGTGTGATATATGAATGTGTACGATATGAACTCACACAAAAAAGACTCAATAAAAGAGTAAATAAGAAAGAAAAGACTCAAAATATCCTAAAAAAGATACACAACTCCCAAATCCCCCCACAAATGCTCAAACATAGACTGATCTGTGGGTTTGGTAAGAATATCAGCCAACTGATGATGGGTATCAACATGAACAAGGTCAATGACACCTTTCTCAAATTGATCCCTCAAGAAGTGAAAGCGCACATCAATATGTTTGGTTTTTGAATGAAGACATGGGTTTTTCCCTACACTAATCGCACTGGTGCTATCACAAAACAAGGGCACTCTAGCAGGGAAGGAGAACCCAAAATCTTTCAGAGTGGAAATCATACAAACCAACTGTGAGTAGCAGCTACGTACTCAGCCTCTGTGGTGGAAAGAGCACCTCTAGATTGTTTATGAGCAGACAAAGATACAAGCGAAGAACCGAGAAACTAAAATCAGCATTGGAAAAGGCAGATAACTCAATAGATGATGATGCTGGATAGTAAAGATCGAGATCAGGTGCATAGGTATGGTAACTGAAAATGCGCTTGACAGCTTGCCGATGCGATGCGCGTGGTGATGACTGGATGCGCGCGCACAATCCCACGGTGAACTGAATTTCCGGTCTCGCAACCGTCAGGTACAGAAGCAAGCCGATCATCCCTTGATATTCTCTCTCGTTGACCTTGACGCCGCTCTCGTCCTTGTCTAGGCCTCCAGATGTGCCCATGGGGGTCATCCGAGGCTTCAGCACTCCATCGAAGTCGAACTTCTTCAGCATGTTCCGCATGTACTTGCTATGGTGGGTGAAGATGTCGTCCTTAGTCTGCTTGATTTGGAGCCCTAGGAAGTACTTGATCTGACCCATGAGGCTCATCTCAAACTCACTGTGCATCTGCTCAGAAAAGTTGGACACAAGCTCATTAGTAAAACAACCAAAAATAATGTCATCCACGTAAAACTAGGCAATCAAGAGTCTTGTCCACAGAACCCATCACAAAGAAGTTCCCCAACAAAAATTACTTTAGACGATCATACCAATCCATGGGGTCTTGCTTCAGACCATATAAAGCTTTTTGCAACTTGAAAATATGTTGAGGAAACTTAGGGTTTTCAAAATCAGGGGCTGCCTAACTTAGAAGTCCTCCTCTATGTACACGTTTAGAAAAAACACTCTTGACATCCATTTGAAAAATCTTAAAACCTTTTGAAGTAGCGAACGCCAAAAGTATGTGAATGGACTCAAGGAGGACAACAGGGGCGAAAGTCTCCTCAAAATAAATACCCTCCTTCTGGCAAAAACCCTAGGCAACTAATCAAGCTTTGTTGCACACCACAACACCATCCTCACCTTGCTTGTTCTTAAACACCCACTTGGTGCCTATGGGGTTGCACCCAGGTGTCAGCTCAACTAGTGTCCAAACCCGATTGCTAACAAAACTTCCAAGCACTTTTTGCATGGCATCTTTCCAATTTGCATCAAATAATGAGTGAGCAACATCTCTAGGCTCCAAGTTGGCAACAAAAGCAGACTCAGCAAAAACAATGAGTGAACCAGCCTGAGAATGCAAGGATCTCGTAGTGAGATCACCGACGATGAGCTCTGAGGGATGATCACGCTGAACTGCTCGGGATCCTAGGTGATCATATGTCACCTCATTGGAGTCAGCAGCTGGTACCTCTGGACTCAATCGAGGGGGCTCTATCGAAGTGGAAGAAGTGATCAGAGGTCCACCCTCGTCCTCAGTCGAAGTATCAGAAGGTGTGGGGTCTGTAGGATGTGCAGAAGGCCCACCCTCATCAATAGCAGGAGCATCATCATCTTCCTCAAAAGAAACCTCACAAATCTCGAAAAGCTACTGGCAGTCGAGGTTCCAAACACGAAAGCCTCGAGAATGCAAAGCATAACCAAGAAAGACTCCATCCCAGCAACGAGACTCAAACTTGTCCAAATGCCCTTCCTTCTTGAGCACAAAGCACTTACAGCCAAACGCTCACAAGTGGCTCACCTTGGGCTGTCTGCCAAACCGCAACTCATAAGAAGTCTTACCCAAGTAAGCTCTATGAAAAATGTGGTTGGCTAGATAGCAAGCTGTGTTCATAGCTTTAGCCCAAAATTGCATAGGAGTCCTATGCTCATCGAGCATCATCTTGGAGATCTCGACCAGCGTGCGGTTCTTTCGTTCCACAACTCTGTTATGTGGGGGAGTGTATGGTGCAGAAAACTAATGATCAAGACCTTGGTCACTACAGAAGTTGACAAACTGAGAATTCTTAAATTCAGATCCATTGTTAGAGTGAATGGCTCGCATCCGACCATTGTTCTCATTCTTCAACTTCAATACCAGCAGGTCATGAACAAACTAGAAAGCCTTATCCTTAGACTCCAAAAAGAAAACCCATGAGAATCGAGAAAAGTCATCAACAATCACAAGCGCGTACCACTTCCCACCGACTAAACGTACCAGAGCTGGACCAACAGTATCCATGTGTAACAACTCTCCCGGGTACAAAGTCATCACTTGAGTCATAGGTGCGTGAGAAGCGGAAACCATCTTCCCATGATGACAGGCATGACAAACTAAATCATTCTCCATCGTAAGCTTGTGCAATCCTCGGATGAGGTCCATAGAACTCAATCTGACTAGCATATCAAAGCTTAAATAACCTAACCTCTTATGCCACCTCTAGAGCTCAGAGGAGGATCTAGCAATCAAACAGCGAGAAGGGCCAAAAGAACTAGAGAAATCAATCTGAAAAATCTTACCAAAACGTAAGATCTAGCAAACCAAAGATCCTCTAGAATCAACAACCGAAGACATGCCCTTCTCAAATCGAACCTCTAAGCCCTCCTCAAGAAGTTGCGAAACGGAAACAAAATTAAAACCCAAATTTCCAACCAAAGCAACATTCTTCAAGGAGAAATGATCAGAAATCCGAATTGAGCCAAAACCGTGTACCTTCCCTTGACCATTGTTCCCGAAGGTGATGTATTCCTTGGAGCTCGGGGAAATGACACTAGAGAACCATCTGCGATGTCCCATCATGTGGCGAGACCATCCTGAATCCATGATCCATATGTCCTCCAAGCCCCGATCCTACAAGATCAATGGACATAAGGGGGAGCGAATGGTCCGACACTAGGTTTAGCAAAAGAGATAAACCAGTGTCGAGCCATCTCCTCAAAAGACGGAAAGCGGGAAGAGTCATAAGAGTCTAAACCAAAGCGCGGTCCTTTGTTCTGCCTAAAGTCACCGCCACGAGGTCCAAAGTCGTATCAAAAATGACCCGGAGCTCTGCCAGAGCAAAAACCACCATCCGGAGCACGGTCACGAAAGCAGTCTCCTCTACCACCACCTACACGATGCGCCTTGGCCTCTAGGTTCTCTCCACGTCGAGGGACTCTCTGCCTACCACCCTACTCATAGAACTGCTCCTGTCCACCTAGAGCTCTCTCTGCTCTCTCAAACTGCTTCCTCCTGAAGCAAAACTCCACAAGATGCCTATCTCTCTGACAGAACTCACAATGATAGGTAGGCTTCTTGGGATGTGGTTGAGGCTTGGGTTTCTTGGGATTTGTGGTGTTGGGTGTAGGCTCTTTTATGTGAGAGAGTCCAAGTAGAGAGTCGAGAGAAGTGTGGAGGTGCTTGGGCTTCAGGATCTAGACAGGATTCTTGGGTGGAGCTTTAGGTTGTTCTTGGATGTAGGACCGAAAGTAGCGACCAGAGGGAGGTGAATGGGCGCCTAAAAATTATTTCGAATCAATGGCCTCCTCCCAACACCCAACGCACCTCAAAAGACTAAGCAGTAGAAAATGAACAGATAGCCTAAGTCTAAAGGTATCTAGCCTATGAGTAACAGTTGATTAAGTCGAGAAACACAAAAGCAGTGCTACTAGACAGATAGACAGAATACTCAAGACATGGCTAGACAAATCTCAATAGAGCAATCTAGGTGCACTATGAGTGAGAAGAGAAGTTACCTGTTCAAATCTGTCTCCTGTTCGAAACTCGGCGAAGCCTGCTTCGCAGGTCGAAGCCTGCTTCGCTGACTGAAGCCTGCTTTGGAGGTCGAGGTCTACTTCACTGGTCGAAGTCTGGTTCGGAGGTGGAAGTCGAAGTCTGTCGAAGGTGTTGTGAAAATGCCGAAGGTAGGTTTCGGTCTAGCCTAGTTCGAAGTGGCAGGAATCAAAGTGTGCTTTGAAGTGAAGTATGAGAAAGTCGGAGCCTGCTTCAAAGTATGTACTTCGTAGGCAAGGCTTCGAACACAGCTTCGAACCGAGGGCTTCGAAGCCAAACCTTCGAACAGAAAACTTCGAACACAACAGACGGACAACCTTCGAACAAAGAAGCGAAGCCTGTCACACAATAGAGAAACCAAATTCGAAGCCTACACTCTCCCTTCGAAAGGAGCTAACTTCGAAAAGAGAAGCGAAGGCTGACATGCGACAGAAAAACCAAAACGAAGTCTATCAGTGAGATTAGCTTCAAAGCTAACTCCGAAGCCTGACGAAGTATTGACTTCGAACAGCTAGTGACAGAGAACACCTTCGCAAGGACTATCGAAGTATGTGAAGCTGACAGAGTGCAAAGTGTTCTGCGAAGCTAGAGACACAGCACAAAAATGAAGCCAAAGTTCAAGCGAAGCCTTCGAAGATGTTAGATCGAAGCCTGCCTCACGGAGCTGAGGGGCTTCGAACAGAGAAGGTGGCTTCGCCAGAAAATAGACAGAAAAGTTACTTGGGCCTGTCAACTTCGATCAAAAAGTTGTGCAGTAGAAAGCAAAAAGCTGGCACAGTGTACTGTTGATACAGTGTAGTAGTACTAGTTGCAACAGCAAGAACTAGTACTACTTGCGTGAAGAACACACGCAACAGAGAAGCAATCCGAAGCCAAATCACTCAGAAAAATGCTTGTGCACGTGAAACGAAGCAACAAATGTTGCTGCAGATTTGCTGCGCACGTTCAACAGAATAGAAGCTTCAAAGCATCAAATGAAATGAAATAAATGCAAGCTAAAATCCCATGAACAGCAGCCTGGCTGCGCACAACAAGAGAGAGAAGAGAGAATGCAAGAGATAAACAGTGACCCAAAGGAGTAGTATTGATTTCAGCAAAAGGGTAGTCCAAACCCTAGGGATTGGGGCCCTATTTATAGGCTTCCCAACACTAGGAATATTCTACCAGCCCCTTAGGGTTTTTACAGACACAAGAATAAAGGAAAAGACTCTACTGCCCTTAGGTATTTTTACAGACATGACTGACTGACTGTGGGCCTAGAGATACAGATGACTTATCCGGAAGCTAAGTTTTCGTAGCGACTACAGCTTCTCTTCTTGACAGTCGGATTGCGCCGGCCCGACTCCGCAGCTCTCTCAGCCCAGCAATCGCTCACCGCCCGTGTACCTGAGTCAGTCCTGGTCTACAGCCCAGTGGGTCTTCTACTGCTTCTGGCCCATGTACCCGGATTGGGCCATCCCGACTTCGCAGCCTCCTCTGCCGACAGTCGCTCGCTGCCCGTGTACCTGAGTTACACGCGGCCAATGAAATAGCAGATCTCTTCTACTTCTGTCCTCTTTGACTATCGTTGACAATGACTCATCACTTCTGGAGCCATGATGCCTACGCTATTTCAGCATGGCTCCTCAATCTCCCCCTTGATGAGTGCATTGTCAACACTCCTCTCTTTCAGCTCTTTAGCACCTGCGGACAAATGTGGAAACACGAAAACAAAGCACAAGAAAACAAAGAAGAAGAAAAAATAAGGTAAAAGTTTAACCCTAATGACCAAAAGCCGAACAGAAGCAAGAAGTGGTCATTATGGTTAGCCAAAACGTAAAAGTTCAAAATGAGTGCGATCTCAGAATAACAAGGAACAAGGATGTCAACAGAGTAAGAACTCCCCCTTAGACTTTGATCCCAAATTTTCTCCCCCTTGTTGACAAGTGAACTCATCAAGCACTCAAAAGAGACACAGACTCCCCCTGAAATGCAACTCCCCCTCAAAATATGCAGTAAATTCAACTGGAGTGCATGTGGAGTGTAGAAAGCATGCTTCTCAAATATGATTGACTGCAATTACCACATCTAACAAGTATAGCAAAAGACATACTGTCTAAGACACATGGCATGATCAGTGCAACAGATAATATCTAAGGAAAGTCATTTAGCACGCATTTTTCAGTTTTTGCAAACAAAAGCATCACCACATTTTCGAGTAAACAAGCGAGGTAAAGCATGAGATGCAAAAGCTAACTGATATTTACCAAGATAAGCATTGTCCAAAACAAAGTGCTTCAGCAAACTTGTTATCATTTCAATGTTCAAGCTTTTTCTTTTCGCTTTTTCATTTATGCCAGGGGTTATTTGCGTGTCAAACCTTATGCTGACCGACCAAGTTAAGCCTAGGCCAGAACTGGACCATCAGAAGCTTAATACATTGGTCTTGGCATACACTACACTGTCCTAGTTCGTACCAAAGTGCTATGATACGCAGTCCAGAACAATGCAATGCGACAAAAACAAACCCACCTGGATCTTTTCAAGTGTATGCATAAAAAGACATGGAAATTTCATTTTTCTAGATTTTTCATTATTTTTATAGCACATATCCATGTTTGAAAGCAGAAGGATATCCAAGTTGCATGTTTGCTTCTAAGTCAGGAACTAGCTACAAGGCATGTAACAGATAGCAAGAGCACTTAGCCTACACATGCTAGTTACCAGAAGCAATGGTGATCATTTTGCAAGTTTAAAGCGTAAAAGCCATGCTTATGACAGATATCAGACATATCAAGTGAACTGAAGCAAAACATGATCATCAACAAGTAATCAAAAGCATGTACTAGCTAGAATAAGTAAAGCAGTACAATCATATAAAAGAAGCAGCTCTAAAGTGTGATATGTGAACATGCAGGATATGAACACACACAAAAACACTCAAGAAAAGAGTAAAGAAGAAAGAAAGAAAAAACTGACGCAAAATATCCTAAAAAGGATACACAACACCCAAATCCCTTCGTAAACGCTCAAATGTAGACTGATCTAGGGGTTTGGTGAAAATGTCAGCCAACTGATGATGGGTATCAACATGAACAAGGTCAATGACACCTTTCTCATATTGATCCCGCAAGAAGTGAAAGCGCACATCAATGTGTTTGGTTTTCGAATGGAGACAAGGGTTTTTCCCTACACTAATAGCACTTGTGCTGTCGCAAAACAAGAAGTTGGCTCGAAGTATACTCCGAACCGAACTCCGAACTGGGTTCTCGGAGACATAGCCTCGAATCAGCTGAGGGTCCTAAGACTGGCTCTAGGGAGCTCCGAAAGGAGATCGAAGGTTAACTTCAAACAAGGCTCGAAGGTTAACTCCGAAGTTAGTCCGGAGGATAACTCTGAAACTAGTCTGAGAGTTAGCTTCTGGCAAACATCAAAGGGAGTTTGGAGGCTTGGCTCCAGAGGACTTCAAAAGGGGTTCAGAGGCTTCGCTCCAGAGGGCTCTGAAGAGAACCTTGAGACTTAGAAATAACTTCATCTGATATGGACATGCTTTGACAGTGTTGAGCTCCGGGCCGAAGGTTGTCGGAGGCTGACATCATTTGGCCCCTGTTCAAGGGAAAACTTATTCCCCAAAAAGTAGCCCCTCACCCGCAGGCCTTCGGGATGAAGGGGTGCGTGCGCCCTTATGACAAATGACCGTAAAAAATGGCAACTTCAGAGAAAACAGGCCTTTGGAGCTTGGACCGAAGGCGGCTTCGACTTGCGCAAGTAATAATGGCCTGTGTCAACTGTCAGAACGAACTCGGGGAGATCAATTTACTTCGCAAAGGCTATAAAATTGACCGTTAAAGTGCGTCGGTTCGCTTTAGCTTCTCAGGAGGCCCACCTGTCAGTGGCTTCGGCAGGCGAACCGTCGGGATTTTTTACCGCCTATAAATAGGGGTTTACCACACACGGCTTCGACACACCTCTCATTTGCTCTCTTCTCAACGCCTTGCATCCTTCGCTCTCTTCTCCTCATTCCTAGCTTCGCGTGGAGCCCACCTCGCAAGCTTTAGCGCCCTTCGCACCGAAGCTCCACAAAAATGCCGAAGAAAGTTGCTTCGAAGGCTTTGTCCTTGGGCTCGAGCTCGAGCTCCGCCCAAGCGCAGGCAGCGGATGCAGCTGCAACGAAGCTTGCAGCGAGGCGGTTGGGTCCAAAGGATGTTCGATCGCCATCAGATAAGTCCGAGCAAACCTTGGAGATGAGGGCCTCGATATCGACAGAAGAGTCTGTCCGAAGGGCCTGCCTGGGGAAGATCTCGCCGAAGATGCAGCTTCGGGTGCCGAAGAAATCGGAGGCCATACCGAGGCCTTGGGCTGACGAAGTAGTGTTGTTCGAGGCCTTCTTCGAAGCCGGCCTCGGATTGCCAGCAGTGGGGATGCTGAGCAAAGTCTTAAAGGCTTACAACCACAAGCTTCCTCAACTGTCGCCCAATGTCGTGGCGAGGCTTGCAGTGTTTGAATGGGCCATGAGGGCCGAAGGCTGCGAGGGCCGTGCCGACGTCTTCGTAGCTCTTCACGATGCCAACTGCCAGCTACAGCCGAGGGAGGGTCCAGACCACGTCAAGAGGGCTTTGGCCTTCGGAAGCGCTAACTTCCACCTTCAGAGGGAGTATCAAGATGCCTTCCCAGCGAGGGCAGCCAACATCAAATGGTACTCAAGGTGGGATCAAGAGTGGTTCTACGCCTCCGTCGGCGCGAACTCTCCCCTTCGGAGTACCAACGTGCTCATCTCTTACCGGCGTGAAGGCATGGTGAAGACGAGCCCCGGCACCCTTCGCTCGAGGATCCTGCTCCTTCGGAAGGTGGCTGCGAAGATGAGCATGAGGGACCTCACGGAGGAGTTTATCACCCTCTGGCTCAGCCCCCTCGCACGCTCTTTGCCGAAGGGCCTCTTTCAACCATCGGGCCGAGGGGGCCTAAACGAGGTAGCAACATAATGCCTTGGTAAGACTTCGAAGCCTTTCCACTTTCATACTTCGCCAAATAACTTTATCCTGACTTGGAATCTTGATGAAGCCGCTCTTAAAGTGAGGACTATGGAGGAGGCCATCATGGCGGCGGAGCGTGTTGTCGGAGCCCCTAAACCTGAGGAGCAGGCCGAACGGCTTGCTCTGGTGGGGAGTTGGGAGCACTGGAATAGAGTGTGGACCCTGCTCAGCGTTGAGGGGGTCCAGGCTTTGCCAGACTTCTCCCACCTTGTACCTTGGGCAACCGACTCCAAGAGGAAAAGGGTGGACGACGATGAGCCCGAAGCTTCGAAGGCTCGGTCGGAGGTCCTAGCGACCGAAGCCCCTACTCCAGAGGAGGCAATGGTCGCGAACCCTGAAACATAAGCGGAGCCAGTAGGGGCTCCGACAGCAGCTACCAAGGTGGTAGTGAAGGCTGCAATGACGATGACTTCGGGCGCAGAGGGTGATGTGCCAGCTTTGTAGCAAAAGGATCGGGGGCACACATCGACCCCTCTACCTTCGAAGACATCTCCGACGAAGGTAAAAACTTCAAACATACTTCTCTTTTCATACGTGGATATTGACTTGAACTTTTTTGCAGAAGATGATGTTGATGCGAGGACCACCGCACCGAAGCCAGTGGAGGCCTCTGGCAGCAGCAGTAGTAGTAGCAGCAACAGCTCGAAGTCCGACAGTTCCTCGTCTGAAGAAGACGGAGGCAACGGTGATGACGAAGGGGACCCCCAAGATGACGAGTACGTCGAGGTGGTGGACCGAAGCCCGGCTCTGCCAAAGCCTGTGCAAGAGGTTGAGGTGGAGGAAATTGTCTGGCCTCTGTAGCTGAAGGGGGCCGTGACGGAGGCGGCCATCCATGACTTCCGTGAGGGCTGCGCGGCTGCAGAGGTAGGGGGCCTGGTGGCTCAACTCAGCCGCTCGAGCCCCATGGACCTCTTCATAAACGCAAGTTAAGCCCTCATCCAGGTGAGCGAAGTCCTATACAGCCTTCGAGTCATGCTTTGGTCTTCAATCAACACTTATGATTTCTTGAACTCTTTCAGGCCTTCGCACTGAACGTTGTAGCGTCGACCTCTACAGACAGGCGGATGACATGCTTGGCGAAGGATGAGGAGCCATGCTGAAATAGCGTGGGCCTCATGGCTCTAGAAGTGATGAGTCATTGTCAACGATAGTCAAAGAGGACAGAAGAAGAAGAGATTTGCTGTTTCATGGGCCGCGTGTGACTCAGGAACACGGGCAGCGAGCGACTGTCGGGCAGAGGAGGCTGCGAAGTCAGGCTGGCCCAATCCGGGTACATGGGCCAGAAGCAGTAGAAGACCCACTGGACTGTTGACTAGGATTGACTCAGGTACACGGGCGGTGAGTGATTGCCGGGCTGAGAGAGCTGTGGAATCGGGTCGGCCCAATCCGGGTACCTGGTGCTAAGCCGGTGGAGGCTTTGTCAGTTTCGGCGCAAAACTGACAACCATCGATCTTGTATCTGACTGTCTAGAAGAGAAGCCGTAGTCGCTACGAAATCTTAGCTTCCGGATAAGTCATCTGTATCTCTAGGCCCACAGTCAGTCAGTTGGGTCTGTAAAAATACCTAAGGGCAGTAGAGTCTTTTCCTTTATTCTTGCGTCTATAAAAAACCCTAAGGGGCTGGTGGAATATTCCTAGTGTTGGGCAGCCTATAAATAGGGCCCCAATCCCTAGGGTTTGGACTACCCTTCTAGAAATCACTTTTTGAATCATTCATTTGGTCATTCTTCTTGTTCCCTGCGTTTTCTCTTTCCTGCTTGTGTGCGCCGCCAGGAACCTTCTGTGAGTTCATCTTAGTTTCATTTTCCTTGGTCTGGTCGGTTTTGGATTCCCTCTGGTTGTGTGCTGCATTTAATTATTAGCTTTGTACTCCTTCAGTTTGCGGGCAGCAATTTATTTCCTGAGCAATTTTGTGCTCCGGTTTGCTTCTGTTCTTCACGAGCAGAGTACTAGTTCTTGCTGTTTGCAAGTAGTACTCCTCCACTGTAGCAACAGTACTCTAGTGTCAGCTTTTTGCTTTTACTGCACAGCTTTTTGATCGAAGTTCACACGGCTGAGTACCTTTTCTGACTATTTTCTGGCAAAGCCCCCTCTTTGTTCGAAGCCCCTCAGCTCCGTGAGGCAGGCTTCGATCTGATACTCGAAGGCTTCGTTTAAACTTCGAACTTTGTTTTGTGTCGCTAGCTTCGAAGTATCTTTGGCACTCTGACAGCTTCACATACTTCGATAGTCTTTGCGAAGGTGTTTTCAGTCTCTAGCTGTTCGAAGTCAATACTTCGTCAGGCTTCGGAGTTAGCTTCGAAGCTAATCTCACTGATAGACTTCGCTTCATTTTCTCTGTCGCGTGTCAGCCTTCGCTTCTCTTTTCGAAGGTAGAGTGTAGGCTTCGAATTTGGTTTCTCTGTCGTGTGACAGGCTTCGCTTCTTTGTTCGAAGGTTGTCCGTGTATGTGTTGCGTTCGAAGTATTTTTTCGAAGGATAGGCTTCGAAGCACTCGGTTCGAAGCTGTGTTCGAAGCCTTGCCTTCGAAGTACACACTTCGAAGCAGGCTCCGACTTTGTCATACTTCGCTTCGAAGCATACTTCGCTTTCTGCCACTTCGAACTAGGCTAGACCAAAACATACCTTCGGCATCCTTTCAACAGCCTTCGGCAGGCTTCGCAACTGACCTCCGAAGCAGGCTTCGTCACCGACCTCCGAAGCAGGCTTCGACACTACGAAACAATCTTCGACCAGCGAAGCAGGCTTCGTCAAGTTTCGAACAGGAGACAAATTTCGAACGGTAACTTCTCATTACACTCTCTGTGCACTTAGAATTGTTATACTGAGAAGTTTGTCTTGCCTTGTCTTGTGTATACTGTTTATATGTCTATTAGCACTATTTCTCTGTTTCAAACATCAGTTGCTTCTAGGCTAGATACCTTTAGACTTAGGTTTTCTGTTCAGTCTTTGTTGTTTAGTCTTTGAGGTGCGTTGGGCATTGGGAGCAGGCCATTGATTCGAAAGAATTTTTTAAGGTACCCATTCACCCCTCCCCTCTGGTTGCTACTTTTGGTCCTACAGAGGAGAGGGACGCCCTTCGACGTGAAGTCTCGGTGAAAGCCGAGAAGCGAAGGCAGGCTAAAGCCTCAGCCAAGGCGGCGAGGGCCGAGGCCGACAAGGCAAGGGAAGCCTTGGCCTCGGAGACCGACAAGGTACGAGCAGAGCTTCAAGCTGCGAAGGATGCCAGAGATCAGCTGGCGGAGGAGAACTCCAAGCTTTGCCAAGCCGGCCACTGCCTTGAAAACTTCATCGTTGCCAATGTTGACAAAGCCACTCTGAGCTTGACCGAGGTCCTCGAACAAATAGGGACCAAGTGTCGGGCTCCAAACTTCAGTAGTTAGGACCCAATTGGAGACCGCGTTGATTTCTTGAAGGTGGTGGCTACGACGGGGGAGAAATCTCTGAAGGGCTTCGCCTTGATGGCTGGCCGAGTGGCGGGTCAAGGAGTGTTGCAAATGCTTCACGACGTGGGGTGCAAACACCTCGAAACAGTGACCTCGGAGACTCCGGTGGCCTTCGGAGGCCAGCACCTGGTGACACCTCCGGCAGACGTCCGCGGAGCCTGGCGCCGTCTTCAGGAGCCTTGGAAGGCCCAAGGCTGCTAAGCAGTCCTCGAACTCTAGAAGGCCATCCGCCTTCGCCGAGCTAGGGCACATGCCTCGCCAGCTCAGCCTTCGACGTCGGCACCTCCACCTCCGAAGGTGTAGATCTCCTTAGGCTCCTTGTAATTCTTAGCTGTAGGCTTGTAAAATCTTATCAGTTTATTAATATGAATGTGGGGGTACTTTATACCTGCCCAGGCTCAGCCTTCGATTGTTGACCTCGAAGTACTTGAGGACTCTGAAGAACTTCGCCAATTATGGTTGGTCATCGAGGTAGCTAGGTCCGAAGGCCCCCCTCGGTTTAAACTTCTGAGGGGGCCTAACGGCGAAGCCATCCCCGAAGTAGCCCAGGAGCTGCTGGCTACCGTGAAGACGGAGCCCCTTCAGAGTTCTTCCTCCTCACCAGACCTAAGCTGCTTTGCAGTAGTCTCACGTAGCGAGGGGGTACAGCCTTTGCGAACGGCCTTGCCAGGCGATGAAGCCTTACAGTTTTCTACCTTCGACACGGCACCGCCTGCCTCACAGACTTGGACAAACCTGCAAAGTGGAAGACGAGGTCTGCGGGCTTCGGGGCGTGACTGGACCGGACGTGGGAGATCATGCTCCGACAAGGCTTCGTCCAGCTGAGGGGGCCCTGGTCGAAAGAAGGGCAAGCGAGGGTTGGGGCCTCAAGCTCACTTTTTCTTAGGCTTAGACACAGACCACTCATAATTTTGTTTTCGAAGTATATTTGTAACATACTTCTCAATTATCATTCAATAAATGGAATTTGTTATATTTGCATATTTCGTCTGCATGCTTCGCATGATTTGATGGCTTCGAACATTTCAACTTGTCACGCTCGTACTGTCCATTACATTCACACACTTCGCATACATACTTCCCCCCTTGCTCGTGGTAGCTAGGGACTTAGTCATTGCTGGTGTGGGCAATTAAAAATGCGAAGGGGTGCGCCTTTTTTGGCAGCTTCAAACGCTTATATCGCATCGGGTGAAGCCCTCTTTTGGTCTTCGAACGCATTAATTTTGAGTGAAGCTAGGCTTTAGCGCAGCCAAATTAAGCGAAGCATGCTTGGCATGCTTGGATTTAGATGTTGTGCGTGAGTGAAGCTCCGAAACGCACTTAGATTTTAAGCGAAGTATGACTTCGAGATGCTTAAATTTTAGATTAGATTTTGACACTGGAAGCAAGGCTTCGAAGCATGTTTAGATAGGGAAGCAAGGCTTCAGAGCTTGATTCTGTACTGAGAATGGATAATTGGTGTGGATTCACCGAACCTATGATTGTGAGCTGTCTTCGCTCTGAGCCACCTTCAACTCTGAATACCGAGAACGGATCTCGGGATTCTGGGATACGTTAAGCCGGTGGCCTTCGTATCCCGAACGCATCAGGTCAATGACCTGGAGTCCTTGGATGCATCGGGCTAGTGGCCCGGAGTGCTTTAGCCCACTGCTATGGGCCCGAAGGCGCTGTGTAGCCTTCGGAGGGGTACTCCGGATTCTGAAAAGCGAAGCAAAGCTTCGAATAAAATTGAACAAAGTTTTTCCTTAAAGTCGAAGAAAAGCTTCGCTTTAAAGGCGAAGTAGGGCATCGATTTCATACTAAAGTAATTGCAAAATTGTACATCGAAGTGGTACTTCGGACTGTACATACCTCATAAAGCAAGTGAAAACTTGCCTCGTAGCCCCTGGGGCTTTGGCGGCCTTTGACACGCGATGTGGAGCCCCCTACTAGAAGGTGAGCTCCGAAGCACGAAGGATGGAGGAAGGCGAAGAAGGCCTTCAAACTGCACCCGAAGCCCCTTGCCGGAGGGTGCGCGAAGCAAGAAAGCTTCGAAGCTCCCCTTCAAGTGCACTTCGAAATGCAGACAGTGGCAGAGAACTTAGCTTTTAGGACTAAGGTTCCCCAAGGATGGCGCCAACTGTTGTAGCTATTGTGTTAGCTACAACACAGGTTTTGTATGTGTGTATGGTGTGTAAAATGAACCTCGAAGGGTTCTCTCAGGAGGAGAAAAGATTTATACTGGTTCGGACCTCCCCTAAGGGATAATAGTCCTACGTCCAGTTTGTGGTGGATTTGGCATAATATGCCTCGGTAGAGTCTAATGAATTCCGGGGCTCTCATGGCCCTGGAGGAGCTAACCTGTTACAAGGGCTTGGCCCTGCTTTTATAGGCATGCAGGCCAAAGGAAAAGACCTAAATGCCCTCTATAAGTCATTGGCTCATAGGGGCAAAAAGGGAAAAAGGAGCTAGCTACTGTACAAAGTGTTTTACAGCTTTACAGATGTGTCAGATAAATGTCACTTCTTGACCAGCTAAACGACATACTAGGGGCAGAGGGGCCCCTAGTATGACTTCTACAATGTAGCGAGGTACAAATATCTTCTGGCTTCAGAGTAGGGGCCGGAGCTCTTCAGGCGGAGGCTACGTAGAAGACTTCAAAGTACACTCCGAAGTGGGCTCGAAGTATACTCCGAACCGAACTCCGAATTGGGTTGTCGGAGACTTAGCCTCGAATCAGCTGAGGGTCCTGAGACTAGCTCTGGGAAGCTCTGAAAGGAGATCGAAGGTTAACTCTGAACAAGGCTCGGAGGTGTAGTACCCCGATTTAACAAAATCGAGGCATTATTGAATTTCCATAGAAAAACAATAATACAAGAGGTTCATCATGCGACAACGTACATACGATAAAATCCATGGTACGCAGACCATATTTATTACAACATTGTTTTAATAAAAACGATAATAAGATAATTAAACAGCGGCATGACGAACGTCTTCTTCAGGATCTTTCTTCTCGACTGGGTCGCTACTCCAGACCGTCTTCAAGATAAGCATCCTCTGTGGGGTCCAACGGGTATGAGTACAAAAAGTACTCAACAAGCCACCGCAAATGCAAATAATAATGCAGGATAATAAACAAGGAAGGATAAAGGCTAACAATGCGGAATAAAGCAATTGCAGTTATGGCATTTAGTGTAATCATATTTTAATCATGCGGAAAGTAAACATGAACATCATCAACATCAACTAACTCGAGGAGTATGTTTTACCTCCTCGCACAACAGTCCTTACATGTCAATCCATCATGCACATACATATTCAAAGTAAACTAACTGGGGGATGTCACGCAACCCGCCCTTGACCGTGGGCTCGACTTTTCGAAAAGATTTAAGACTCTGATCAGAGATGTACTACTGTACCCACAAGGCACGCACTCATCTCAACGAGATGACCCATTTCACGGGAACTCGTGCCAAAACCTCAATATGAGATGTTCCAAGCGATAACCACCCGCTCTAGGTTTCGCCGGCGCGCCGGGCCGCATCCCGGCTAACGTCGCACCCCCTTTTGCGCCGCATTGGTACAAGTCACCCGCAGGTGCAACTTGACCCATCTCCAAATGGTGGCCTCGGTTTGGAACAACCCATACCTTAGTTAGGACTTACCCACTAGACTTGTGGTTAGTACGTAAGTGTATTGCAACGGATCCCTCAGACCGGTCCTTATAGTGCCCCGGGTGCGACTGACCAATGTCCTAGCTTGCACCCGGAACCCACCATGCATACACTCACAACCATGACTCATCACCAACAGAATTTCCAAGGATAAGAAGCAACGGGGATCATATAATAGAACCATTTTGCTACGACTCATTTTTATCCTATAGCGGCCGTGCCAATACATTGGACACTAGCTAATATCATTGATCATATGGCGACAAGGAGGTTAGGCGAGATAGCATGGCTTGGGTTCCACTTCAAGGTCGGGGGATCCTAAATAAATATAATGTAAGGGTTCATTTGACTAATGCATATACATAACCTATGTGTTTTAGCGATAATCAATTCAAACATGGGTTCAATATGTTCAAAAGAATTGTTTGGTGACTTGCCTTGTTCAGCAAAGGGAGAGGGAGGGACTTCGGGGAAGTACTCCGGCTCCTCGGCGACGTCGTAATCTTTTTAATATAAAGTAAAATAAAAAGAACACAACATCCAATCAAACAGTATAACATTACATAAACACATAAGTTAAAGTTGGTTTGATTATAATTAAAATAAATTCAATGGTTAAAGTTCTGACATTTATTTCACCATTAATTTAAAATGAATCAAAATGAATTATTGTTTTTTTCATAAAAGGGTTTTTTTTAAGGGTGAATATTACTACATTAAGTTTTCTAATCAATTTAATATGGATGATTCAGAGAAAACTCAGTGGTTCTAGTGTTTAAACAGAAAGGAACAATTATATAAATTTTCTGGAGTTTAAATATTTAAATTTGCATTTTAATCCTAAGGGCATTTGAATACTTATTTAAATAAACATGAAAATGTCAAAGTAAACCTACTGTTTTTATTGCATAAACATGTAGAGAATAATTTTATGAATTTTCTGAAATTAGAATGGTAATTTTTAGAGTTCAAATGCATTAGATATGAATTTTACAAGTTTAAAAGCATTTCTGGAATTTATTTTCAAATTTTAAACCCCTCGGGTCCACGGTGAGCCAGGCCCACGGTGAACCCGCGCACTGTGCGCGTGCGCCGGCTCGATCTGGACCGTCGGATCTGGATCCGGTGGCCAGGCGCGAGGCGGGAGGGTTAAGTGACAACGGACGGCCAGGATTAAAACGCGCGAAGGGGTACCACGTGGACGCACGAGATCGCGCGTCGGGTTAAATGGAAATCAACGCGCGAGATTAAAACGTAACGCTTTGACCAGATCCGACGGTGCGGATTAGATCGCATACGTGGACTCACGCGCGTCGTCCGATTGCGATCGTGCGGCCAGGATTGAATCCGGCACGACACGCGCTAAGGGGGTTATACCCCCCTTCGTCTCCGGCGACGGCGGGGCTCGGGTGCGGTGGCGATGGCGTCTACGAGGGGGCTAGGCCCTAGCTCTATGCGAAAACGGAAAGAGGAGGCCAAGGCGGTCACGATGGTACCTTAGGCGGGGCGAGGGGTCGACGGAGCGAGGCCGGCGACGAGGGTAGACGGCGGAGTGGTTCGGGCTCCTCGTCGGCGGTGGTGTTCCGGCGGGGTTCGACGTCGGCGGAGGGGTGGCCGAGGTCGGGGTCGTTCTCGTGGTCACGTTGGTGGTGGAGGCACGGGCGGAGGTGGTTCGGTGCGACGGCGAGCGGTGGCCGGAGGTGAATCAGAGGGTGTGCGCTAAAAAGCGAATTGCGAGTGCTCTGTTCGTTCCCGAGGCGATTAAGCGTGGGGGTCGGACGCGGCTCAGGCTGGGGGCTTAAATAGGACACCGGAGAGGGCTCGCATGCAAGGAAACCGGCCGAGGGCCTTTACTCGCCGGCGATGGCTCGGCCATGCACGCGTAGCGGCGATCCCGTGGCGTAAACGCGAGGGTTAAAGCGGGGAAACGGTCGGCCGAGCGCGGGGGGGCTGTTAATGGCGCCAATTTAATGCGGGAGGGGCCAGCGAGGCGGATCCGAGGTGGGGTCGTCGGCCGGCGGAATTTGGGGGCGATGGCGGGAGGTAGACGACGGATCTGACAGGCGGGGGCCACTGGCCAGCGGGCGCGAGCGGGCGAGGGTGGCGACTGACGGGTGGGGCCGGGGTGTCGGGTGCGCGCGCGAGGGGAGGGTTTCGGCGCCGACAGGTGGGGTCCATTTGTCAGCCAGAGGTGAGCGCGGTAACGGGCTGGGCCGGCCGGGAGAGAGAGAAGGGAGGGGAGGAGCCCATTACTGTTCTAATACTTTTCTGAATAAACATAATTCCAGAAAATAGATTAAAATATCAGGGTTACTTCCAAGGCTGGTAAAAATTTATAAAAATTCCCAAAATTATATTTTGGTCTTAGGATCATATACAAAAAGTTTCACCTCCTAGTTTGGTCATCTACTCTATGTTGTAGTTCAAAAGGGTATAAAAGGGAATTAAAAGTATTTTCTGAAATAATAATTCCCAGAAATTGGATTTAATAATATTTTTATTGTTTTGAAAATTTGGGGTGTTACAGGAGGTTAACTCCAAAGTTAGTCCGGAGGATAACTCTGAAACTAGCCTGAGACTTAGCTTCTTGCAAACTTCAAAGGGAGCTTGGAGGCTTCGCTCCGGAGGACTCCGAAAGGGGTTCAGAGGCTTCGCTCCAGAGGGCTCTGAACAGAACCTTGAGACTTAAAAATAACTTCATCTAATATGGACATGCTTCGACAGTGTTGGGCTCCGGGCCGAATGCTATCGAAGGCTGACATCATTTGGCCCCTGTTCAAGGGAAAACTTATTCCTCCAACAGTAACATAATGAAACAAGCACGTAAAACTGAAACACTCATTTGATGCAACCGGAATTCTCAGCAGATAGTTGATTATGAGTTTGAACCAAGAAAATTAAATGCAGAGACACACAAGAAACAATAGTCAAAACGTGTGCTAGTTATTCAGCAGCCAGATTCAGTATTCTTGATCCACATACATCATGCTTCTCAGAAAGAACACTTAATAGATCTCGCCATGAACAATCAAGTTAAAACCAACCATACATATTCAGATGTAAAGTTAATTACAGCAAAGCTAAACAACCAAATATTGTGCAGAAAACTTGCTTCACAATAGTGCTTCTATTAAAGAAGAACAAATCACTTTGCATCTTTTTAGACTGCTCTGTAGCCTGTATGGCAAACCATAAAGAGAAATATCAGGAAGCAGAAACACTGTGGGGAGAAAGCCTCTGGTGGAAAGAACAAGAATATATTTTCAGAAGTAAATTGTTTCTCTCCAAAATGTTCTCTCTAAAATTTCTGGATAAAATTTCCGCTTCAAATGTTCAGCCCCCACAAACTATCTTCTAAAATGACAGCCAAGATGCTGATGAACATTAGAGTCAACATTTTATCAAACATGTAGAGGACTACCCAAAACAGAAACAGTTGATCTAGAGTATTTTTTAGAGTTGTGATGTCACTTTTGATCAGCAAAAGAATTAAGAATAAATCGCTGAAACCAGTTGCAACTTTCGAAAATGGAACATTCAAATCATACATAACAAAAGTTGTATAAACTTCAACACCAAGTTCTATAGTCAAATCAGCACAAAAACCATCACAAAATCAATTTCAACCTGAAAAACACACCTGCGCCAGGAAACTGAACTCCATCGCTGCACTCTTTCTTTTTCGGATTATGAACAGTAGCACAAGTTTGGTGCAAAGCAGCAAGAATATAGCAGAAATTTGATGGATTTGATATTTTGTTTCAGCCAAAAGAACAGCCACCCGCCCATGGATATGGTCCTCTATTTATAGGCCAACCATTGGGTGTATTTTCTGAAAAGAACCCTCTAGAATTAAAATATTACACAAAGGTCCTATTCCTTGTAATAGATTTTCATAATTAAGAAATTCTAAAAAATATACCAAAGGAGTACAATTACTCTAGACTCTCAACTTTTTATTACACATTGACTCAAAGTAAAAATGACTCCAAACTATTGAAATTAACAAAACTAGATTTGTGACGGTTTTCAGCAAAAACCGACAAAGCCTCTCAACTCTTCAACTCGTGACACCGCTTTGCCACCCTAAGCGCCGTCAAGCCACTTCCGCTCTCGATCCCCTCGAGCCGTCTGAATGCTTGGCCTGGCCTCCCTCTCGCAGACCTGGTTGTCACACCGTCGCTTCCATCCGTCCGTCCAAGTCTTGCTCGCTCTCTTCATGCACTCTTGAGATCTTCTCCAACTTCGCCCGACCTCCCTGATCCTTCGACATCGAGCTCCCCGCTTGACCCTTGATCACTCGCCGTCGACAGTTGGTCAGCATCTCCACCCTGCACATCCATGACAAGACAAAACAAGAACGCGACGCACCACCAAAACCCTCGGCACACAATCCTCCATTCTAAATCGAACCCCTCGATGCACTCAAACCAATACTCCGTCGCTCGATCTCTCAAATGCTCATCCTTGTCAATCACTCATCATCCAGACCAAAACCACGCTTGGTTTCACAATCTCCCCCTTGATGAGTGCATTGACAAGCCCAAGCAAAAACATGATGAAGAATTCAAGTTAAGCGCACATGTGACCATAAAAACTCATAAAAGAGTAAAAACATGTCACTTGGTAAAAGATCTCCCTCTTAGGCAAAAGCCTTCTGCAAAGCAAGGCAAAAACATCAAAAGCATCTCAATGCAACATGAAAGCCAAATACTACCCCTTAATCAAGCAATCATCCAAAAGCTTCCAAAAACATCATGTAGACCATTTCTCCCCTATTGACAATGCAGGCATCAAGGAGATAAAAAGATGCAAAGAGGGGAATGAGGGTAAATCAGAGATGTGAGCTTCTGAAACATGAGCAACTACAATTTTAGTACAAATAATCATTCGCCTTGAATATCGTCTAAAAGTACTAAATGACACGCTTAGATGAATACCATCTAAACAAAAGGCATGAGCAAGCATTTTCATATTTTAGCAATCAAAAGCATCACCACTCAGAATAGCATACTAGACATGGCAAGACATGAAATGCAAAAGCTAATCAAGCACACACCAAATAAGCATATCCCACAACAAGGAGCTTTAGCAAACATAATATGCAATGAATTTTAACTTTTCATTTTTGTGCCAAGGGTTATTTGCATGTCAACCTTATGCTAACCGACCAAGCCAAGCCTTGGTAAAGCAAAATACCATCGGAAGCTTAAAGCATTGATCTCGGTATACACTTCAATGTCTCGGTTCATACCAAAGTGCTATGGTAAGTCGTCCGGAACAAAGTAGTGCGACAAAGCAAACCCATCCAGATCTTTTCAATTTATCACACAACAACATGAATAACATCCATTTTCATTTTTATTTTCCTTCATTTTTCATTTTCATTTTCGTTCATTTCATGTTCAGCATAATATTTTTGATGAAATCAAGTTGCGTATTAGCATCCAAGTGAAAAGGACCTAGCTATCACGTGTGTAAAAGATAGCAAAAGCACTCAACCCATTCAAGCTAGTTTCTAGACTAAGAAGTGATCGTTTTCAAATTTTCACACATAAAGCCCTGCTCATGACAATTATGAGATGAAAACATGCCAAATATAGTCAACAATATTAAAGGCAATACTACAAAGGCATAACAAAGCATGTACATGTAAAAGCAATTAATCATTTGATAGAAGCTCATGCAATGCTACACAACTCCCACTCAAAACATGCTAGAAGATCTCCGATGCTCAGTGAAAGGGTGAGTTAAAAACTGTTTTGGAATCCAGTATTGCAAAACTCGAGAACCAGGCAAAGTAGTAGACTGATCATGCATAGGATAAAAACCATGATAAAAAGTGTGTTATCTACCAACAAAGCGTGAACCTGGAAAACGACGAGGTCTCCCAACTTGTCGAGCATCAAAGCCTTTTACACGTGATCTATCACAATATGAAGCATGGTGTACACCACGAGGGGCAAAATCACTCACAAAACCATGTGGGGCCTCAAAATCAGGATAAGAGCGAAAATCAGACTCATGCATACCTAAATATGGGTAATGCATGTCCTAAAAGCTCATAGCAAAAAACCGTCGCTCATCCCTGATACAACAAAAGCAAAACCCAACCAAGTGAACCACCCGATGACAATAAGAACAATGATAAACTCTCTTGGGTGTGTGAGCATGGGTCTCAGGCACAAATATCACAATTTCTTGTGTTTTTGCTGAGGAGGTTCAACTGGCGAACGAAGGGCTATCTTTGTAGGTTGAGTAGGATTCTTGGCTTTTTGATCGGTGTCTAACTAGGCTCTCTCTTTCTCAAAGGTAGTAGGAGGAGTGAACACAGTTTCACTCAAAGTGTTTGGAGTGGTTCTCTCATAGCCCGACCCAAGAGCTAACCCTGCCCTATCAGCACAGATTTTGGTTTTAGCCAAAAGCAGATCCATCCTACCCTTTCCTTCCGTGCATTTTTCAACCACAGAGAGAAGGTAATCATTCTCACATTTCAATTTTTTGACTTGCTCTCTAGCAAAGCTGAGTTGGTCCTTAAGGGTGATGCAGGTGGGACACGCCGAATGCACATCCTTAGAACACTCTGCACTCTCCAATCTAGCCTTAAGTTCATTAACATGCCTATCTCTCGGATTAATGCTTTCAACAAGTAAAGGACAATTGATGCATTCGTTGATGACCACAGGACTAGACTCCACCACCAAAAGCTGTTTTTTCATTTAATTCAAGTTTTTCAACAGTTTAAGCATGTGTAAAACGCAACTGAGCAAGTTCATTCATGATAATAAAACACGACTCACATTCGGCATCATCAGACTTAGATTTCAACATTGCAAGTTCAGTGGAAATAGTTTCAAGTCTGAGTTTTAATTCTTTATGTTCTTTAGCAACAAGTTTAAGTAATATATCTTGAGAACAAACAGCATCATGCAATTCATCATTTTGAACAAGAAGCTGATCACGGGATAGATATACCTCTGAAGTGTCAAGCTTGTCACTGTTGTTGTTGCCGTCGACCGCGAAGCAAAGGTCGGTGAGGTCCATTGTCTTTTTCTCTTTCTTCTCTTTCTTGGGAGGCTCCTCTTCCTCCGAGCTTGGCTCCTCGCTTGACGTATCGTTGATGTCACTGAGGGCGGCCATTAAAGTTCTGGCTACTATTTTAGCCAATTTTGCTCGCTTCCCTCTGAAGTAGGGTTTCTTGTTTCACTTTTGGTGCTTGTGCTCATTCTCATTTTTCATTTTCAAATTAGGGCAATTCGCTTTTATGTAAGACGTATCATGTGACCTTCCTCTCCTTTGGTCTCCTCTATCATTATAAAAGTGAGTGACCTTCTTAACAATGAGAGCTAGCTCCTCATCATGTAGAGTGTACACTTGTTCTTTTGTGATAGAGACAAGGGAGGACAAGTGAAAAGCACCAGAATAATCACAAACTCCAGAAACACCTGAACAATTACCTCTAGATGAGGTACCACTGCCAGGACTGGAAACCAAAGCAATCGAAGGCAATAAAGCTTTTCCAGCTCCCGGTCGAGACGCCTTGGCAATCTCGCTGGACTTAAGCTTACTAAAAAGTTCGTTGCAAGACGGAGTGTCAAAACTTGCCGACTCTTCAATACTAGAGATCTTCACCTCCCATATGCTATGATCAAGAGCATAGAGAAGTTTGATCGCCCTATCATGGTCAGAGTAAGCCAAAGTCCCAGTGGAGCGCAGATTACTTACAATTCCATCAAAACACGCAAACATGACATCTACAGATTCGCCAGGGCCTTGCACAAACATTTGGTATTCTTGATTATAAGTGCTTTGCCTCCTAGTCTTAATCTGGGTAGTGCCCTCATGAAAAGTTTTCAAAGTGGTCCAAATTTCACGCGTAGTTCGTAGGTGTTGGACCCTATCAAACTTTTTGTGACTCAAACTGATGAATAGTATGTTTCTCGCTTTGCTATTGCATTCGTACTGTAATTTCTCAGTCTCTGAAGTGCGAGTTTCAGGGATCACATATTGGGAATCAACAATGTCCCAAAAGGCAGTTCCTTGGCTTAAAAGGTAAGCCTCCATGCGTACCTTCCAATAGGCAAAATCATGACCATCAAACATCAGAATTTTTGAGTTTCTTTCCAGGTCGCCAAAACAAGGATCACAACCCGGTTAAGGTCAACTGGTGATATAACCGGCTGTGATACCAATTGTGGGATCGGAATGGCGACTAGAGGGGGGTGAATAGGCGCCTCGACACTTTCTCGCGGATGTGATGGCCTATTTAGATCACCCAAGGCACCTCTAAAAATCAATTTCAAATTTATACCAACCAACACAAATCAGTGCAATAGAAACTTCCCAATTCTCAAAAAGATGCCTTCTAATTGTTCTGATCAGGCATATTCACAGCATATACATTAAAATAAAACAAGATTAGTCACAAATGGTCATACAGAACAGAAATTCTAAGCCATTTGGATCACCAAGTTGATCGAATTGCATGTACAGTGTGCTAGACAAACTAATAGACAATTTCAACAGCTTCTGCAAGATTGCTGCAATACCTTGAACAGTTCAGTGCTTGCTGCAGCACAACCACAGGTGAAGAAACTCAACAAAAACACTACTGACGGTGAAAAGTGAGGCACATTGAAAATTCAGATCAATAACAGGAGAAAACTGAACCAGATTTGAGACAGAGCATCGAATCACAATTTTTCTGAAAATGAACAGCATCTATCTCAAACAGTCTCAATTCCAAGAATTCAGATTAACTACTCTTTAGCAACACTTAAGTAGTCTGCAATTACTGAATTAATATAGTACCACAGAATATGAGGTTTCAGGGTGGTCAGAATATTCAAGCCAAAAAAAACAGAACTGCTTGATGCTTGTTCTTTCAAGTCACATGATGTTACAGACAATGAACTTAATTCACTGTGAAAATAAGAGATCTCTTACTAGATTGACAAACAAAACTCACGTCCTCAGCTGCTTGTTCTTTCAAGTCAGTGAACTAGGGAACAACAATTAGCTTGTACTGACTATGACAAAAGGAACAATCACTTGTCTTGGCAAAATTAGTGAGCACAGCAAACAGACAATTAATCAAGAATATCATGCAAAAACTTAGCAAAGAGAGCAGAGCCTAAATGTAATACTGAAAAACAACCACTGCAGGGTAGCACTCTGATTCAGATCACTGAATTAACTGCTAGGCTTGTAAGACCACTGAATCAATTGTTGCAAAAGCAATAGTGAATAGCTCTATGCTCGTGAGGAAGAATTACCTTAATCAGATTGTAACATAATGAAACAAGCACGTAAAACTGAAACACTCATTTGATGCAACCAGAATTCTCAGCAGATAATTGAGTACGAGTTTGAACCAAGAAAATTAAATGCACAGACACACCAGAAACAATAGTCAAAACATGTGCTAGTTATTCAACAGCCAGATTCAGTATTCTTGATCCACATACATCATGCTTCTCAGAAAGAACACTTAATAGATCTCACCATGAACACTCAAGTTGAAACCAACCATACATATTCATATGTAAAGTTAATTACAGCAAAGCTAAACAACCAAATATTGTGCAGAAAACATGCTTCGGAACAGTGCTTCTATTAAAGAAGAACAAATCACTTTGCATCTTGTTTAGACTGTGTTGGCGTAAAAGATTACGCTAACAGGTTTCTGTAGAAAAGAAACAAACAAACGAAGTGTTTGCGAAGAGAACTGTTCTAAGCCTCCGAAAGGATAATAACTTAGAAAAGTTCGAATGTGTGTATTGAATAACTTGTATTCGGTCCCTCTTACAGGGTAAAATGGGGGGTATTTATAGGCCCAAACATTAAGGAAAAGACCTATTTACCCCTCTATTACAACCGACATAGTGGAAACTATTCAGTTCCCTTAATAGGGCTAAAATGGTAAAAGACTAATCTAATGAGAAAGAAGATAAGTCTTCCATCTTAGCTGGAAGAAAAGATCTTGAAAAGCCTTAGTTCGAAGATGTACTCCGAACCAACGCCTATCTTCGTACTTCGAACTTGGTTCTGGGTGTCTTCGAAGATGATCGTCTGAGAACCTTCGAATCCGCTGTCTGCCTTTATGTTGCTTCGGCAATAACCCCGAAGATGAGATATTTTCACCCAACAGTAGCCCCTCGAATACGCTTCTCCGTTTGACCTGTAACGTTAGGAGAGCAGTATACGGAAGGAAAAATAACCAAACATAGGGGTTATTGGTTTTTAGTTCATCTTCGAAATGCATGAAGATATAAACTCCGAATCAGTCTTAAGATAATTGCTGTTCGAACTATCTTAGAATCGACTCAAGAAGTTCGAAAGTCTTTTAGACTTAGAGAAAATAGTCGTTAAGTTTCTGTTTCCAACAGAAACTGTAGTAGGCGTTAATCTCGGAAAAAGTAACGGCAAGAATGCGAAACGACATGGATTAACGGTAAAAAAGTGAAGTCTAGGCTATAAATAGGAGGCCTAAAACTTACCCGGTTACCTTTTCACCGTCTTCTCGCATCCAAAAACTTTTCGAGCCCTTTGAGTTCTCGAGCCCTAGCCTCCATTTTCCCCAAAGCAATCCATCGATCGCAATGGTGAAGACTAAAGGATCTGCACCCCCGTCGGCCTTGGCGCGGCAGCAGGCGGCTGCAGCAGCAGTGGCAGCAACATTGACGGCGGCACATCCGATTCCGGCGATGACATCCATGGCGGCAGGAGGGAGAAATCCCCAAATCGCCGATGACCAAGGTCTGTGCCCGCCATCAACAAAATATTTGGATCAATCTTTCGAGTTGGGGCCTTCTACCTGCAAGAGAGAGTCATTGGCAATCGCAGCGGGAGGAAAAATCAGTAATGGAGTTATGATCTGGAAGCTAGGCAAAGAAACGATTCCATCGCCAAGACCCAGAGAAGTAGTTGTATTCGAAGCTTTCTTCGAAGCTGGCTTGGGCCTCCCTGCAGTGGACTTCCTGGCGGATGTACTTGATCTGTTCCATGTAACCCTCCCCCAATTATCTCCGAATGCAGTAGCTAGATTAGCTATCTTCGAATGGGCCTTGAGAGCCGAAGGGTGCGAAGGAAGGGCAGAGATCTTCGCCGCATTGCATAGAGCAACTTGCCAACCAAAGACCTTCGTAGGCCCCGGAGGTGAAAAAGTGGTTGTATCCTTTGGCGGTATCAACTTTAGGCTTCGGGATGAGTATGCCCTCCAATTTCCTGCCAAGGCCATCAATGCCAGATGGTATACTGATTGGGTTCTAAGATGGTTCTATGCTGAAGTTGGGGCAAGTAGTCCTCTGGCCGGGCCCCTCAAAGAAATTCAATTCCGGAAGGAAGCCTTAGTGCAGCCCAACGAAGGTCAGCTCGAAGCTCGTCTTAACCTGCTTCAAAAGATTAGCCGAAGGTTAAGCATGCGAGACTTAGCCGAAGGTTAAGCATGCGAGACATAGCCGAAGAATTCCTCGCCCTGCAAATTTCTCCGCTGATGGCCAACTGGCCTATCGTCTTCGAGGATGATTCGGAAGGCGATCTCCGCAAGATTAACTTGACTTCGAGCCCTGCAGGTAACTTCGAAACCAACATGTATTATACATATTTACTTCGAAGAAAAACTAACTTGAATTATTTATTTTTTAGCTTCTTCAGCCCCTATTACTTCAGAGCAAATTGTAAGGGCTTCGGAGAAGATTTTGGGTGCCCCAACTCCGACTGAAAAAGAATGGAGAGTTAAATTGATCGGGAGCTAGGAGAGGTTTAACAGAGTATGGGGAATGTTGGAGTTGACTCCGCCCCCTCTGATGGACTGGGTGCCTTCGAAGAAAGGACCCAAGAAGAGGACAGCCGAAGCCGGAGCTTCGAGCTCCGCAAAGACTCCGGTGAAGAAGGTGGCTCGGAAGCCAAAATATCTCGCACCTTCGAATCCTGCGCCTTCGAGCTCAAGAACCTCAATCTCCGGTTCTAAAGAAGATGAAGGTATACTATTAGTGAGATTGATTGACGAAGATGCAGCTCAAAAAGATATTCACATTGAAGATACTGCAGGTATGCCGGAGTCCCAGGCTAATATTGAAGAAGCGAGAGCTCCGGATGCTCAAGAAGAAGAGCAAATCGAAGCCCCTGTGGGCGAAGATGAAGTTGAAGTTACTACAACTTCAGTTGTGGATGAAGGGAGGACTGCTCATGGTGATACTCTGGCAGCTGAAATTTTAACTGTGGATTCAGACGAAGACCTCACCTTCGATCCTCCAAGCAGTCCGGTGCTCGATCTCCCCCAGAATGTCGAAGGTAAACTTCGCACAATTCTCTTATTATTTTCTGCAAAATTATACAATGTATAATACCTTTGTTTTTGCAGAGCCCCCCTCTGTAGAAGTACAACGCGAAGATCCAATTCAAGGTCCTTCGACAACTTCGGAGCCGCACCCGGAGGTCGCTCAACAGGGGCCTGGAAGGGGTAAAAGACACATAGAGCCTCTCCCTACTCAAGGATCAACTTCATCTGAATCAACAGATGAAAGTGAATCAACTGAGGGGGGGCCATCTACCGAAGTTCCAAGGACCTCGGGAGAACGCTCCGGAGCTTCGTCAAGCAGGGATGACCAAGAGGCTTCGGCAATGCTCCCTCTTTTAACTCCTTTTTTGGAGCAAAGAACCGGGCTTTGGACTCTGCTCAAACCTTTGGGTCGAGTGAGTCGCGAAGTCGGGGAGACAGAGCTGGTAGCAAAATTAAGCAGGGCGAAGAGTTCGGAGCTTAACGTTGCTTTGGAACGAGCAGCATATCAGGTACGGAATACCTTCGAACCAATAGCAAATTATACATGAATAATTTCTTACTTCAATTTTTTGTTTTCTTAGCAAGCTGTCTTGGCCCGCGCTGCAACTTTATCGAGCGAAAATGAAATTGCTCAGCTTCGGGAAGAAAATGAAGCTCTCAAACGCAACTTGTCTTTCTCCGAAGCTAGAGTGGTTCAAATGGATAACATGATTTCAACGGAGCGTAGGGCCAGACAGGGCTTGGAGGCTGCTAATAAAGAGCTCGAAGCAGAAAGAATCGTGCTTCGGGCGGAAATTGAAAAAGTGCGGTTGGAGCATGCTAGTGCTGGGTACGAACTTGTGAGGCTCCAAGAGGAAGCTAGCCAACTCCTAAATCAAAAGAATATTTTAACTACGGAGAATGCTAGGATTTCCGGAGTACTAGCAGAAACAACTTCGAGCAAGGATGTATTAATCGAAGAAAAGCTTAAGTAGGAGAAGGTAGCTACGGAGGTCATAGAACAAATGCTAGGGGTTCTGGAGTACTTCGGTACTACTGGATCACTCCCTTCAGATGACAACGTCACTGTGCTGCGCCGGCTAAAAAGGATCCAAGGAGCAGCGAAGCAAATGAAGACGGCAGGCATTCGTTATGGAGAACTCTCCGGACAAGTGTCTGCCCTCGGACTACTTCGTTACTACGAGGATTTGGGCCGAATAATCACTCCGAGCGCAGAGGGCTCCATTACCTTCGACGACGAACGGCTTTTAAATCCTTCCGAAGGCGTGACTGCTGCCTGGCGAGCCTTTCAAACCTCATGGAGAGCCGAAGGTCGTTCCGCGATCAAGGCTTGGATCGATGAAGGCCAACGCCAGAAGCAAGTTCGGAGCCAAGCTTCGAGCAGTCAGCCTCCTCCGCACCTGCAGGTTTAGGAATCATTTAGGATTTTTAACTATGTAAAGCTTCATGCTTGTAAACATTTATCAATGAAAATTTTGTTTGTCATATTTTTAGGCTTTGCCTCTTATGGAAGACATCGAAGTATTAGAGCTTAACGACGAACTTCGTTCATTATGGAACACCTTCGAACTTCTAAAGAATTACAAGCGTCCTCGATTTCTAATTCCTCGAGATGACTCCGGCATAATTGCGCCCGATGTAATCAAAGATGTAATGTCTTATATTAAAGAGGAAGATAAAGAGGTTAACGCAAACACCTCGTCTTCTGAAGACACTATTTGGTCTGAAGACGAAGGTGAAGCTCGAAATAAAAGATCTGAAGATCTTAGAATCTGGGAAAGAAGCCCCGAACGGCTTCGAACTTGGGCCGAGCTTCAACAGGAGCAGAAGGATTTTAGAGCTTCGAAGGGGAGGAAAAGAGTTAAACGTAAAGTTATTAGAACTCCCGATGTTGGAACTAGTCGTTCCACCCCTAGCTCTAGGGACCGAAGAGGTCTCCGATTCCTTCTTGGTATAGATACCAATTTTTCATAGTGTAATTTGTAACACATTTATTTCAATAATGAATGCCGATTTAAAATTGTCTCCATATTTACTAGCCACTCTTTGGGTATAAGCAACTTCGAAATGTATTCAAAGATGGTTATGCGCAAAGAAAAAACTTCGGAGTACAATTTTTTGGGGGTTCGAAGCCCCTCTGTCATTTAAAGATCTTTTAAAATCTTATAAAATGTCTTCGACTTTTTGCAGTCAGAAGAATGGTAACTTAGTACTTTTGTTTAATGAAAGAAATCACTTGAGATAACTTTCAAGACACTTTAATGTCTTAAAAAATTTGTCACTTTGGACTATGTTAACAGACATTCGAAGCTCATGGCTCAAATTCTGTTTTGCTTTAGCCACCTTCGGCTTATTTTTGCGATCTCTGTCGAACCAATGGTTCGGAGTTTGCAATGGTCTCTTTGGACTCTTTTTACGGATGTCTACCAGCCAATGGCTTGGACTCCGTATATTTTGGCCACCTTCGGCTCTTTTTGCAGAAGTCTACCAGCCAATGGCTTGGACTCCGCAGATTTTGGCCACCTTCGGCTCTTTTTACGGAAGTCTACCAGCCAATGGCTTGGACTCCGCAGATTTTGGCCACCTTCGGCTCTTTTTACGGAAGTCTACCAGCCAATGGCTTGGACTCCGCATATTTTGGCCACCTTCGGCTCTTTTTACGGAAGTCTACCAGCCAATGGCTTGGACTCCGTAGGGTGTGGTTTTGGGCTCTTTTACAGATGCCTACAAGCCGGTGGCCTGGGCTCCGGATTATGCCAGCCCCCACGTCGGAAGCTTCGAACTTTATGGGTTCGAAGTCCGAAAATACAATCCAGCTTCATGACACTTCTCTCTCGGTCGACCCCGCGGTTCCAGTGCGTCCACTTGGAAGCTGGAAGTCTTCTCCAGAGGAAGGCACTATCAGGATCATATGCTTTATTGATTTAGAAGATGATTACAAGCAAATTACAAGGAACCCTTATGCGATTTAGCCCTGATAAAATATTTCCATTGGCTCGCTCTACGGCTCCATTAGACTGAGGATGCCTCACTGCAGCAAAACATAGCTGAATACCTAGATCTTCGCAAAACTTCTTGAAGGGTTCTGCGTCGAACTGTGTTCCATTATCAACTGTGAGGTATCTAGGCACTCCGAACCAGTAAATAATGTTCTTCCAGAAGAATTTTTGTACATTATTCGAAGTGATAGCTGTTAAGGGTTCTGCTTCCACCCACTTAGAAAAATATTCAATAGCTACCACTACGAACTTCAGATTTCCCTTTGCTACTGGAAAGGGGCCAATTAAATCCATACCCCATCTGGCCATAGGCCATACCGGAGCAATGACTTGAAGAGCTGTTGGTGGGCGATGACTCCGTCGACCCATCCATTGGCATCCTTGACAAGTGCGGACCAAGCTCTCCGCATCAGCTGTTATTGTGGGCCAATAAAGCCCCTGGTGAAGTGTTTTTCCTGCCAGAGCTCTAGGGGCTAAATGGCTTCCACAAAAGCCTTCATGAATTTATCGAAGAATTTCTTGGCCTTCGGCTTGAGATATACATCGGAGTAGAGGGGAACATACTCCGGCCTTGTATAATATACCGTTGATTATCTGATAGTTTCTGGCTCTGAGCTTTAATCTTGACAGCTGGGGCTCTTCGGGCAAATTTGTTCCTCCTTGCAAAAGTTCCATGATCGAATTTTTCCAATCTGCACTAGGAATGCAAAGAATCTCTGCAGAGGGAATTTGTGGCACCGAAGGTATATTGAGTTCCTCGTAGAAAGCTTCTTCGGGCACATCCACAGCTCCGGCTGCAGCCTTCGCTAAGATGTCCGCTTGCACGTTTTCCGCTCTTGGTATACTCCGAATGGAAATACCCTTGAAGTGTGCTTCGATTTTACGGATTTCTTCTAAATACTTTGCAAGTTGTGGATGCCGAACTTGGAAACTTTTGTCTACGTGCCCTGCTACTATCTGAGAATCTGTTTTTATAATTATTCTTGTAGCCCCTAGAGCACGTGCTTTTCAAAGTCCTAATAAAATCCCTTCGTACTCCGCTATATTATTGGTAGACTTAAAGTTGAGTCTTGCGGAGTACATTGCTCTTTGTCCTGACGGTGAAATTAATACTGCCCCAATGCCTGCTCCGAATGATTGGAATGCCCCATCGGAGTAAACAGTCCAAACTCCATCACTTGACTTCTCCGGAGCCAAATTCGCAGGTGGAGTCCACTCTGCTACGAAGTCTGGTAGGACTTGGGATTTGATAGCTGTCCTTGCCAAGAAAGATATGCCGAAGGGTGCTAGCTCAACTGCCCACTTTCCAATCCTTCCAGTGGAATCTTTGCTTCGAAGCATATCTCCTAAAGGATATGAAGTTGGTACAATTACATTATGAGCCAAAAAATAATGTCTTAGCTTCCTCGAAGCCATTATCAGAGCATAAACGAACTTCTCAAGTTCGGAGTATCTTGTCTTCGCTCCTGATAATGTTTCAGATACAAAATAAACAGGATTTTGGACCAACTTCCCATTGAAATCCACTTCTCTGACAAGGACTGCGCTGACAGCTGAACCTGTAGCTGCAAGGTACAGGAGTAGGGTTTCGTCCGCAGTAGGCACCGTGAGTGTAGCAAGATTACTGAGATAGTCTTTAATATCTTCGAAGCTTTTTGACACTCCGGTGTCCATGCAAAATCTTCGGACCCTTTCAATGCTTTGAAAATAGGCAAGCTCCTCTCCGCAGACCTTGATAAAAACCTGCTAAGTGCGGCCAGACGCCCAGTCAGCTTTTGCACTTGCTTTAAATTCTCCGGAGGAGCCGTCTTTTGCAGCGCAGTTATTTGAGTAGGGCTAGCTTCAATTCCCCTGCTTGAAACTAAATACCCTAACAATTTTCCAGCCTTAGCTCCGAATATACATTTTTTGGTGTTAAGACGGATCCCACATGCCCGAAGGATATTGAATGTTTCTGCTAAGTCTAGGCTATGCTGGTGCTTTAAAGCGCTCTTTATTACAATATCATCCATATAGGCCTCCACATTGCGACCTAATTGATGACCTAGAGCCTTAGCAACTAATCTCGAAAAAGTAGCCCCGGTATTTCTTAGGCCGAAAGGCATTCTTACATAGCAAAAGACTCCCGAAGGAGTTACGAAGCTTGTCTTGATTTCATCTTCGCGCTTCAACCATATTTGATGATAACCAGAATACGCATCAAGGAAGCTTAATAACTCCGAACCTGCAGTGGAGTCAACCAGTTGATCAATTCGGGGCATGGGGTAGGGGTCACGTGGGCATGCTTTATTCAAGGATGTGAAATCAATGCACATGCGCCACTTCCCGGAAGACTTCTTTCTGACGAAGACTGGGTTGGCTAACCATTCTGTGTGAGCCACTTCTCTGATAATCCCAGCCTTCAACAATTTTTCAACTTCGTCCTTAGCTAGAGCAGCTCTTTCTGCGGACATCTTCCGGAGACCTTGTCGAACAGGCCGGGCCTTCGGGTTTACAAGTAAACTGTGTTCAATGATATCCCGATCGACTCCGGTGATATCTTCATCAGACCAAGCGAAGACATCCAAATTTTCTTCCACCACCTTTTCCAAGGAGGTTGCAACTTCAGGGGGTAAATCTTTACCAAATTGAAAAGTGTACTCTTTACCATCTTTAACAATGACCTTCGTTGCAATCTCTCCTTCGGGACTTGGTCTCGGAAAAGACTTCTTCGAAGCTTCGGAGGAGGCTGAAAAAATTTCTTCATTATCCTGCACACTGTTTACTTGCCTCGGATCAAGAGGGGGACCATGACCATATTCCGCCCTCCGAGCAATGGCTTGATCTCCGAAGATTGTAAGGACTCCTGCTTGTGTGGGCATCTTCATGCACAAGTAATTGTGATGCGCCACAGCTCCGAACTGGTTCAGCATGCCCCTTCCGAAGATGACGTTGTAAGCATACGGGGCATCTATCACATCGAAAATTACTTCTTCAGTTCGGGCTAATAAAACTTCTCCGAAGGTAACTTCTAGGCCTATTTGGCCAAGTGCATCAAGCGGTGGTCCTGCGAAGCCTTGCAGAGGACGAGCCGCTGGAAGGAGATGCTTCCTGGAAATGCATAACTGATCGAAGGCTTGAACAAAAATGATATCTGTTGAACTACCTCCGTCAATCAGCACCCTTCGAACTTCCGTGCCCGCAATATCAGCAGTGATAACCAATGGATCTGCGTGCGGGAACTTAATACCAGCTGCATCCTCCGCAGAGAAAGATATCGGAACGTGAGACCACTCCGGCATTGCAGCTGCAGATGACGAAGTCCCAATATGACCTACTTCCCGAACGTACTCTCTTCGCTGTCTCTTGGACATGCTTCCGAGGGTACCTCCTCCGGAGATAGGGAGAACTACTCTTTTTCCTCTATCTTGCCCTTCCTCTTGCTTCAGAGGTGGCATAACATTGGCCACCGGAGGGTGTCTTGCAGCATCAAAATTTTCTATCCGCGCCACAGCCTGGACCGGCTCTGGGCGCGTTGCAGCTGGACTTCGGTCGGTATTGCCTCGACCCGAAGTTCTCTCTAAGTACTCTCCCCTGAGGGTAAGTATAGCCTTGCAAGTATCAGTTGCATGGCTTCGATTTTCTCCGTGAATGCAGCAGAAAAGGGTCTGGACCTTGCCATCCGTTTTCCCTGGCGGCCTCCAGCCGCTGGCCTTGTTCCAAGTAGACTGTGGAGCTCTTGGTGTAAACTTCTGTGGGGGTTCAATATTCATGACTTCAGAACGAGGGTGCTTTTGCCCTCTTCTCCGATCATGTTGCACTTCGAAGACTGGTTCCTGCGGCTGTGCCGAAGTTTTCACTTCTACTTTGACTTCTTGCAATATGGACGAAGTAGCAGCAGTCCTCCGAAGCCAACCCTCTTCTGACCTCGCATACTCCTCGAAGTATGACATCAACTGAGAGACCGAGGATATGCTTTTCCGATGCAGTTTATCCAGAAGGCCTTGATGACTGACCCCTTCCCGAGCTGCATCAACCACTGAGGATGTGGACAGCCCCCGAATTTGCGACTTCGTATGAGCGAAGCGCTTAAAGTACTGCCTCAATGTTTCTCCCGGGAGCTGTTTCACCTGAAAAAGGCTTCCTGTTGACATAGGAGGTACGAAGGTGCCCTGAAAGTTGCTTATAAACTTCTTCTTCAGCTGTGACCATGAATTGATCGATCCTAGCCTCAAGGACCAGAACCATCTCAATGCCACTCCTTGAAGAGCCAAAGGGAAGCACTTTGCCATGGTGTCTCGAACACCTCCACTAGCCTCAATTGCTAGGGCATAAGACCGAATGAACTCTCCGGGATCTTCATCTCCGGCATACTTACAGAGCTTCGAAGTTTTAAACTTTGGATCAAAGCGAACCTTCTGCAGCTCAGGATGCAGTGGAGATTCATTGTCGAAGGAGGCGTTCTCCGAGGCTTTGGGATAATCAAGATCGTCGTCTTCGGGCACTTCTGGGATGGTTGGGGTGGCTTGAGAGCGAAGCCTGCTCGCAGCTTCCTGTCGCCACCTTGCCACTTCAGCTTGAAGGTTGGCCATTTGAGTGGCCATATCTCCAAGATTATTTTCATCTCTTCCGGAAGGATCTTCCGGGTCTTGAGAACTGGTCGGATCAGTTCGAATCGGGATGGAGGGTGGAGAAGGGACTCCGGGCGGTCGGAGTATAGAAGGGGTTGGCGGAGAAGCTTCGTATGTTCGAGGGATGGAAGCCCCTTCCGGAGTTTGTGGAGGGAATGTCGAAGGACCTCCGACTTCAACTGTGTCGAAGGGTATTTCTCCGGAGATCCGAGAGGACCTCCGAGTGGGATTGCGGGGTGCGCTCCGCTTAGGAGGCATGATGTAAGAATTTGGTAGAGAACGAAGTTTTTCGGACTAGGTTCCCCACGGACGGCGCCAACTGTTGGCGTAAAAGATTACGCTAACAGGTTTCTGTAGAAAAGAAACTAACAAACTAAGTGTTTGCGAAGAGAACTGTTCTAAGCCTCCGAAAGGATAATAACTTAGAAAAGTTCGAATGTGTGTATTGAATAACTTGTATTCGGTCCCTCTTACAGGGTAAAATGGGGGGTATTTATAGGCCCAAACATTAAGGAAAAGACCTATTTACCCCTCTATTACAACCGACATAGTGGAAAATATTCAGTTCCCTTAATAGGGCTAAAATGGTAAAAGACTAATCTAATGAGAAAGAAGATAAGTCTTCCATCTTAGCTGGCAGAAAAGATCTTGAAAAGCCTTAGTTCGAAGATGTACTCCGAACCAACGCCTATCTTCGTACTTCGAACTTGGTTCTGGGTGTCTTCGAAGATGATCGTCTGAGAACCTTCGAATCCGCTGTCTGCCTTTATGTTGCTTCGGCAATAACCCCGAAGATGAGATATTTTCACCCAACAGACTGCTCTGTAGCATGTCTGGCAAACCATAAAGAGAAATATCAGGAAAAAGAAACACTGTGGGGAGAAAGGCTTCAGAGGAAAGAATAAGAATATATTTTCAGAAGTAAATCGTTTCTCTCCAAAATGTTCTCTCTAAAATTTCTAGATAAAATTTCTGCTTCAAATGTTCAGCCCCCACAAAATGTCTACCCAAACAGAAACACTCGATCCAGAGTATTTTTCAGAGTTGTGATGTCACTTTTGATCAGCAAAAGAATTAAGAAGACATCACTGAAGCCAGTTGCAACTTTTGAAAATGGAACATTCAAATCGTACACAACAAAAGTTGTATAAACTTCAACACCAAGTTCGGCAGTCAAATCACCACAAAAACCATCATAAAATCGATTTCAGCCTGAAAAACACACCTACGCCAGTAAACCGAAATCCATCGCTGCACTGTTTCTTTTTTGGATTATGAACAGTAGCGCAAGTTTGATGCAAAGCAGCAAGAATATAGAAGAAATTTGATGGATTTGATATTTTGGTTCAGCCAAAAGAACAGCCACCTGCCCATGGATATGGTCCTCTATTTATATGCCAACCTTTGGTATATTACAAGGGCAGGTTGCTGTTCTTTTAGCTGAACCATACAAACTCTAAAGAAATTTTAATCAGCTTTTTTTAGAGAAGAACCACTTTTCAGATCCGAAATACTGTTCCCCATCCGAAAATTGAAACAGTGGCCAGCGATGAATTCAGTTCTGGACGCAGGTATGTTTTCAGGCTGAATTTGATTTTGTGCAGCATTTTTTGATGATTTCTGTGTAGAACTTGATGTTAAAGTCTATAAAACTTTTGTTGTGGATGTTTTGAATGTTCCATTTTTGAAATTGGCAAGTGATTTCTGCAATATATTCTTGATTATTTTGCTTATCAAACAAGGCATCACAGTTCTGGAATTTAACACTATCTCAAGTGTTTCAGTTTTGGGTAGCACTTTACATGTTTGATGAAATGTTGCTTTCACTGTTCTTCATCATCTTGGCTGCCATGTTTGAGGTATGATTTAGAAAACCAGAATATTATTCTAAATTTCTCTACTGGGTTCTTTTATCTATTTCTTGCACTATTCATCAAGATGAATTCCTGCTAGCAACTTTTGTCGGATCAGCAATAGTCCGTCTGTGTTTTGTTGTGTGTGCTTGCAATTGCTCTGTCATCTTTTTGTTGAAAACGCTGCCAAATCGATTGCTGTTGCTGTGAATCCTTTGCACTGTTGTGCGTATTTCTCTGTCTGGGCAGTGCATCATCATCAGCGCTAGGTACTGGGATTCGGATTTTCTACATGCCACTGCTGCATCCCAAACTATGAACAACTCTGACTGTTGTTTGACTTGAAGCAGTGGAGAAAATTCTATTTGAATCAGTAGAAGGTATTATTCTCAGTTTTCATGGGTGTTCATGTCTGTTCTGTGTTCTCTATCTTTGATTAGCAAATTGATTATGTTTGAACTTAGTTCTTTGCTTTGAACTCTGTTTCAAAAATGCTTGTATCATGCAAATGTAACCAGCCATCAGTACTCACAGAGTTATAATTTTGGTTTATCTAAGGTGAGATGGTGTGCTGGTTTTCTTCTACTGAGTTGTTTGTTACCTATTGTGATGTTCTGTTGCTGTGAGTATACTATGTTGTCTGCTTCAAATATTTCTTGATGGTCCATCTATAGAAGTCAAGCACCTGAAGATCTCTGTCTGAATATTCTAGAGATCTTCAAACTTCTGGAAATCTTGTTTGTCCCTCCTTTCCTTTCTTTAGTGTAATCTGTGTTGTTGCCGGATGAAGAATATTGTCATCAGAGCTACATGCCAACTCCACTTCCTGAACATGCTACAGTGATCATCAGCCATCACTATCAAAGACACATGCAGCAGGAATAATAACTTCTCTGGTTCTTTTGAAAAAGAAATTTGACTGTCTTGTTTGCTCTGGTTTTGATTATTCACTGGCTGAATCTATTCCATTCTGGAGATATCATCAATGTGCTTTTGTGTTGTACAAAAATAGTATTCTCCTGATTTATTTTGCCGATTTGTCTTGTCTTTGGAACACTCTTCTTCATCCATTGCACTGAGTGGTATGGTTGCCAGCAAGCCACTATTCCCCGTAAGAATTATGTGGTGAAGTTCATTCAGAAGCCAAGGGCCAATGCAATTTTTTAGTCTGTTTGCTGGTTTGTGTTGTCATTCATTTGAGCACAGTGATCATTGAGTTTGTTATTTCCTGGTGTATCTTCGGCCAGGTTCGATTTGAACGTGTTTAATTCAAGTTTGATTGACCAGTTTCTACTGCTAACTGATGGTTTTTGATTTGCATCCATTCCTAGCATTTAAGCATAATTAGTGTGAAAGTCATCAGATCAGGAAGTTGTGTTCAGAATATTTTGTCATAGCTGCAGTTTCAAGTATCCTTGTTTTACCATCGGTCTCATTAGTGTTCAAGAGTACTTTTGTGTGCATGAAATGTTCTCATAAAAATTTCTTAAGAACATTTATTGGCAATTGATCACCTCTCAAATGCTCTATTGATTCTATTTGTGATCAATCCACTGAATCTAAGATTTTACTGTATAATTACATTTGCTTCTGCTTGTCCATTTAGAGGTGCGTTGGGTGTTCTGAAAAGGCCATCTAATTCAAGAAAATTAGTCGAGGCGCCTATTCACCCTCCCTCTAATCGCCTTTCCAATCCCACATCCTCTCTCAAGGAAGCTAGCACCTCCACCTGAGACAAGCAGATCTCACACTCTCCATCAACTTGAACAGACTTCTCTACTTTTAGCTTGATCAGCTCCAACCTCAGAGACAAGCAGTTCTCACAGACAGTGGGTGGAACTAACATTGTATCAAGCTCAAGTTTAGTCTGCTCTAGCTCAGCTCTAACTCTCTCTAACTCACCCAACTACTCATCGCCCTTTGCTCTTAGCTTAGCTAGATCAGATAAGTGGGATAAGCAGTCTCTACAAGGCACGATGACTGAGGCATGGGCATCTTTCAGCTCCAACTGAGCACTTTCAATCTCATTGGCCAAAGCGTCTCTCTCATCTACCCTCTCAGGGTACCTAGACTTCAGAGTCATCAGGTCACACAACAACACCTTACAGTTAGGGCACTCACTACTCTCACCCAAGAAAGGGAAAGAAGATAGACTCTTAATGTTGCTATTGGCCATAGCAAGCTCACTCTCAAGCTCATCTATCCACTTCTTAGCCCCACTAAGCAATTTCTCCTTATGTTTCAACTCCTAACAGTTCTCTTCAAATAATTCGACAACTTCACGTTCATAGGATGTTACCTTCTCATTGTCGTCGTTGTCGGAGTTGTTGGAGGTGCCCTTGTCTTCTTTATCCCCAAGAGCCATTGAGAAGACACTCTTGCAGTATCTTTGGCTTTGGTGTGAGTGACTCTTTGGCTTTTCTCTAAAATCCATGGAGCAGAGGCCCACCGGATCATCCTTGTCCTTCCCCTTCTTGATCACGATCTCATCATCGCTTGAGCTTGATGAAGAGGAAGAAGATGATGATCTCTTGGAGTAGCATCTCTCCATCTCGGCAAAGAAGGCCTTGTCTCGCTTCTTGTTCTCGTGCCGGTAATCCTTCAGGGCCTTTCGAAAGAACCTCGTCTTAGGCTTTCCCTTTGTGAAGGTGGAGTTTTCGTGCTTGTTGGAGTCGTAGGAGCCACTGCCCGTGCCCTTCTTGTGTGTGTTCTGCTTGGGGCAGTCGGCGATGAAATGACCTAGATCACCACACTAAAAATAGCCATGTTTTGTGTCATGTCATTTGAACATCCTCTTGTCATAGACACGATGAACCCGGATATTAAAAAGACACATGTCATCATCTCTTAGCAAATCCAATTGGTCCTCAGTGATATACATCAAAGATGACAAAGCACAACTGAAAGAAGTAGAACCAGCAGATGGTGTCGCAAGGGCCAGGGTTTTTGAGCCAAAACTAGTGAGATTTGATTTCAACTGGATATCAACCTCTAAGGCTTTGAGCTTACTGAAAAGCTCTATGACAGTCAAGGTATCATAAAAGTACTCTCAACAATGGATGATACATTGATCTCCTAGATCTTAGGGTCCAAGGTATGAAGAACCTTAAGCGCATGTTCATGATCTGAGACCAGCTGATCTCAATCGGCCTTGTTGGCCCGAAGCATGTTAATGCTCGACTGAAAGCAACCAAACAAAGCCTCGACAGTCTCTACCGGCTTCTGTGAGATATTTTCATACTCACGTCGGTAGGTCTAATAGAGCCGAGCGCGCCTTGACCTGAGTTGTCCCCTCATGGTGTGCTTGGAGGGTAGCCCATATCTCTCGAGCAGTGTTGAGATGGATACACGCTCAATTTCACTAGGACCTAAACCAGAAAATAGAATGTTCACTGCCTTGTTGTTCAGGTCATGTAGAGTGACTATCTCAAGAGTAGTACGCCCTGTAGCCAGAAGCAATATGAAAGTAGCATGAACGCACATGTGCCATATTCCTGAGCTCTGGCTCAATAGATAGGCTCGCATGCGAGTCTTCCAATAGTTATAGCCAAAAAATTCAAGAGATGGGACATTTCCAGAAGAAGTCATGATCACTACTTTGGGTTAGAACCGATTAAGGTATGAAAAAACCCTAACCTCGCTCTGATACCACTTGTAGGACCAAGGGTAGCGACCAGAGGGGGGGTGAATGGGCGCCTATAAAATTCTTTCGAATCGATGGCCTTCTCCCAACACCCAACCCACCTCAAGGGATAACCAAAAACTCATACCAAAAACACAGATGAAAATAGTGCTATCATTCTCCTTTAAAATTGTTGATAGAAAAAAATGGCATTAATGGTTAAGGTTGTCAAAATATCAATTTTGGTAATTTGGGCCGAAAATACACATGTCCCGGGTATGGCCGAAGCCCTACGGGGCTAAAGGACCATTGGGCTATGGGCTCTGGAAGCTTCCAGCCAGCCCATGGCCTTCGGCCAGGAAGCCTTCGGAGGCCCACTTTGGCAGAGATAGAGTTGGACACGATTCTGGCTAAGTTTTTATCCCTATACAACTGAATTATAGAAGATTAGATCAGAGGTTTGGCCCCTATAAATATAGAGGCCAAGCCAGTTCAGAAAGCCCCCCAACAAAAATTAACCACAAAGCCCTAGCTTTGAATCACATTTATTTATCTTTACTTTTCTATAATCTTCGTGGGTTTGACTCGAAGTCCTCCGACGGCCACTTGGGAATAGTGGTAATCCTTGTTACTTCGCTTGTGAATTATCCGTTAATCTACCTAATAGATTGCTATCACCTTGTTACTTCGCCTCTGAAGTATCCGCTAATCTGCGTAACAGATTGCTACCTTTGCTACTAGTGCAACACATAGCAGAATTTGGTCCTCAGGCCAAATTATTACTTCGAATCATATCTATTGTAGGTTACCTACATTCGGAGCTACTTCGTCCGAGGTGTCTGGAGCTGAGAGATCGGTTCCGGAGGTTGCCAGAACACCCTTCGGCGAGACTATTGCTTCGACCGCATGCTTCGCCAACGTACTTCGTCACGGCAAGATTCGCCACGCTCGCACCCCGCTCTGGATGAAGCCACGCTCGTGCGTTGCACTCGAGTCTTTATTCTGTATCTTACAGTATCAGAGACTTCGTGCCAAAACCCGTTATTCGGAGGTGATTGTCGTGTCCAGACCCGTCCAGAGTTCATCTTCGGCCAGATTAGTTTGAACACCGAAGGTACCCTTCGGTGGGACACTCCGCACTAGACGGCGGAGGTATACTTCGGTGACCCCCTTCACACCATACTTCGAAGCAGACAGACTATGACCGGTTTGCTGATTCATTCTATTTAATATATTTCTTTCGGCTAATTGGATTATTTTGTGTGATCTGATTGCCTGGCGACTCCACACCCCTTACCACGGCTAAGGGTAGTCGGAACGCGACGTCGGTGTTGTGTTACGCTTAGGCCCGTCCCTAAGTATCCACACACTTTTGGATCGTCAAACTGACCCAAGTGCGGGGGCACGTTTTCGTGTCAACACATTTTTTGGCGACTCCGCTGGGGAGAAGCTACGCCAACATGACGGGTACGTCTACATCGACCACCGGTACATCTACAACGACTACTATGTCTACACCGCCGATGGACACCATAGGAGGCGCGGATATCGACAACCGCAACATCTTAACACCTAATCCTGAAGATATTCCTGCGGAAGACCGAGTAGAGATCGAGGCAAAGTTGAAGGCGCTCCAAGACATGATGCTTGGGGGCTACGTCAAGACATGCGTAGGCTTCATCAAGCACGACATCATCACCCCCGACCTTGCTCGGATCCAGGTAACACACGTATCGCTTCGCTTATCTTCTTTAGAGATTGAGCAGAAAATAGCCGCATCAGTAGATCAGGCCAATAGCGCTTCGCTAGCGAACCATTTAGATTTGGCAGTTAGCTCCCAAGTAGAGGCGATTGTTAGAAAATTCAGCTTTACTGAGGCCGTACCCCCAGTCCCTATTGCTAGTGCACCTCCGGCAAATCATGTGTACAGCAGAACTGACGGTAGCATTGGCAAGATCGTTACGTCTCCGGCCTCAACACCCATGGCCGAGACTAGTCATTATACTTACGACAAGACTAGCACTGCGTAGCATGCACCACCACCTGTGCCGGTACCAGCCTCGCCCGCGGTGCTCGCGCCACATGCACAGGCACCTGGGCTTGAGCACGTCGTACAACTAGAACGTAGGGAAGAGGCCTATGGCCGACACGCCGACATCCCCCCGTGCGTCACACCCCCGCACGTGATACGTGCGCAGGCAGCAGGCCAAAAAAATGTAGAGGAGTGGATCTTCGCATTATTTAGGGAATGCGCCAGCTTCGTGCCTGTTGGGGGAAAATATCTCATCTTCGGGGTTATTGCCGAAGCAGCATAAAGACAGCCAATCAATTCGAAGGTTGTTCGAAGACCATCTTCGAAGATACCCAGAACCTCGTTCGAAGTCCGAAGACTAGCATTGGTTCGAAGTATATCTTCGAACCAAAGCCTTCCAGGATCTTTTCTGCCAGCTAAGATGGAAGACTTATCTTCTATCCTATTAGATTAGTCTTTTACCATTTTAGCCCTATTAAGGAAACCGAATAGTTTCCTTAATGTCGGTTGTAATAGAGGGGTAAATAGGTCTTTTCCTTAATGTTTGGGCCTATAAATACCCCCCATTTCACCCTGTAATGAGGACCGATTACAAGTGAATCAATACACACTTTCGAACTATTCTAAGTTATTATCCTTTCGGAGACTTAGAACAGTTTGCTTCGCAAACACTTCGTTTGTTAGTTTCTTTTCTACAGAAACCTGTTAGCGTAATCTTTTACGCCAACAGTTGGCGCCGTCCGTGGGGAACTTAGTCCAAAAAACTTCGTTCTCTACCAACCTCTTGCATCATGCCTCCTAAGCGGAGCGCACCTCGCAATCCCACTCGGAGGTCCTCTCGGATCTCCGGAGAGATACCCTTCGACACAGTCGAAGTCGGAGGGTCTTCGACTATCCCTCCACCTCTAACTCCGCAAGGGGCTTCTATCCCTCGAGGATACGAAACCTCTCCACCAACCCCTTCTACACTCCGACCGCCCGGAGCCACTCTGCCACCCTCCATTCCGATTCGAACTGATCATACCAGTTCTCAAGACCCGGAAGGTCCTTCCGGAGGAGATGAAGATAGCCTTGGAGACATGGCCACTCAAATGGCCAATCTTCAAGCCGAGGTAGCGAGGTGGCGACAGGAGGCTGCGAACAGGCTTCGCCCTCAAGCCACCCCAGCTATCCCCGAGGTGCACGAAGACGACGATCTTGATTATCCCGAAGCCCCGGAGAACGCTTCTTACGACAATGAATCTCCGTTGCATCCCGAGCTTCAGAAAGTTCGCTTCGATCCGAGGTTCAAAGCTTCGAAGCTCTGCAAGTATGCCGGAGACGAAGATCCTAGTGAGTTTGCACGTTCTTATGCCCTAGCAATCGAAGCTAGTGGCGGAGACAGAGAAACTATGGCGAAGTGCTTCCCGTTAGCCCTTGAAGGAGTAGCGTTGAGATGGTTCTGGTCTTTAAAACCAGGATCAATCACGACATGGTTACAGTTGAAGAGGAAGTTCATAAGTAACTTCCAGGGTACCTTCGTGCCCCCCATGTCGACAGGAAGCCTTTTCCAAGTGAAACAGCTCCCCGGAGAAACATTGAGGCAGTACTTCAAGCGCTTCGCTCACACGAAGTCGCAAATTCGGGGGCTGTCCACATCTTCGGTGGTTGATGCGGCTCGGGAAGGCGTCAGTCATAAAGGCCTTCTGGATAAATTGCATCGGAAGAGCATCACCACAGTATCACAGTTGATGTCGTACTTCGAGGAGTACTCGAAGTCGGAAGAAGGTTGGCTTCGGAGGACTACTGCTACTTCGACAGTGTTAACAGAAGTTAAAGCAGAAGTGAAGACTTCGGCTCCGCCGCAAGAGCCAGTCCCCGAAGTGCAACATGATAGAAGAAGAGGGCAAAAGCACCCTCGTTCTGAAGTCTTAAACATTGCACCTCCGCAGAAAGTTGCACCGAGAGTTCCACAGCCTGCGGGGAACAAGTCCGGCGGCTGGAGGCCACCAGGGAAAACGGCTGGCAAGGGCCAGACCCTTTTTTGCTGTATTCATGGAGAGAACCGAAGCCATGCAACTGACACCTGCAAGGCTATTCTTACCCTTCGGGGAGAATACTTGGAGAGAACTTCGGGTCGAGGTAGTACCGACCGAAGTCCAGCAGCAGCAGTGCGCTCGGAGCCGGTCCAGGCTGTAGCGCGAATAGAAAATTTTGATGCTGCAAGACATCCTCCGGTGGCCAATGTTATGCCACCTCCGAAGCAAGAAGAAGGGCAAGATAGAAGGAAGAGAGTAGTTCTCCCTATCTCCGGAGGAGGTACTCTCGGAAGCATGTCCAAGAGACAGCGAAGAGAGTACGTTCGAGAAGTAGGCCACATTGGAACTTCGTCATCTGCAGCTGCAATGCCGGAGTGGTCTCATGTTCCAATATCTTTCTCTGCGGAGGATGCAGCTGGTATCAAGTTCCCGCATGCAGATCCATTGGTTATCACTGCTGATATTGCAGGGACTGAAGTCCGAAGGGTGCTAATTGACGGAGGTAGCTCGGCAGATATCATATTTGTGCAAGCCTTCGATCAGTTATGCATTTCCCGAAAGCATCTTCTCCCAGCGGCTCGTCCTCTGCAAGGCTTCGCAGGACCTCCGCTAGATGCACTTGGCCAGATAGGCCTGGAAGTAACCTTCGGAGAAGGTTTACTAGCCCGAACTGAGGAAGTTATCTTTGATGTAGTAGATGCCCCGTACGCTTATAATGTTATCTTTGGGCGAGGCATGTTGAATCAGTTCGGAGCTGTGGCGCATCACAATTACTTGTGCATGAAGATGCCCACACAGTTAGGAGTTCTAACAATCTTCGGAGATCAAGCCATGGCTCGGAGGACAGAATATGGTCACGGTCCTCCTCTTGATCCGAGGCAGGTAAACAATGTCCAAGATAATGGAGAAATTTTTTCAGCCTCCTCCGAAGCTTCGAAGAAGTCATTTCCAAGACCAAGTCCCGAAGGAGAGATTGCAACGAAGGTTATTGTCAAAGATGGTAAAGAATACACTTTTCAATTTGGTAAAGATTTACCTCCCGAAGTTGCAACTTCCTTGGAAAAGGTCGTAGAAGAAAATTTGGATGTCTTCGCTTGGTCTGACGAAGATATCACCGGAGTCGATCGGGATATTATTGAGCACAGCTTGCTTGTAAACCCGAAGGCCCGGCCTGTTCGACAAGGGCTCCGGAAGATGTCCGCAGAGAGAGCTGCTCTAGCTAAGGACGAAGTTGAGAAACTGTTGAAGGCTGGGATTATCAGAGAAGTGGCCCATACAGAGTGGTTAGCCAACCCAGTCTTCGTCAGGAAGAAATCCTCCGGAAAGTGGCGCATGTGCATTGATTTCACATCATTGAATAAAGCGTGCCCACGTGACCCCTACCCCATGCCCCGAATTGATCAACTAGTTGACTCCACTGCAGGTTCGGAGTTACTAAGCTTCCTCGACGCGTATTCCGGCTATCATCAAATATGGTTGAAGCGCGAAGATGAAATCAAGACGAGCTTTGTAACTCCTTCGGGAGTCTTCTGCTATGTAAGAATGCCTTTCGGCCTAAGAAATACCGGGGCTACTTTTTCAAGATTAGTTGCTAAGGCTCTAGGTCATCAACTAGGTCGCAATGTGGAGGCCTATATGGATGATATTGTAATAAAGAGTGCTTTAAAGCACCACCATAGCCTAGACTTAGCAGAAACATTCAATAGCCTTCGGGCATGTGGGATCCGCCTTAACCCCGAAAAATGTATATTCGGAGCTAAGGCTGGAAAATTGTTAGGGTACTTAGTTTCAAGTAGGGGAATTGAAGCTAGCCCTACTCAAATAACTGCGCTGCAGAAGATGGCTCCTCCCGAGAATGTAAAGCAAGTGCAAAAGCTGACCGGACGTCTAGCCGCACTTAGCAGGTTTTTATCAAGGTCTGCGGAGAGGAGCTTGCCAATCTTTAAAGCTTTGAAAGGGTCCGAAGATTTCGCATGGACACCGGAGTGTCAGAAAAGCTTCGAAGATATTAAAGATTATCTCAGCAATCTTGCTACACTTACGGTGCCTATTGCGGACGAAACCCTACTTCTGTATCTTGCAGCCACAGGTTCAGCAGTCAGCGCAGTCCTTGTCAGAGAAGCTGATATCAATGGGAAGTTGGTCCAAAATCCTGTCTATTTTGTATCCGAAGCATTGTCAGGAGCGAAGACAAGATACTCCGAACTTGAGAAGTTCGTTTATGCTCTGATAATGGCTTCGAGGAAGCTAAGACATTATTTTTTGGCTCATAATGTAATTGTACCAACTTCGTATCCTTTAGGAGATATGCTCCGAAGCAAAGATTCCACTGGAAGAATTGGAAAGTGGGCAGTAGAACTAGCACCCTTCGGCATATCTTTCCTGGCAAGGACAGCTATCAAATCCCAAGTCCTAGCAGACTTCGTAGCAGAGTGGACTCCACCTGCGAAGTTGACTCCGGAGAAATCAGACGACGGAGTTTGGACTATTTACTCCGATGGGGCTTTTCAAGCATCCGGAGCAGGCATTGGGGCAGTATTAATTTCACCATCAGGTCAAAGAGCAATGTACTCCGCAAGACTCAACTTTAAGTCTACCAATAATATAGCGGAGTACGAAGGAATATTATTGGGACTCCGGAAAGCACGTGCTCTAGGGGCTACAAGAATAATTATAAAAACAGATTCTCAGATAGTAGCAGGGCACGTAGACAAAAGTTTTCAAGTCCGACACCCACAGCTTGCAAAATATTTGGAAGAAATTCGCAAGATCGAAGCACATTTCAAGGGTATTTCCATTCGGAGTATACCAAGAACTGAAAACGTGCAAGCGGACATTTTAGCGAAGGCTGCTGCCGGAGCTGTGGATGTGCCTGACGAAGCTTTCTATGAGGAGCTCAATATACCTTCGGTGCCACAAGTTACTTCTGCAGAGATTCTCTGCATTCCTAGTGCAGATTGGAAAGATTCAATCATAGAACTCTTGCAAGGAGGAACAAATTTGCCCGAAGAGCCCCAATTGTCAAGATTAAAGCTCAGAGCAAGAAATTATCAGCTAATCAACGGTATATTATATAAGGCCGGAGTATGTTCCCCTCTACTCCGATGTATATCTCAAGCCGAAGGCCAAGAAATTCTTCGAGAAATTCACGAAGGCCTTTGTGGAAGTCATTTAGCCCCTAGAGCTCTGGCAGGAAAAACACTTCGCCAGGGGCTTTATTGGCCCACAATAACAGCTGATGCGGAGAGCTTGGTCCGCACTTGTCAAGGATGCCAGTGGATGGGTCGACGGAGTCATCGCCCACCAACAGCTCTTCAAGTCATTGCTCCGGTATGGCCTATGGCCAGATGGGGTATGGATCTAATTGGTCCCTTTCCGTTAGCAAAGGGAAATCTAAAGTTCGCAGTGGTAGCTATCGAATATTTTTCTAAGTGGGTCGAAGCAGAGCCCTTAACAGCTATCACTTCGAATAATGTACAGAAATTCTTCTGGAAAAACATTATTTGCCGGTTCGGAGTGCCTAGATATCTCACAGTTGATAATGGAACACAGTTCGACGCAGAACCCTTCAGGAAGTTTTGCGAAGACCTAGGCATTCAACTATGTTTTGCTGCAGTGAGACATCCTCAGTCAAATGGAGCAGTTGAGCGAGCCAATGGAAATATCTTATCAGGGCTAAATCGAAGAATAGTAGGATTATCAAAGGGACTGTGGACCGAAGAGCTTCCGAAGATTCTGTGGTCCATTCGGACTACGCAAACAAGGTCCACAGGTTTTACTCCGTTCAGACTACTATTCGGAGATGAAGCTATGACTCCAACGGAGCTCAAAGGAGGATCACTTCGCAGCACCGAACCAGACATCGAAGAAGAAAGACAAGCTTCGTTAGATTTGTCAGAAGAGACAAGGCTTCGAGCTGTAGCTAATTTATCAAAGTATCATCAGCAGACGAAGACTTGGTATGACCCGAAGGTTAAGCTCAGCGAGTTAAGACCGGGTCATCTTGTTCTACGAAGCATTATAGCACCAGGGAAGTTAGGCAATAAATGGGAAGGTCCATATCTAATCGTCCGCTCGGGGCGCCCTGGTTCATTTAAATTAGCTAATTTAGAAGGTGAAGAGTTAGCACACACTTGGCATGCGGAGCACCTAAAGCGATACTTCGCATAAGGGCTCCTTGTAATTTGCTTGTAATCACCTCTAAATTAATAAAGCATACACCCGGTGGTTTAACCTTCCCCTTGACACTCCTAGTCTCCCGAGCGGACGCGCTGGGACGGAAGTCGATCGAGAGGGAAGTGTTATCAAGCTGGGAGGTATTTCCGGACTTCGTACCCATAAAGTCGAAGCCTCCGGTGTGGTGGCTGAAATCCATCCGGAGCCCAAGCTGATACCTTGTAGGCATCCGTAAAAGAGCCAATACCACATTCTACGGAGTCCAAGCTTCGGCTGGTAGACTTCCGTAAAAAGAGCCGAAGGTGGCCAAAATCTGCGGAGTCCAAGCTGCAGCTTGTCAGACTTCCGTAAAAAGAGCCGAAGGTGGCCAAATTCTGCGAAGTCCAAGCTCCGGCTGGTAGACTTCTGCAAAAAAGAGCCCAAGTGGCCAAATTCTGCGAAGTCCAAGCTCCGGCTGGTAGACTTCTGCAAAAAAGAGCCCAAGTGGCCAAATTCTGCGAAGTCCAAGCTCCGGCTGGTAGACTTCTGCAAAAAAGAGCCCAAGTGGCCAAATTCTGCGAAGTCCAAGCTCCGGCTGGTAGACTTCTGCAAAAAATAGCCGAAGGTGGCTACAATTTCTGCGAAATCCAAGCTCCGGCTGGTAGATTTCTGCAAAAAACAGCCGAAGGTGGCTAAAGCAAAACAGCATTTAAGCCATGAGCTTCGAATGTCTGTTCATATAAGTTCAAAGTAACAAATTTCTTAAGACACTAAAGTGTCCTCGAAGTTATCTTAATTGATTTCTTTCGTAAAGCAAACAAAGGTACCAAGTTACCATTCTTCTGACTACAAATAGTCGAAGACATTCCATAAGATTTCAAAAGATCTTTAAAAAGACAGAGGGGCTCCGAACCCCCAAAAAATTGTACTCCGAAGTTTTTTCTTTGCGCATAACCATCTTTGAATACAGTTCGAAGTTGCTTATACCCAAAGAGGGGCTAGTAAATATGGAGACAATTTTAAATCGGCATTCATTATCGAGACAAATGTATTTACAGATTACATTATGAAAAATTGGTATCTATACCAAGAAGGAATCGGAGACCTCTTCGGTCCCGAGAGCTAGGGGTGGAACGACTAGTTCCAACATCGGAAATTCTAAGAACTTTACGTTTAACTCTCCTCCTCCCCTTCGAAGCTCTAAAATCCTTCTGTTCTTGTTGAAGCTCGGCCCAAGTTCGAAGCCGCTCGGGGCTTCTCTCCCAGCTTCTAAGATCTTCGGATCTTTTATTTTGGGCTTCACCTTCGTCTTCGGACCAGTTAGTGTCTTCAGAAGACGAGGTGTTTGCGTCGCTCTCTTTATTTTCCTCTTTAATATAAGACAATATGTCTTTGATTACTTCGGGCGCAATAAGGCCGGAGTCATCTCGAGGGATAAGGAATCGAGGACGTTTATAACTCTTTAGAAGTTCGAAGGTGTTCCACAGTGAGCGAAGTTCGCTGTTAAGCTCTAACACTTCGATATCTTCCATAAGAGGCAAAGCCTAAAAATATGACAAACAAGATTTTCATTGATAAATATTTACAAGCATCAGCTTTACATAATCAAAAAATCCTAAATAATCCTAAACCTGCGGGTTCGGAGGAGGCTGACTGCTCGAAGCTTGGCTCCGAACTTGCTTTTGGCGTTGGCCTTCATCAATCCAAGCCTTGATCGCAGATCGACCTTCGGCTCTCCATGAAGTTTGGAAGGCTCGCCAAGCAGCAGCTACACCTTCGGAAGGTTTTAGAAGTCGGTCGTCGTCGAAGATGATAGAGCCCTCTGCGCTCGGAGTGATTGTTCGGCCCAAATCCTCGTAGTAGCGAAGTATTCCAAGGGCAGACACTTGTCCGGAGAGTTCTCCATAACGTATGCCTGCCGTCTTCATTTGCTTCGCTGCTCCTTGAATTCTCTTTAGCCGGCGCAGTAGAGTTACATTGTCATCCGAAGGTAGTGATCCAGTAGTACCGAAGTACTCCAAGACACTTAACATCTGTTCGATGACCTCCGAAGCCACCTTCTCAGACTTAACCTTTTCTTCGATAAGCATATCCTTGGCCGAAGTCGTTTCAGCTAAAACTCCGGAGATTCTAGCGTTCTCCGTAGCCAAAGCATTCTTTTGAGTTAGGAGCTGGCTAGCCTCTTCTTGCAGCCTTACAAGTGCGGAGTCCTTTGCAGCATCCTCCGTCCGCAGTCTTTCAATCTCCGCTCGAAGCACAATTCTTTCTGCTTCGAGCTCTTTCTTTGCAGCCTCCAAGCTTTGCCTAGCCCTTCGCTCTGCTAAGATTACATTGTCCATTTGAGCTACTCGACCTTCGGAGAAGTTAAAATTCCTTTGAAGAGTTTCGTTCTCTTCCCGAAGTTGAGCAATTTCGTTTTCGTTTGATAAAGCTGCAGCGCGGGCTAAGACTGCTTGCTAAGAAAAAAGAAAAAATGAAATAAGAAATTATTCATATGTAATTTGCCATTTGGTTCGAAGATGCTTTATACCTGATAAGCTGCTCTTTCCACAGCAAGGTTAAGCTCCGAACCCTTCACTCTGCTTAAGCGGGCTACCAGTTCAGTTTCCCCGACTTGGCGACTGGCTTCACCCAAAGGTTTAACCAAAGTCCCAAGCCCGGTTTTCTCCTCCAAAAAAGGAGTTATGAGAGGAAGCAGTTTTGAAGCTTTCTGGTCAGCCCTGCTTAGCGAAGGTCCGGAGGGCTCTTCCGAGGCCCTTGGAACTTCAGAAGATGGCCTCCCCTCAGTCGATTCACTTTCGTCTGTTGACTCAGATGAAGTCGATCCTTGAGCAGGGAGAGGCTCGATGTGTCTTTTTCCTCTTCCAGGCCCCGGTAGAGCAACTCCCGGTTGTGGCCCTGAAGTTGTCGAAGGTCTTTGAATTGTATCTTCGAGGGATACTTCGACAACAGGAGGCTCTGAAAAAACAAAAATATTACACATTGTATAATTTTGCAAAAATTGATAAGAATTAAGCAAAATTTACCTTCAACATTCTCTGGAATGTCGAGCACCGGACTGATCGGAGGATCAAAAGTGTAGTCCTCATCCGAATCAGCCGTTAAATCTTGGACTACAGGAGCATCGTCCTGAAGAGTCCTTGTTACTTCTTCGAGAATCGAAGCCATAATGACTTCGACTCCACCTTCATCCACAGGAACTCCGGGCTGAGTTATGTCTTCCTGAACTACCGAAGTCATTGTTTGATCAGCATTGTCTCCAGACTCCGATATGTTCGCAGGCACTTCGGCCTCATTTACACCCATAGGGGCTTCGAATTGTTCTTCCTGAGTATCCGGAGCTCTTACTTCTTCGATGTTGGCTTGAGGCTCCGGAATACCTGCAGTATCTTCAATGAGAATACTTCGTTGAGTTGCATCTTCATCAATTAATTTTACTAATAAAATACCTTCATCCTCTTTAGAACCAGAAAGTGAGGTTCTTGAGCTTGAAGGAGCAGGATCCGAAGGTGCGAGATTTTTTGGCTTCCGAGCCACCTTCTTCACCGGAGTCTTTGCTGAACCTGAAGCTCCGGCTTCAGCTACTCTTTTCTTGGGGCCTTTCTCCTGAGCACCCAATCCATCAGAGGGGGTGGAGTCAACTCCAGCATTCCCCATACTCTGTTAAAACGCTCCCAACTTCCGACTAATTTGATTCGCCATTCTTTTTCTGACGGAGTCGGAGCACCCAAAATCTTCTCCGAAGCCCTTACAATTTGCTCTGAAGTAATAGGGGCTGAAGAAGCTAAAAAATAATTCAAGTTAATCTTTCTTCGAAGTAAATATGTACTATGCATGTTGGTTTCGAAGTTACCTGCAGGGCTCGAAGTATAGCTTATTTTGCGAAGACCGCCTTCCGAGTCATCCTCGAAGGCGATAGGCCAGTTGGCCATCAACGGAGGAATTTGAAGTCCGATGAACTCTTCGGCTAAGTCCCGCATGCTCAACCTTTTGCTGATTTTCTGAAGCAAGTTGAGGCGAGCTTCGAGTTGACCTTCGTCAGGTTGCACTAAGGCTTCCTTCCGGAACTGGATTTCCTTGAGGGGACCAGCCAGAGGACTACCCACTCCAACTTCAGCATAAAACCACCTCAGAACCCAATCGGTGTACCATCTAGCATTGATGGCCTTGGCAGGGAATTGCAGTGCATATTCATCACGAAGCCTAAAATTGATGCTTCCGAAGGAAACTACCACTTTCTCACCTCCGGAGCCTACGAAGGTCTTTGGCTGACAAGTCGCTCTATGCAGCGCAGCAAAGATTTCAGCCCTCCCCTCACAACCTTCGGCTCTCAGTGCCCACTCGAAGATAGCTAGTCTGGCTACAGCATTCGGAGATAGCTGGGGGAGGGTTACGTGAAACAAGTCAAGTACTTCGGCTAAAAAATCCACAGCCGGGAGGCCCAAGCCCGCTTCGAAAAAAGCTTCGAACACTACAACTTCTCCGGGTCTCGGTGATGGAATTGATTCTTTGCCCGGCTTCCGAATCATAACCCCATTACTAATATTTCCCCCCGCTGTGATTGTCAAAGACTCTTTCTTGCAGGTAGACCGTCCTAGCTCAAAGGATTGGTCCAAGTACTTGGTTGAGGGTGGGCACAGACCTTGGACATCGAGGATTTGAGGATTTTTTCCCTTTGCCGCCATGGAAGTTGTCGCCTGCATCGAAGGCGTCGCCGCCACTGTTGCCGCTGCCGCTGCCGCAGCCGCTTGTTGACGAGCCAAGGTCGAAGGAGGTGCAGATCCTTTGGTCTTCGCCATCGCAATCGCTGGATTGATCTAAGAGAGTGGGAACTAGGGCTCAAGAACTCGAAAGCTAGGGCTCAAGAACTCAAAGGGCTCAGAAGGCTTTTGACTGAGAACAAGCGGTGAAAAGGTAATCGAGTAAGTTCTGGAGTCCTTTATTTATAGCCTAAACTTTCCGTTTGTTACCGTTTGGGCTCTGCCCTTTCGCATTCCCGCCTGTTATTTTCCTCTGAAAATAACTGCCTCGAATAACTCCGTTAGAAATAGAAACTAACGGTTATATTTTCTAAGTCTAAAAAGACTTTCGAACTTCCTGAGTCAGTTCTAAGATAGTTCGAAAAGTAATTACCTTATGACTGATTCGAAGTTCATGTCTTCGTATATTTCGAAGATAAAACAAAAATCAATAACCCCTATGATTGGTTATCTTTTCTTTCCGTATACTGCTCTCCTAACGTTACAGGTCGAACGGAGAAGCGTATTCGAGGGGCTACTGTTGGGGGAAAATATCTCATCTTCGGGGTTATTGCCGAAGCAGCATAAAGACAGCCAATCAATTCGAAGGTTGTTCGAAGACCATCTTCGAAGATACCCAGAACCTCGTTCGAAGTCTGAAGACTAGCATTGGTTCGAAGTATATCTTCGAACCAAAGCCTTCCAGGATCTTTTCTGCCAGCTAAGATGGAAGACTTATCTTCTATCCTATTAGATTAGTCTTTTACCATTTTAGCCCTATTAAGGAAACCGAATAGTTTCCTTAATGTCGGTTGTAATAGAGGGGTAAATAGGTCTTTTCCTTAATGTTTGGGCCTATAAATACCCCCCATTTCACCCTGTAATGAGGACCGATTACAAGTGAATCAATACACACTTTCGAACTATTCTAAGTTATTATCCTTTCGGAGACTTAGAACAGTTTGCTTCGCAAACACTTCGTTTGTTAGTTTCTTTTCTACAGAAACCTGTTAGCGTAATCTTTTACGCCAACAGTGCCTAAGGGTCAGGTTAGGGTTTACCGTAAGCCATATACCGACCATTTCGATACAATTCCCTACCCCGCGGGTATAGAATCCCCAAATTCACTAAGTTCGACGGTGAGGGTAGCAAAACCACACTAGAGCATGTTAGTCAATTTTTAGCAAAGTGTGGAGAAGCTAGCGGAATAGACGCTCTAAAAATTAGACTATTTTCTCTCTCACTATCCGACACCACTTTCACTTGGTTTTCGGCGCTCCCGCCAAACTCCGTTCAGACGTGGGATAATTTACAATGAAAATTCCATGATTACTTTTACACAGGTGAGACGGAACTTAGGCTTTCACACTTGACATCGGTTAGGCATGAATCTAACGAGAACGCCTCTGAGTACATCAAGCATTTTAGGGATACTAGAAATCGATGTTTCAGCCTTAGCATTTCAGAAAGGGACTTGGCGAAACTAGCTTTTAATGGGTTGCATTCCAAGATTAAAGAAAGATTAGACAACCAGAACTTTTTAGAGGTTAGCCAAGTCTTGCAGCAGGCTCGAGTCCAGGAAGGCCGAGCCAAAGATAAAAAGTTTATTAAAACATTTAACAAGCCAAGGGCTGAAATCCATGTCATGGAACGCTCCGACGAGGAGGAATTAGAAGAGGAGGATTCGGCCGACGTGTACGCGGCAGAATGGGTTTGGAATGCTAAGAGTAAATCTATCACTTTCTCCGAATTACCGCCTACTCCCATGAAGAATCGGCCTAGTGATTTTCTCTTAAAGGTCAAGTCATTCCCTCTGCCGATGAGTTGAAGAAACATCCATACTGTAAGTGGCATGATTCACATTCACATAATACTAACGACTGCAATGTTTTTCGACGGCAGGTTCAATTGGCCATAGAAGAAGGACGATTGAAAATAGATCACAATCCAAAGATGAAGCTGGACAAAGATCCTTTTCCCATCAACGCTGTCGACCTCGGTGAAAAGAAGGTATTGATTTGGCCAGAACAGGCAGAGTCGACTAAGAGGAAGGATGTAATTGTTGGAGAACCACGCACATGCACAATCATACCAAAGAACCCCGAGGTGGGAGTGTGGAAACAAAACATTAACATCCCTTCGGCTAAGGCTCACAAGAGGCCGAAGGTAACATACAAGATGATGTTGAACAAGCATCAAAGAAAAGCCAAGGAACCAGGTCCCCGCGCTAAAAAACTAAGTCAGCCGAATGGCCCAATGCGTTCTGAGGGTGGCTTCGGACCACAGCGGCCGAGCCCCCCCTCGTGATGACTTCAGGCCACAGTGGCCTGATACTCCGTACGGTGGCTTCAGACCTCAATGGTCGAACCCCCTGTACAGTAACTTCGGACCCTAGTGGCCGAACCCCATACAGAGCGAATTCAGCCCCCAATTGCCGAACCCCACAGCAATCTAGACAAACCCTCCGACAGGAGGCTTCGGCTCGTACTAGCCTAATGTACACGTAGTGCTGGAGTATCCCCGAGTCCGAGAAGCCTCTTGTTGGGGGAAAATATTCCATCTTCAAGATTATCACAACAACAAGATAAAGACTGGTGATTAAGATGAAGATGTCCGATATATAATTTCGGAGATGCATCCAGTCAAGTTCGAAGTATGATGACAGGCTCTAGTTCGGAGTACATCTTCGAACATGGATTCTTCCAGGAACCTCGTTGCCAGCTAAGATGGAAGACTTATCTTCTTTCTAACTAGATTAGTCTTTTACCATTTTATCCCTATTAAGAGTACCGAATAGTTTCCACTATGTCGGTTGTAATAGAGGGGTAAAAAGGTCTTTTCCTTAATGTTTGGGCCTATAAATACCCCCCGTTTTACCCTGTAATAGGGACCGAATACAAGTTATTCAATACACACTTTCGAACTATTCTAAGTTATTATCCTTTCGGAGGCTTAGAATAGTTTCTTTCGCAAACACTTCATTTGTTAGTTTCTAATCTTCAGAAACCTGTTAGCGTAATCTTTCACGCCAACAGTTGGCGCCGTCCGTGGGGAACTTAGTCCAAGAAACTTCGTTCTCTACCAACTTCTTACACCATGCCTCCTAAGTGGAGCGCAACTGGTAACCCTGTTCGGAGGTCCCCTCGGACCTCCGGAGTGATATCTCCAGACACAGTTGAGGTCGGAGGACCTTCGACGTTTCCTCCACCTCAAACTCCGGAAGGGATTCCCATTCCTCGAACATACGGAGTTACCTCCGCCAACTCCATCTATACTTCGGCCACCCGGAGTTCCTCTTTCACCTCAAGTTCCACTCCGAACTGATCCTTACAGTTCTCAAGACCCGAAAAATCCTTCCGGAGGAGATGAGGACAATCTTGGTGATATGGCCGCTCAAATGGCCAGTCTCCAAGCCGAAGTAGCGAGATGGCGGCAAGAAGCTGCAAATAGGCTTCACTCTCAAGCCATCCTAGTTATTCCTGAAGTGCCTGAAGACGACGAACCTATCTATCCTGAAGCCTCAGAGAACGCCTCCTTTGATACCGAGTCTCTGCTGCATCCTGAACTGCAAAATGTTCGCTTCGACCCGAAGTTTAAGACTTCGAAGCTTTGCAACTATGCCGGACATGAAGATCCTGGAGAATTTGTCCGATCTTATGCTTTGGCAATTGAAGCCAGTGGAGGAGTACGGGACATCATGGCAAAATGTTTCTCCCTGGCTCTCCAAGGAGTAGCTTTGCGATGGTTCTGGTCTTTAAAACCAGGATCAATCAGTTCATGGGGGCAATTGAAGAAAAAGTTCGTGAGTAACTTCCATGGCACCTTCGTGCCTCCAATGTCGACGGGAAGTATTTTCCAGGTGAAGCAGCTCCCTGGAGAAACCTTAAGACAATACTTAAAGCGCTTCGCTCATATGAAGTCGCAGATCCGAGGGTTAACTACGTCTTCAGTAGTTGACGCAACTCGGGAAGGAGTAATTCATCCAGGCCTCCTCGATAAACTTCACCGGAAAAGCATATCTTCTATTTCTTAGCTGATGTCCTATTTTGAAGAATATGCAAGGTCAGAAGAGGGCTGGCTTCGGAGAACTGCAGCTACTCCATCCATACTGCAGGAGGTAAAATTGGAAGTGAAAACTTCGGCACAACGCAAGGACCTGTCTTCGAAGCTCGGCATGATTGGAGAAGGGGGCAAAAGCATCCTCGTTCAGAAGTTCTGAACATTGCACCTCCGCAAAAGTTTGCCCAAAGAGCTCCACAACCTTCGGGAAGTAAAACCAGCAGTTGGAGGTCTCCAGGGAAATCGGCCGGAAAAGGCCAAACTTTCGTCTGCTGCATTCATGGTGATAACCAAAGTCACGCAACTGACGCGTGCAAGGCTATACTTACTCTGAGAGGAGAGTATTTAGAGAGAACTTCGGATCGAGGTACTACTGACCGAGTTCAAGCCAAAGTGCGTCCAGAGCCTGTCCAGGCTGTGGCACGAATAGAGAACTTCGATCCAGCAAGGCGCCCTCTGGTGGTCAATGTTATGCCACCTCCGAAGCAGGAAGAAGGGAAAGACCGAGGAAAAAGAGTAGTCCTCCAATCTCCGAAGGAGGGACTCTCGGAAGCATGTCAAAAGGCAAAGAAGAGAGTATGTCAGAGAAGTGGGGCATATTGGAACTTCGTCGTCTGCAGCTACTATGCCTGAATGGTCCCATGTACCAATATCTTTTTCTGCAGAGGATTCAGCTTGCATTAAATTTCCACATGCAGACCCACCTGTCATTACTACTGACATTGCAGGAACTGAGGTTCGAAGAGTGCTAATTGACATAGGGAGTTCGGCAGACATTATTTTTGTTCAAGCCTTCGATCAATTATGCATCTCCAGAAAGCACCTTCTTCCAGTGGCTCGTCCTTTGCAAGGCTTCGCAAGACCTCCGCTTGATGCACTCGGCCAAATTGGCCTGCAGTTACCTTCGGAGAAGGATTGTTAACCAGGACAGAGGAAGTAATCTTTGATGTCGTGGATGCTCCATATGCCTACAACGTCATCTTCGGAAGAGGCATGTTAAATCAGTTCGGAGCTGTGGCACACCACAATTACTTGTGCATGAAGATGCCCACACAAGCGGGAGTGCTCACTATCTTCGGAGATCAAGCTACCGCCGAAGAGCGGAGTATGGTCACGACCCCCTCTTGATCCAAGACAAGTGAATAGTGTGCAAGATAATCCAGAAAATTTTCTGCTCCTAGCGAATCTTCGAAGAAATCCTTCCCAAGACCATGTCCTGAAGGAGAGATTGCAACGAAGGTTATTGTTAAAAATGGTAAAGAATATTCATTTCAATTGGTAAAGATTTACCTCCAGAAGTTGCTGCCTCCTTGGAAAAAGTAGTTGAGGAGAATTTAGATGTCTTTTGCTTGGTCTGACGAAGACATCACCGGAGTCAGTCGGGATATTATTGAGCACAGTTTACTTGTAACCCGAAGGCCGGCCTGTTCGGCAAGGACTCCAAAAAATGTCTGCGAAAAGAGTTGTTCTTGCCAAAGACGAAGTTGAAAATTGCTGAAGGTTGGGATTAGTCAGAGAGGTTGGGGGCTCAACAGAATGGTTAGCCAACCCAGTCTTTGTCAGGAAGACATCTTCGGGAAGTGGCGCA